>JAPTYQ010000028.1:21805213-21820987 GCA_029814465.1 Ostorhinchus cyanosoma | reverse complement strand
CCCCCCCCGCCCCCCCCCCCCCCCCCCCGCCCCCCCCCCCCCCGCCGCGGCGAGGAGAGGAGAGGAGAGGAGAGGAGACACGCGGGAAAGGTGGGATGAATAAGGAGGACAAAAGCAAGTGGTTAATGCCATCAGACAGTCTGCTTGACTGAGCATGAAATCTAGACATATTTCAGACAACTGTACAAAAGCAACACCATCTGTATCTGTTCCTCATGCCTTATGTATCACTGTAAATGCACAGGGCATTCATCTAAATGCGATTTGCATGTTTCTGTAAATTCTTTCTATGAAACATATTATACAGCATGCTCTGCCATTTTCCAAGTTAACCTGAGCAAAGAGCTGGCCTGCTTGTCTGTTTGGATTACTGCCAAAATACCAGCAGAACATACACGAGGAATAAACCAAGCCTCCATAATTTACACACAATTAAAGGTGCCTACGCCTCCCCAGTGCCGGTGGTGGAGGTAGGCGCAGCAGTATCGGTGGCACTGGAGAGAGTAGGGAAGGAGCGAGAGGATGGCGTGATGCTCTATTGGCCTTCAAATTGAATGTTAACGAGACATGCATCTCCTAATTAGTGTTGAGCAGAACGGGAACGTCACCGCAGGAGGGAGCGGAGGCCAAGGAGAGGGCAGCACTACTAGGCATGTAATCACACCACCGCTATACTGTGAGAAGTAAGTGGGCAACGTGCCAAACGCGGCACACGAGACCCGAACACACGCAGCACGTAAACAAACACTCCACGAATGACTGTGGAACAACATGCACACGCTGCCTTTTTTTTCTCTCCCTCTCTCTTGTTGTTCTTTCTCTTTCCCTCTAATATGTTGTCATCTCTCTTGTGCTCCCATTCTCTCTTGTCCCTTTTTTTTGCTCTCTTGTCGAGCATTTCCTCTCCACTCTTCATAGAAAGTCTATTCAGCTGGAACCACTTCATCCCCATTACAATGGAGAGGGGAGGATCTAAACAGGGCTCTGTGACTCAGTGCTATTTATTTGGTACACTATGTTTATTTGTGCGCTCTGCTCTCAACATTAAGTTCAGAACATGAGACTCCTTGTGCTGCCTTAGTACATTATTCTCCGTATGTAAATATATGAGGTCTTCTGTGTTCAAATAGTGAAAATTCTGAATTCTAAAAACCATCTTCAGCTCAAACCATATGTTTTAAGACTATTTCTTATTCCAAAAGCAGCAGTGGTAGAATGTAACTAATTACTTTTATTAAAGTACAGCACTTAATTACAGTGCTCAGGGCAGTCTCGTGCTTCAAGAATATTTTCTATTTGACAGTAATTTCAACTTTAGTTACCAATTACTCTGTAGATTCAAATTATTAACATCAAATCAAAGTCAACACGGACATTACAATGCATTATTACAGATGAAGCTACACAAAACCATGTGCAGTAATTAAAATCAACCCCATCATTACTGTCTACAGCAATAAAGAAAACACATTAACACATCAGTGATTTTAATCCAACACTATAGTTTATATTCTTTGGAAATAGGTCATTTTAAACAAACCCTCTTGGTATTTTATTTTACTGTGGTATTATACATTATCGAAGTAAAGGGTCTTAATACTGAACAGCAGCTGTTTGTTTCCGTTTCTATTGGACAATGGAAATCAGTTCACAGGAACAGGTGTGCAAGAAACTATCAAGTTTTAGTTGCTGGTGTGTCCTTGTAAACACCACCAAGGAGCTTTAACAAATAAATAGAGTGGACTCAGTGTTCACTGTGATGTATTGCCTATTACACATCTCAGTACATGTTGTAACCCTGCCCTTGCCTCTTTGTTTCTTTACCCTACCTTTGCTGAAGTAGCTCTTGCGGATGACGTCCAGGTGCTTGGGCCTGTCATCCATTGTAAAGTATCGCTGGTGGTGGATATCTGGGGCACGGAGCAGCTCTCTTGGCCCAGCTGGCTTCACCTGCTCTGCCTTAAGCGCGATTGCTTGCTCCAGCAGGCCCAGGTTACCCCGGGTCATGTCAAACATCTCCGACTCCTCAGTCATTGTGGATCGCTGCGAAAGGCTGTCGTCGTCACGCTCGTCATCACCGTCTGCGTCATCAAAGTCTTTCTCCTCTGACTTGTCGGAGTGCACCTCGATAATGTCAGGAGAAGCTGAGGATGAAGCTTTGTGGACTTTGTAGTTCTCAGCATGTGGGTTGGGATAGTAGTCGTCCAGTGGACTGGCCCTGTGGGAGCTGTAGCTTAAAGGAGGACTAGCCTTGTAATTTTGATGAGGGCTGTGTTTATGAGAGTCATATTTGTCAACACTGTTGCTGTTGTAGTTTTCGAGGGGACTTGTCCTGTGTGTGTCGTAGTCTTCCAGAGGACTGGCCCTGTGGTCTTCAGTTTTAATGAGTTTTCCCTGAGCTGCTGCAGTGCTGGTGATGGTGCGGATGGCAGTTGGCACATCAGAAACAGGCAGAACATGATTCACCTCTTTGTGGTTCTTCTTCTCCTCATCATCTTCCTCTTCTGGTGCCATGTCCTGCCTCTGCTGTGTCGGCGATGCCATCTCTTCCTCTTCCTCTCCTTCTTTGACCTGCTGATGGTGGGCATCTTCAGTGACATAGTGGAGTTTCTCCTGTCTTGCATGGTTGCTCATGTCTTCACACTCCAACTCCTCTTCATTCACATCAGCTGCCTCTTTCTGTAAAACAGATGACTCTTCTGATGCTCTCTGTGCCTCCTCCTCCTCCTCCACTTCTCCCTTCTTCATTTCCCCCTCCTGCTCATCCATTGCTTCTTCACCCTGCTTGGCTGCCACGGTGACATCTTCCTCGGTCTCCATAGCAACAGGCTGCTGAAGAGCCACAGTTGGTGCATTGTTGTTGGTGTTGGAGTGCGAGACTCGGCCAAGGTGGAGGAGAGAGTTGGCGACCTCTTCAGCGCTTCGGGAGGGAGACTGAGACTCCTCAGCTGCAGGAGGCGCTGCACTGGCTTCTGGCTCGATGATCACACACTCCTCCTCTGTGGAAACAAAGGGGAAAAGGTCAGAGTGGTGACACAGCAAAGAATGAGTCATGCAGTGAGCTAAAGCTGATGTCAGCAATATGTTTATCATCGCTGGCATCACTTTCCTGCCTGCCATGTCACTGTCTCTGAACTGAAAATGTAATAAATACACCTGCTGTGTCAGAGTCTCAGAGTGCCTGTAAAACACTCACAAAGGCATTAACTCATTCACGTTGTGGCTGAATTATCTTTTCTGCTTAGAATCTTGAATCATGAATCTTGAATTCCGAACTGGCCTAAATGACCCAGATTTATCTACGTATGTGGCAGCCCTGATAAGATCCAACCAAATTCTCTAAGTGTTAACAAAAGGTCCTTTGGTACTTCCTTTTTTTATCTCATTTACAAGACCATGCTTTATCAAAGGAGGAGATAAAGTTCTATCACAATTCCTTCCAGTAGCATCATCTAAACCACCTGGCTATTCACAAAAAAGCACATAGCAAAAATCTAAATCTTACCAAGTGTATTTTTCTCATTTCTAATCAAATATCTCATCACACTTAAAATGAGGCATAATCACCTAAAGCTTAACTTTTCAGTGCAATATAAACAATTTATTTTTAGACAAAAGATCTTGAAAATCTTTCAAGAATTAAGCAAAAAAAATCTTGAGTTAAGTTTAAAAAAAAAATACATCTGCCAATGGAATTAGTGAAAATGATCTTGGTAAGATTTCTTGAAATAAGATTTTCAAGATCTAGTGTCTAAAACTAAGTTCTCATATCTCACTGAAAAGTTACTCTTCAGGTGATTATGTCTTATTTTAAGTGTGATGAGATATTTTGACAAGAAAGGAGAAAAATATACTTGGTAAGATTTAGATTTTTTTCCAGTGCAACTTTGGAGCATTGCAGTCTCACTGCCAATCCCCTTCAATAATATTTTGCATCCTATAATGACCTACTACAGTTGTCTTTTCCTAAGACCTTCATGTGGCACCTGACATTTTATATCAAAAAATCACATGGGTTGTGAGGTTTTTTTTTACTTTTTAACAGCAACCTTTGGGTTAGTTCTGGTAGGCCTTTCATTACCGCAGCAGAAGACACACTGGTGTTGATCTAATCCAATATCAAACACCAACCTTCATCACCGTTAAAAGTGTTCTCCTCTTTCTGATATGTTCCATCTTCTTCCCTCTCCTCCTCTTCCTCCTTCTGTTGGCTTTGTGTTTCCTCCTCCTGCCCATTTGTCTGTCCGTTCTGTATCACATCTTCTACCACCTCTTCCTCCTCCTCCCTCTCTTCAGCTGCCTCCCTTTCCTTGGACTCTGCTCCTTTCTCTCCATCCTTCTCTCCCTCTCCCTCGGCCTCACTACTGGCATCGCTCTCTGCGCTGAAGCCCTCATCCAGTGCCAGTTTAAGCGGGTGAGACTTCCTCTTAGAGGCGGGCCGCTCTGTTTCCTGTTCTTGCTCCTGCTCTGCTTCTGCCTCCTCTAGACGGCGCTTTCTGGCAATGGGGCAACCCAGAACGCTGAGGGTAGAAGGAAAAAAGGAGACAATGATGAAGACTAAAAATGGTTGTAATAAAAAAATCTCATCTCATCTGAAAACACAAGCGGCAAACTTCAATAAAACATGCTCCTCGCTATGAGTGAGTTAAAGCAGCAGAATGGATGTGTGTGTTTTGACAAGAGGAAGGATGGAGCGGGTCATTTAGCTGAGAGTATGAGTAAACACATATGGCCTAAGGGGGGCGCCATGCTCGCTCACTCAGACATCACAACCAATCTAAGCCAATTGACTGGAACGTTTAATGAACAACTTGTATGGAGAGGCGGCGGGCGAGGCAGCAGAGGGTGAAATCCAATAAACTCCCTCTTACTTTCACCTGGGAGAGGCACAGGGAGATTGAGGGACGATCTATAAACAAAGTGCATCTGAAATTGCCTGCTGAACGAATACACATGTAAACAGATAGCTAATATCTGCCCCTCAATAAAGAGGAGTCACAAGCCAGTGAGCTGCCCCGAGTCTCCCGGGGTCTCTGAGGAGGAACGACAGAAACGCCGAATGAAGACAGGGAAAAGGAGGCTTTCGCTGCTGCCCACAGAAATCCTGAAGTTGAAAACTGAAAATGCAGTGAAAAACAGCCATCCTCACTGGCATGTGATTACTTAAAGTGATATAATTAATGTTTTCATTTTTTTATGCGATTTAAGGCCTCTAGAGTCATTGAGGATCCTTTAAACATGTTACTATCATGAGGATCTGCAATTTACATAATGACAAAAAGGCAAATCAGTAGTGAAATGTTATGTGAGGCTCTTCAACTTTATATCTTCACGTACCCATGACTTATTTGCAGCACATACACTGATTTTAAAAACATACATGGAATACATGTAAATAGAAACTTGAAGAGCGCAAACCACTTTTGTTATTTTATTCTGTCATGGAGAAAGATATAAACACAGTTTTTAATTTTTTCTGGCTGTGTCTTACTTTGGTCACAGTTAGGGTAAGAATAACATGCATTGCTGTTGTAGATAATAGACTTGTACTATGCTGCACTCCAAGTAAAATTTATAGTGATTTTTTTTTTTTCTTCATGAGGCAGATGCAGTCGTGAATAAAGGACAAGGAGGACAGACAGAGAAGAAGGACAGACAGAGGGCGGGTTTTAATCTGCCCTACCTTCTGTGTCGTGAGTATCTCCCACTGATATGGCCAGTGCCATTGCATCCAGGGGTGGGGCAGCTGGATGGGATGGATGGAGGTTAGAGATATGTTTAAGACAGGGTGCATTTTAGTTCCTGTGCAGAAGCAATGATAACCACAGGCAATAGAAAAAGTAAATTAAGATAAACAAAAGAAATAAAGCGAGACAAGCGCAGACATGCAAACTGAGCATACGAGTCACACAAATGCACATGCACAAAGATGCCCATTGGTCACAGATATGTAACCCCCCCAGCCCCCTTCCTGCAAACACACATAATGCATGAATGCAGGTGGCATCAAGCCGGGGAGAACATAATATTGTGTGTCGTACATCAACCCTGGCCTATATCCTGTTACTATGAGCGATAAGGATCAGCCGAGACCTGCTGTAATTTCCCCTGCTCTGCTCTCCTCACTAGTCATCATCATAACCCCCCTGCCCAACCCCACCTCCACCCCACTCCCGTCTCTCTTTCTCCACTGATTCAGGTTGCTATGACCCCTCAGGACGGTTCATTTCAATTCTCATTAAGTTCCCCCAGCAATTGCCCTTTATTACTCCAATTATCCTTATTATTAATTTCACTTATTAAAAAATGCAGCATTTGCATTTTAAATGAGGCACTCTCTGGCCTCACTACCTTTTTTTTCCCTTACTCTAGAAACCTAAAGGTTTTTTTGGAGTACTGAGCACAGATCAATGCTCAGAGGTGAAGTGTGACAAAAAAAGAGAGAATGAAAAAATAATTTAGATGAGAGGGAGAGAGGGAAGGAGGGAGGGAGGGAGAACAGGGGGAGGAGAGAGGACAATGGACTTCATGACCGTTGAAGGCCTGAAATGTTGTCGAGCTAGATGGGAAGGCCCGGGAGAAGAGGGTGGGAGGAAAGACAGAAATTTCTAAGGAAGGGCTAAAGAAGAACTAAATAGCCCACCACACCTTCACCATCCTCCCTCCTTGTGTTGTATCATTCGATTGGATTGCAAAAAGATCATACACCCCTTTCATTGCATCTGCTGTATTGCATCTGTGTTCATAGCAGGAAATAGCGAAAGGCTGAAATCAATACCAGCCTGTTGGAGGCCCTGACCACGAGTTGAGAAGTGCTGATGATAAGAAATAAAAAAAAATAATATACAATATTATCTAAAGAACCACTGATAGTGAGGCTACAAATGCCGGGGGGCTTTGCGGTGCACATAAAAAAAAACTTTATGAAAGCACAAAGATGAAGGTGTTTCCTTACCTCAGCTCTTGTCCTACGAGCTCAATAGGAACTGAGAGAGAGAGAGAGAGAGAGAGAGAAAGAGAGAGGGTGAGAAAGAGGAGGGGAGAGGGGAAGAAAGATACAGGAAAGGAGAACAAAGGTGAATGACTGCTTAGAAAGCTGTGCTGCTAAAAGAAACTCAGATCAATAAATCACAAATGCATACGAATCCCATGAGGGTTCCTCACAGAAGCTTACACACTGCATGATCAGGAGAAAAAAAAAACACAGAACACCTACACATTACCAAACACATATACACACATACAAATACACACACTCACAAAGGCAAGCACAAAACAAACAGGAGCGTAAGTGCTGGCCTCCACAAACATACTGTATGAATAACACACACGCAAACACACAAAGGCAAATACAGAACCATACACACAGAGGAGAAAACCTAAATCAGCCAAATTGCATAGTGCTGTTCAGAAAAAATGACAATTATATGCAGACTTCAGCAATAAAACATGATTAATTGTTGCACTTTAGTTATCATAATTGGGAAAATGAAATTAAAAGCAAAACTGCCTTCATCAGTAGAAAACAGCACTTCTTTCAGGGACAACTTATAGTAATTGCCTTCAAAACATAAATCAAATCTGCTCACAAACAACAGGACACACACACACATACATACATCGCTCTGGGCTAGCTATAAGCATCGATTAGGAGTTGAGCGATAGAACTAGTTTAGAGAAATATCCTGTTTTCATTTGGACTAGACGGGAAAACAATACCATCCTGGAGAATTCAGCTCAGGCTCCGATATCACATGCATTAATCACATGTCAAAGAGACCCCAGGTATCACGATACTTTAAGAGCATAAGAAAAACACACACACACACACACACACACACACACACACACACACACACACACACACACTGTTGATGTGAGTGCAGCATCTCAGTTTCTCAGTCTTTCATCATGCAGTTGGAATGACTGGACGCCTTCCTGCGCCGTGAACACGCTGTGAACTGTTGCTCTGCTGTCTCTCTTCTAAACATCAAACGCACACACATACACACACATACAAACAAACAGAAACTTGTTCCCATACAAACAAGAATGACACACACATCATTATGTATAAACTGCAAGTACACACCACATTTCAAGTATATTTATGTATAGCGCACGTCTACAGTTGCTTGCGTGCGCACACACACACACACACACACACACACACACACACACACACACACACACACACAGTTTCTGTCCATATACACACATATGAACACACACAGTCCTGTCTTACTTAAGACTATGAGCTGATACACAGCTGCCAAACTGACCAGCAGATGTTTGATGTTTGTATGTGAAGGAGTGTGAGTGGGTGCATTTCTGTGAGTGAGACATAAAACGAGTGCTCTACATATCCTACTTTTAAGACCTATCTTATGCAGTGGCTTAAGGCGAACCAGATGTGTGATTACTTTTAACATGGAGCGTGGTGTAACGTATTGTCTTGTCTCTTGATACCTGCCTAAGGACTACTGATGTAGATGATGAATTTTGCTATAATCCATCATGTTAGCATCTTTAGTTACTCATGTACCATCAGTGTACATTGTCCCTTTAAAATACATAAAAGTAAAACTATTTGAGTGGATGTGTAAACTGTCTCAAGGTAGACAAGGCCCTAGATAATGGAAAGAACTAACACTCACCTCTGATTCCCTTGGACCGAGTGCGGGTTCGTTTGTCATCACCCTCTACACTCATCTGGGAAGCAGAAAAGAAAGAAGAGGAGAAACAAGTGTTAAGGCGAATAGAGGAAAGACAGTGTGGAGGAGAAAAGGGAGAGAGGCTGTATGAGTGGTAATTTCTCAATTCTCTCAATATATTCCTCTACACATCCCGAGTTTATCGTCCTTGCCTACCTCTGCTTCAAAAGAGCTGGTATAATAACCCTCGCTGAGAATGTTCCCATTGAAACACACCAAGGGTAAGACTGACACAAAGACATGATCATATCTTTAAAACAACACTCTCTCATCCTTCCTTGCCAGCAGTTTTCTCTCTCATCACAGGAAAAAAGATACATACCGGTATACAGTTTTGATGCACCACACCATCAAAAGAGAAAGACAGTCCAAAACAAAAGCTACATGGCATGGAAAGGAAATAAAACCCTGGTGTTTAAGCTACTTTTGAAATCCCCTTTCCTCCCCCACCCTCACTCACACATACTCACATGCTTCGCCTCACCATTACTCTCCCTGTAATTTCCTGCACCTGAGTGGTACACATGATTGTATACTGTGCACAGGCAACAGGCAGCGCTCGCACTGAGGCCATGGCCTCTGTAAGCAGAGGGACTGACAATCATAACTATGCTGAATATAATAATAAAGCAAAAATGGCTGCTAAAAAGCCACTGTAATAACCCTTTTACGAAGACGAGCCGTGTGTGTGGGTGTGTGTGCAAATGAGTGTGTGCATAGGATGCTTTATGCACATTGCTTACTCTTGGCCTGGCTTTTAAGCCACAAAGGAGCAGGTGTTAACCCTGCTGCCTCAAACACAAATGCACACACACACACAAACACACACACATGGACATATTGACCACGAGCCACACCTCCTCAGTGCTACCTCTCCATGCTTGGAGCTGCTCTCAGTGCACTCTAAAGCTATCAGATGCTTTTTAGACACAATGGAGCCATTAGCTTTGATTACTGGACTCTATTTTTTTTTTCTAACGCAGGTCTCCCCTCTTTCTCGCTTTCTATCTCCAACTTCCTCCCTCCTGTACATACTCCCTAAACCCCGCCCTCCTCTTTTCACCCCCTTGCTTAGGCACTTAGCTGCTTTGTTGCTTCTCTATAGTCAAGTTGGCACTGGCACAGTAAGATTCAAACACCAAACACGGGGTCCCTGTTTCTCCTCTTTTTTTCTGTGCCTCTCTATTTGGCAATGCCCCTTTCCTGCTAATAGACTACTTATGAAAAGAAGGAGGGTAAGAAGGATGAGAAGAAGATGAAGCACGCTGTTGTTGTTGTTAAAGGCTTTTCTTTTTTTCCAGGGGAGGGTGCACTTCATTCATTAGTGTCTAGTGTTTGGCCGGAGGTACAGGTGCAGGCTAGAGCCCCTCCCTTTCCTGTGTGAGTCTCCACTGCCTTGGCCTTGCTCCTTTCTCTCTCTCTCTCTCTCTCTCTCTTTTTTTTCTCTCTCTTTCTCATCACCCTAGCCTCAACTCTTTTGATCAAGTGCTGTTAATGTAGAAGTCGTGCAACAAGCAGCAGCTTTGTGCCCTGCCTGAAGGGAGCGGTTGACTCCTTCTGCGCTCCACTCACAGCACTGTGTGGGAAGAGGCTAAGTGTGAAGTAAAGAGTTTTATATGAGTGTTTTTAACATAGTTCACAATCTATTTCCTTAAGACTTCTATAATGTGTTTGTGTGTGTGTGTGTGTGTGTGTGTGTGTGTGTGTGTGTGTGTGTGTGTGTGTGTATATATATATATATATATATATATATATATATGGATGGATATGTGACCTTTCAGTGTGCAGAGGAATGGTTTTCGAAAAAAGGCACTAATGTAAGATCTAAGTGGCCAGAACAAAACTAGAAAAAGAGCCTCACTGTCTAACTTTGTCTTTTTCTTCCTCCTTCATTAGAGACACTGATATTTTGAATCATCTGAAAAAGCCTGGTGGTAATTTATAGTCGTAATGCTACATGCTTATGAATTCAGATCTGACTGATAAGAGTGCTAATGAAGGTAAAAGTCAATGAATCAAATGCTAAAGTGGCTGAAAAAGATACACAAATTATGATGCCGAAGCACTTGATATGAGTAAATGTAACCTGGGAGGGAAGGAAAGCAGTATATGTTTGTGGGAGAGAGACAAAAGTGTGCATGTGTGCTTGTGAATGATACTAAGGGGCGCGCTCCTCCTGCATGAAAAGACTGTATACTATTCTAATACTGCTGTACTTTTTCATCCTCCTTCCTTTGCCTCCTCCTTACATTGATAGTCATCAGATGAATCAAAACCTGGACTGAAAAGGGCCCCTATTGCTTTCATGTTTGCGTAACCATAGTTACACACATTTAAATAGGTAAGCACATCTGAGTTCTCCTCTTTTTCCTGTCCTTTTTCTCAATTCCAGCTCATTAAATTTGTATGAACACAAAGTCACAGCGAGTGAATCCAGATGCAGCGAGGTAGGCATTCACCTGATTTTCATAATCTCTTTCAAAGGGGCCTTTTTAATGTATGTTCAAAACTTGTCCTTTACCTTGTTGTCTTTTAATTCAGCTCCTTGAGTGATGTATGCATATGGACCTACATAGTGTATGCGTTATGCATAACAGAAAAAAGAGAGACAGAAAGAAAAGAGGGGAAAATCTGAAAGAGTTTTGTGGTGAATGTGCGTGAAACTATGTGTAAATTTAAGAGAGCGCATGCAGGCAAAGTCTTGTGTGTGCATAGCAGCACATGCTTGCGTGTACATCAAGGTTTAACTAGTGTGAAATGTAGTGTGGAATGCCAGCAGAGGAAGAAGAAAAAGAAGAAGGAGGAGGAGGAGGAAGAGGAGGACGAAGGAGGAGGAAGAGGCAGCTCATCCCTACAGGCTGTGTAGTACATTATCAATTATGTCCTTCTTTGTGTGCAACGGTCGGTGCAGGAGGGCCTCGGCTCTGCTCTGCATTCTGACAGCTCTATGTAAATGGCTGGCTGGGGGCAATGACTTCAGAGAGAAGGTCACCCTTCGTCCCCTGGTGCACATAAATGACTCTTTTATTCATTTTCAGGTTTACAAGAGTAGATGAGGAAAGGAGGGGGTTAAGGTAGGGTGGAGAGACAGGGAGAGGAGTTGCAGAGGAGCATTTACAACTAGTGACGAAGACTGACATCTCCAAAATTACCTGCAGACAGCAGCTGCCAATTACAGCTGCGCTGCACCGTTCCCTCAACAGGCGAACCAAGCTGTGCAGCCTCCATGTTGGATCACCACATGGCAAGCCCTTCCACAGTTTCACTTTAATAATTCACACAAGGAGGAGCGGTGTGAGAGAAAGGAGGAGGGGAGACCACGTTTTTCTCACTTCATATGCAGACGACTATGCATGTGTGACCACATAATGGGTCAGATGTGTGAGTGCTGTCGGTGGTTTGCCATTTATGAATCACCCTGATGTGATTTCAGCAGGCTACGTTCATAACCAAACATTTAACGACTTTTTTCCTCTCTAATGCTGGCTGTCTGTTTCATTCATCTCACTGCAAGTCTAAAAGATAATAAGAAGCTTCAGTGTATCATAAGTGCCAAGCCAAACAGGCGGGGGCTGCCTCAGATGATGTAGTGTTTGAAACAAACGCCTCTTTTCCTCAGCTCCCTCAGCAGCAGAAATCAAACCAAATCAATAAAAGTCATCTCTTCAGATGAACCTAAGCCATCAGAGGGAAGCAAAACTACTTTTACTGGGCCCAGGGGAAACAACCCTCCCCAACCCTTACCCTGCCCCCACCTCACCACTCGTCTCTCTTTCAATCTCCCCTCAATCCCTCCATCTCTTTGTTGAGTGTCACACTCTCAGTTGTGATGCGCAGAAAAAAGGGAATCAGATGTTTTCAGAGAAAAGAAATAACCCTGAAGAGGTAACAATTTGGGTCAGAAATTGCCAACTGAAGAACAGACAAAGGAAGAAAACAGATTTATTGTCAAAAGAGAGGAAAAGAGAAGGACAGGAGAGCATGAATCTTTCTACTCTGCTGATGAGGATGAATATCATAGAGACGGAAAAGTATGAGCAGCTCAAGGACATCCTTCTGAGTTTCTTTTTTATTGTGTTTGAATAAAAAAAAATCCTGTGAAGTGAACTCAGCAGCGGGAAAACGCTGAGCTGTGCTGTGCTGTGCCATGCTGAGCTTAACTAAACTGAACTAAGCTGAACGGGGTGGAAGCAAAGGACGAGGATGGGCAGGGCCAAGCGGGAGATGTGATGTGCTGTTTGATTCATGTTTTTTTCTGTCCAGCGTGGCTATAACCCAACACACACACACACAGCCTGCCTCCTTTCTCTATCCTCCCCTCTCTCTGTCTCCACCTTTTTTTTTTTACTTTCCCCGCTGAGTTAGGGATTGGGGAAATGCCCAGGAAGCAGAATCGAGTTGTTGGTGGTGGGGGTTAGGGGTAAAGGGGAGGGGCTGCGGGGCATTGTCACTCACCATGATTGGTTGACGGCTCTGCAGTCTCTGGGAGGCCTGACAGCGGCTGCTGGTCCTCTCGCCTCGTGTCCACCGCTGGTTCACCAGCTCGCCCCGAAACTCATTTTCTGCCACAGGAAAAAGAAAGGCCAAGGATGAAGGACAAGGGGGGAGGGAAGAAAGGGAGGAGGTGGGTGAGAAAAAGGAAGAGATGGAAAAAAAGGGGGAGGAAAAACAGAGTTGTCATGTTAAATCATCAGCATCAGCACCAAAGGAAGGGGCAATGGTTAAAGAAGGGGTTTAGATAAAGGAAGAGGAGGGTGGGGGCAGTACTATGAGGCTAGGTCGGGGCACTCAAGCATGCTGCAGACACTCCTTTATTAACTAAAGGAATAGTGTGCATGCTTTACACACACAGACACACACACGCATAGGCCCTGCTAAGTGCCCCAGCTGGGGTCCCTGTCAGTCTGCTATTAGAATCAATCAAATTTGCGCATTTTTATCAAGCTTTTCAGGGTGCATATATAAGTGTGTTGGGGGATGGGAATGATAGGAGAGAACATGAGTGGAGAGGGGGTGAAGAATGGTCAGTAAATAATGAATCATCCATAAATCAAGCTTCTTTTTTTTCTCGCTCTGCTTTTTCATCAAGGTAATAGCTCTTCGTTTCATCTCCCTGATCATCCAAGAGAAACATACAAAATCTATTACTAATCCCTTCTCTGTTCTTCCTGCGGTTTCAGCGATGTCAGATATGTAGGTGTTAAACACAAAAGTGTGAAGTTGTCCTAATTGTCGAGGAGTTTCTTCCCCTGGCGTAGCCTCAGTTTAGAGTTCAGGCAGCGTGCACAGTGTTTTTCAATGAATGCCCAAGGCTGAACTTTTCAACTGGTGGAGCTTGAACACATTTTAGCTGAGAGACATATCACACAAGCTTTAACACAGCCGGATGTCACTCTGTCATTCTGCTTTGTTTTTATACCTTGCTTAGCTGGTACAGTGAAATCTGATTCTTTTACTGATACATATATATGCATCTGTAACCTTTAGCTTTCACCTTTATATGGACTGTGCGTCTTTGCAGCAGGCGGCAGAACATTGTGAAAGAGGAAGTGCCCTTGAGTTTATAGTGACTCCTTTTCTGTATGAGGTAACTATTTATCAGTTCTTAAGAACATCTTAGTGAAAATAACACTCAAAACAGACCAAGGTTTGGGTCAGTGCACTTTAAATCCACTCTATTGAAAATGTAAATTGCAATAGCAATATTGTAAGAGTAATCATTCATGATTCATGGTTTTTACAGTGTAAATTCAAGGAAAATGTTATAATTACTTGAATTTTGACATTTAAATTCATTGAATGGTCAAAATTTAAATGAAATGACTACAGTAATATAGAGCTTTCAAAGATCCTGCCATGGTCTTCAGACCTGAAAAACATAAACCTCTTTAGACTTAATTGTGGGCATAAATCCCTGGCCTTTGTAGAGTGCAAGCTGCATCTGTCCATCTAATTTTCTTCTGTATTATCTCTACCTTTTCATCTCCTTTCTCGCTACTTTCAAAGATACAGTAAGAGTTAATTCCCTTAACATGAAAAAGGAGATACTGTCCTGCATGTGAACCCACAGTGCATGAAAAGTGCACGCTAAAAGCAGTGCCAATCTCAAAGCAAACAGGCACGGAGACAACAAAAGGCTGTATGTCCGTATCCGTAGGGTCCCAAAGCAAGACCGGCCCTACCCTTGATCCCCCTGACCCCCCTCCCTCCTAGTACTCCTCCTCCTTTCCACCATCAAATTCTCATCCCCGCACCCATCCTTTACTTTGCCCATTAGATGCAAACCTCGCCAAAGCCCAGCCAGCACTCTACAAAACGCTTGTTTATCAACTTTCACTCCCCCTCAGCGAAAAAGTGATTACTACAGCAATACTGTTCGTCTGCATCTCTATCTCTGTCTCAGCTATCTCTGTCTCTCTGTCTCCATGCATGCATACAACACAAGCTCACAACCTCTTTCTTGTTTTTTTTTTTTGTCCCTCTTTTAAAGTGAAGTGAAGTGAGCATCTGTCCTGTATTGTTGGTTTGGGGACAGCGGAGCGACCAAGGAGCCGAGAGACATTCCTAAATGCCAAATATATAACAGTACTCTATTAGGACACATTGCCTGAGGCCATGCGTCACTGTCCCTGCTCACTTTATTCAGTCCTGAGCCACTGCTCCAGCTTTCTCTACAGTCCACACCATGCAGAGAGAGAAAATACATTTGGACATTTTCAACTTGTAAGAGATTATCAGATCAGTGCATTTTTATAAAATTAGGTTATTAATCACAGAAAGGCCCACTAAACTGACCTTGCAAGTGCTTTACATGCTTTCATTTGTTTCATGTAAAAATCTGAACATCTGGATCTTTCTAAAATGAAAAAAACAAAAAAAAAAAAACAACGAATTTGAGTCTCATCCACTTATGGTACGTGTTCTCTTATTCTTTGATCAGCTGCTGCTCATTCCCACCTAAAAGACGCACAGCTCGTTATTTTGCAGCGAAAATTGGAGGAGTATGAGACAATTAGGTGTTCACAGGGGAGGTTTGGTTAATCAGGAGTGGAGGGGGCCA
>JAPTYQ010000028.1:21765295-21778965 GCA_029814465.1 Ostorhinchus cyanosoma | reverse complement strand
GGATGGATGCCCGGATGCTCTGCCACTAGATTTACAAACATCGCTAAGTAGTATATCAAACACGTGACATTCCTGCAAATGAACTGCATCCTGTGCAGACAAATGTTTGAGCATATTGTAGGGATTTCCCCCTTTGAAGAAATGGACCTTTGCAAGTGTTACAAGTGGCCCTGGTGTCATCTTTTTGTGTAAAATATAGCCATACTTTGGAGCATTTCTGCTTTGATGTCTTGTCGGCTACGTTCTGAACCAAAACAATGCAGCGTATGTGTGACATCATCACGTATGTGCAACGAAGGTGGAATCAATATGCAGAATCCTTAAGCAGGCAGGTAAACGATTCAAAGGAATTGAGCTACAGGGAACCGGTTCTAAAAAAGAACCAGTTCTCGATTCCCATCCTTACCCTCACCCAAAAATGTCGAGCACAATGTTCCACAGTGTTGTGTTATGTTGTATACACACACAGAAACATACTGTATATCTGCTATCAGTCAATTCCTTGACCTTTAAAATCTACTCCCAGGATTTGAAGTTACTTGTGGTGGATGTCATTTCAGTGTTAGTACTATTTATGGAGTGAGTTTGAATGCACATTAAATATGGAAGATTTAAAAATAAAAATACACTCTGAGTAATGGATCGTTTTCCAAATCAGCTAGAAATGGATCATGTTGATAGATATTGTCATGCAGCAGGTATGCGTTATTTTTCTTTGCAATTTCTATCTTCATTTCAGAGAAGATGACAAAAATGTCAAAAGGTGCTCTATCTACCCACGCTGAAGATAAGGCTGTTATGGTTACAACAAAATTGAACTATAATACTATTAAAAAGCCAAACACAGAGGATGGTAAAGCTAATGCAACAGCCACTGTGGTCACTGTGGTTCTGTTTGTAATGAAGCTACACAACCAAAACATTTCTTCATTTGTCATCTGCTTTTCAGAGGTGTCATACAGATTTTCTTAATCCATCAACATTTGGGTTAAACGCCTTGAGTATTGTGTAACTATGGTATTTCACAGCACATTCCACAGTATTACATTATCAGTTGTTAGCATTAACATTATGCCTATGAGTTCATTAAGTTTATTTATGCTGGGTTAGTCCACAGAGGGAAGAAATAATGACAAACAAAATGACGGACGACAAGACAGATGTCAGTGGAATTAGCTGCTGGTCTGGCTTCTAAACTCTAACATGCAGTAAGTTTGATTTATTTCTGCTGAAGCAATGGTGAAAGACACAACATAAGTGTAAAAACATTTTGGGTTTGAATCTTTAGAGATTTTTAGCACTTCAAGTGTCCCTGAGGAAATAAATGAGATCAGATCATCTCACTACAGTAACTCAGAAACCTGCTGCTACTTTTACCAAAGAAATGCGCAAAACACACTAGAGATCTGTAATATTATTGGGTGAGAAGTGTAAAAATATTTTCAGTTCATTATGAATGGAGGCACATATTCGACTACTGCATGCCACTACATACGCTGTAGTAATACAGCACAATCACCAAAGGGATCCTTTCTAAAATTCTAGATAAGATTAAGGTTAACCCACTTAATAATCCCCATAGAGAAATTCAGTCATTTTACCCATCCTAAAACACTCACAGTGCCTAGCATTAGCGATTAGCATTAGCAATAAGCTGCCATTGAAGGTGCTCGGGGACCACATCCAAATCTTCATGAGTACCGTGGTCAAGGGCACTGCCAGGGGAATTAACCTAAATGCACCTGTTTTTAATGGAGGAAGTGAATGAAACCCACCCACAGAACAGGTAAAGTCAATATAGAAAGGCTCTGGTCTGACTAAGAGTTGAACCTGGAACCTGGAGGACAGAGTGCAAACCACAATGCCACCTGATTGCCTATTATCATACTACCCACATTCAGATCCAGACCTGGACCCCATTTAAGGAGAGTGACATATGGTAAAAGTCAACCTTTTAAAATTTTGAGTTTGGTACAGCAGACAAGATAGCAAAACCCTAGGAGGGAAGGCCAAACATGACATGTATTTTTGGTAAAAATTTTAAATTTGACAACATATGACTCAGGTGAATCATTTAAACTGAGAAAAGGTGTTTTCATCCTTTATAGACTGGAGTAGTGTGGTGTTGCATGATAGACAGAGAAAATCACAATGTCAGAGGTAGCCTTGCATTTCAGATACAAATCTAGAAATATAAAATTGAGATAATAAGTCATTATTTCAAGATTTTTATCCTGTTTCACATTCTGTGTCATAATTAACATAGAAATTCTTGATTTATGGACAAAAATGTGTTTTGTTTGGTCAATGTGCTCTTTGACCACCAACCTCTAATCAGTTCATTCCACTGCACAAGTGAATGTTTGTACCAAAGTTGAAGAAATTCCACTGTGACGTTCCTGAGATATCAGACACAGGGATGAATGGACAGACAACCTAAAAATATAATGTCTCCAGGCACAGCAATCCTTGAGACAAAGGCAAAAAAACAGTGGCATCACATTGAGTTTCTGAGAGGATCTGCAGCTTTAAGGGCTTAATGGCAAAGACATTACCCTAATACAAAATATCAGACCTGTCTAACATGAATACTTTTTATTCTCACACATTCATAGTTAATTACAGTTATTTAAGACAGCATACTAATTAAAATAACATCACAAATAGGAGAAATTATTTTCCGCCACAATCCCTTACAATTATTTCAATAGAATTATTTCAATGAAATTAAGTTTAACCTTAACATCCAGCAGTTGCTGATGACCCACTGTATGGTAAGAGTTAATATAAAAGAGTCAATGTTAAAAGGTTATGGTATAATGAAGACACTAACATGAGAACAAGAAGAGGACAAATAACACTTGACAAATTAATCAACTTAAACATCACATATTAAAACAACTATTAAAATATAAATGAAGCAAAATCTATGAAGAATTTTAAGCTGTGTTTTTTTTCTCGGAACATAATAAGTAAAAAATTAACCAAACCACAGAGATTTCACAGTAATTTTTCATGAAGAGGATTAAAGAATGCGAGACAGCCATCTGAATTCATGGCCTCAGTGTGTCAGATTATTACCTATGGCTCTGCAAAACAATAAACAAGTAAAAAACTATGACTCCAGATAAAGTGGTTCTCTCACTGGTAAAGATGCCCCCTGTGGAGAATCTGGTGGCATGTACCTGTAGTCATGTTACTGCTTCTGAGGAGAGTGTAGTAAAGTAATAACATACCAGCAGTAGTAGATCACACTACTTTAAAGCTTCTTTGTCCCCCACTCCCCCATGTCCAGGCCCATTATTCCGTGCAGCTGGTTTTGGGGGCTGCTGGAGGCCGCCTGGCTTGAGAGGAAGCTGAGAGTGGAGTCTAATTCACTTATTGATTCCTGTCCTGTGTTGCAGGATACTTCACAGCTTTAATCAGTGGGTGGTTGTGGACTGACAAGAAAGGGTGAAAAAAAGGTACGAAGCCCCCCGGATGCAAGGTTTGCTCGCAGCGGGTCAAAAAGAGTTTTCAAGTGATCACAATGGAACTGCAGTGAAAAGTGGGTGATGGAAATTAGAAAAGAAAGTGTGAGATGAGTGTGTTATAGTTGCAGGTCAAGAGGTGAAGTTGGTATTTGTGAGTGATGATGAACAGGATTCTCAACATTTGGCGATGACGTGTAATGGCTGTGCCCACAGCCACACAAAAGTTTGCAGCAGTTACACACAAACACCACCATACGTTCAGTTACTTTGAGATGCAGTCACTTACTTTACACACAACATACAAAGTTAGTTTTGTTTAAAATTGGTTTATCAGCACACACTGTTGCCAGGACAGAGCATGCACATTTATTTATATTGTTTGTCATTTTGCTATTCATTCATTTTCTTTTCTTTGAGTTACCTGGCTGCTGGGTGGCATTTCCTTGTCGGAGACAAAAGATGGGGTTTCTTTTTTTTTTTTTTTTTTATGGCGGATGCAAACTTTTTTAGTGCATTTCCACCATCCAATGTGAATGATCTTCTATGGCTTATAGGCTATAACAATACAAATTATATTGTTTTATATGGGGCAAAAAAAAAAACCCTTATATTCTGTTGCTAATCTTAGTAACTTTTAAATACTCAAAAAGATACTCCATGTTCTGAAGATTTGCTTAGAATATCTTTTATACTGAATGATTCTCCTATGTCCAATTTTTTCCTCTTCATACTGCTTCTTTCCCTTTTATATTTTATGCAGTTCATAAGAACATGTTCTACAGTCTCAAAAACATTACAGCGGTCATATTTTGCTGTCTCATAAAAGATGGGGCTGAGGGCAGAGCAGGGTTTTCCGCTGAAGTCCCTCCCATTGACCAGACCAAGAGCTTGTACATCAGGGGGGAGTTAGGGTTTCTCCGTTTTAGTTGATGTCCATTTACTTTCCCCTTGTGTGTTACCTGTGGTTTGATCCATTAGTATATATGTTGCCCTAATGTCTCATTCTGGCAGGTCGGTTAGTCGAGATTATGCCTAGTTTTATTAGCTTTATCTTTCAGTAACA
The DNA here is from genome assembly GCA_029814465.1 of Ostorhinchus cyanosoma. Classification (NCBI taxonomy): domain Eukaryota; kingdom Metazoa; phylum Chordata; class Actinopteri; order Kurtiformes; family Apogonidae; genus Ostorhinchus; species Ostorhinchus cyanosoma. The sequence goes on along the minus strand of JAPTYQ010000028.1, from coordinate 21,774,429 downwards.
TTTTATTTTGTTAACCTCTTTTAGGGCCCTTTTTACTCTGATTTAATTTTCTTCAGTTATTTGTTTAGTAAAAACTTTAAAAAAAATTTTTTTTAGGAAAATAAATCCATTTTGTCAGAACTTTAAACCTGTGTCTTGTACTTTGACTGCTTGGTCCACAACAACATGAATCTGCACACAGAACACTATAAATCATGGGTGTCAAACACAGTCTGTGGCCTAAAACCAGTACACCAAAAGGTCAAAACCAGCCCCTGGGGTAAATTTGTGAAATGCAAAATTTACACTGAAGATATTACAGTCATTTTAGTTCAGGACCGCATTTAATCTCTGATGGGTCAGTCAGTAAAACACTATCATAATAACCTAGAAATACTGACAACTCCAAATTCTTGTCTTTGTTTTAGTCTAAAAAAAAAAGATAAAATTACATGAAAATGCTTATATTTACAAACTGTTCTTTCGTAAAAATGTGAATAACCTGAACAAATATGAAGAACATGGAATGTTTTAAGAAAAGTACAATTTTAGCAATATTCTACCTGTTAATAAATGTTTTATGTATTTGTAGATCCACTGTGATCTGTAAGTTATAATGCATATTTTTCTTAATGCATTACAGTTTGTTCATAGCTCTTCATGTTATTTGTTAAAGGATAATTTGAAGACAAACATTTTCATCATGTAATTTTACTTTTTTCACTCTAAACCATAAAGAAAAGTTTGGAGGCAACATTATTTATATATTATTATTTTATTAGTCTGGCCCACTTCAGATCATGTTGGTGTGTATGTGGCCCCTGAACTAAAATGAGTTTGACACCTCTGCTGTGAATTAACCAAATTTTAAGATGAGTGACAAGGTTTTTACATTCACCTCAGACCCGGGCCTCAGTCCCCTGACACGGACAGCAACAGGAGACAGAAACCAGAGATTACAAGTCAGCGCTGAATCATGTAAGCTATTTACTATTCACTCAATGCAGGGCACATGCTCCCATTAATCTTCAATTACAATGCTGAAAAGATGACAGAAAAAAAATGAGAGCAGGAAACAGAGAGGAACATGCTGTGCAGCTACTGGATAAGAGACACAGCTGGGGAAATCACCTGGGAACATCGACACGACACCACCGTCTCATTTTTTTGCGATGTCGCACTCCAGATTCAAAGGCTATGTGATGTGCTCTCTAATCGTAGCGGTGAGATGAGAAAGGAGCAAAAGCCCAAATCTCTGGTATTTGTTTATATTTGATTTCTGGGTGATATATTCTGCAGGGCTCAGTAGCGTTAAAGCCTTTAAAATTAACAGATTAGGTTTATTAGTACAACACATAAAAATAAACAGTAAAATTCACAGGAGATTCCTAACACCTCTATCATTTGTATTCATCAAAAAGACAGGAAAAAAGCGCCTTCACCGATCTGTCGTCACTGAGTTAAGTGTATTCCCATTTGGCATAATGTGTTAGGAAAACAAATGCGATAAGGGAATATGCTCCCTTGCTGCCCTTATCGCTTTAAAAAACTTGATATACTTTATTTAACATGTATTTTATATTGCAAACTTGTGTTTTCTAGCTCTATAGGGAATGTCAGGATGTGTAGTATCATGTTTCCTCATTTGTCTATATGCAGTTACAGTCATAAATCTGTCCATCTATTCATGGATATTGATTGTGCTGTGAAACAAAAAAAAAAGGGGGGGGGGGGTGTATGTAAAACATTAACAACTCTAAGAATAAGGTTACACGACAACTCGTGGTGTTGAAATCAATTTTTTTACTTATTTTTTTCAGTTTTATGTTGTTTTTTTCGAAGTTGTACTGAAATAAACATGAAGAAAACTGAGGACTAAAGTATCATTTATAAATTGATGTGCCACAGAAGCTGGAAAATTCACAAGCAGGTGATATCAAAGATGAGGACGGAGATACTTGGAGATGCTTGCAAAAAAATCATACAGAAGTGTCCCAAAATGGAAAGGTTTCTATGCAATTTGGGTTCAGAAAAAGCATCTTGGAAGCACATTTGAATAAAAAAAAAAAAAAATCGGATTTAGGCCAGATTTGTGCCTGCAGTCTGAACATAAACTTGAACACCCCACACAAGAAAGCACAAAGATGCCTTAAACAAAAAAACATTTGAACTACTTTGATACTAAACTTTAAACTACAAGGATCATCCAATTAAATACTTTACTTCAGAAACCACAGTATAATCTCAGATTAAAGGGGCCCACACACTGCCCACCACCTGATGGCTCTTATGTTCTCTTTGTGGAGGCTTTGAATGAAGATACATCCAGCAGGACCAGGTCATGGCTTGGACATTCAGTGCACCCACCCCCTGACCTCTGACCTTTCACCCTTCAACAGTCATTATTGATCAAGCACGTGCCGCATAGGCAAATTAACAGAAATAAAATACAATAGAATGTTACGCCTGATGGGCATACAATCCTCTGTGGGATTAAAAAAGGTAAATCAGTCAACAACAGAAGGAGAGGAGAAAAAAGAGAATATAATGGGGACACCAAGAAGAGATCGACAGAACAAAGAGGAAGGAAAAGAAGACGAAGAAGAACAAGAAGGAGAAGAAGAAGAGGAAGAGGAAGAAAAAGAAGAAGAAAAAACAGCTGCAGCAATATGAGTCTGAGAAATGTGTTAAATATGTATATCTGAATGTGTACACATCTGCTCTCACACACACAGAGAAAAGTGGCACCTCTGTCATTCAGTATATTCACATACATGAAATCATGATGCAAATCCTCCCCAGCCACTCAACAATTTCCTGTCCCCTCGCACCTCCCGCTTACTTTAGTTTACAGCATGCAAAGTATTTTGACCGTAGCTCAATCTTCACACTTCTCTGACTGGCTCTCATTGATTTCCATGGTGTGAGATAGAGTAGCAGGGCCTGTGTAGGCCAATGAAAAGAAGGTGCACATGTGAAAGACTCGTTATGGCAAAGATTATCTCCGCATGACACATACAGAGGCCATCTGACCCAGCTGGAAAGCAGCTATAATGGCACCTGAATCCATATGTGGACTCACATGCATTAAGACTCAAATGTACACCTGTTTCTCTTTCTTGCTCACTGTCTGTTATAATGTCAGCTGTCACCTATGACACACACATACACACAACTATGCAATCAGAAAAATGCTAATCTGATTGTGTGAGAGCCAACAGCTATATGCAGGTGCACAAATACCATCAAATACTTGACAAACAGTAACACTCGCACTGAGATGCACTCCAACACAACACACACCAGCTACTGAATTAACAGGTTATAGCTTGCCCCATGCATTTCAGTAAGTGTGTTATTTTATCGCCTCTTTTCATCCTCTCTCCTCCCATTCTGCTCAGTGACAGGGGGGATATGTGCACCCTACTTTGTTGCCATGGATACCACAAACACCCCACATAGAAAATTCTACACAGAATAATAAGTGGCCAATTGCGTCTGTTTGCTCTCCAACAAACCTCAGGATTAGAGGCATTTTCTTGTCAGAAGCATAAACTATTTTTATGTTTGCAGGGAAAGAGAAGGGGGGGAGGGGAAAGAAGGGGAAAAGAGGAAAAAAAGAAGAGCGGCAAGAGGCACAGATATGAAAAGAGCATACTAATGCTGTGTGGTGACAGGTTTCTCCCTGCTTGGAGAGATGAGAGAGCTTGAGAACAGAGGACGGGAAAAAAGGAGGGGAAAAGAGATGCTCTTAAAAAGAAACTCAGGTGCTCAGGGCACCCTTAACAAATGAAGGAGAACATGACAGAGAGAGAGGAGAGAGCGAGGGGGGCAGATCATTTCAAGTCCAGTTAACTGGGAGCACTGACATTTGTAACAGCCTAGCAGGCAAGGTGAAACGCAGGTTGGCGTTTAGTGGGGCAAAGTGAAGCTAAGTGTTTTGAAAAGCTCTCTGGGTTTTTTTTTTTATTTCTTTGTGTCTTTTAGATTAATTGACAAACACTCATCTGATGCCTCCTCCTAATTTCTTCCTCCTGCTCTGAGCCTCGCAGAACATAACCCCAGTGTGCAATGATGTCATTATGATACCATCTGTTTGCTGCAATGGCAGACGCAACATGCACACACATACACACATGCACAAAAAAGCAGTGGATCAGATAACATGTCGAGAGATAGAACCTATGACATTTGCACAGTGCAGTGTATATCAGCCACACACACGTCAGACTCCTGCTGTATGTTTAATGCAAGCTTCTTGTAAAGAGTAAAGGTGATTGTTGAGACACTGCAGGCAGCTTTGTATTTCTGATCCAAGTGGAGAATGAGTCCAGACTCCCACTGTCTCCCCGGTCAGAGGACATAGCAAAACAAGTTTCCTCTTGGTGTTACAGCCTCAATGCTGTAAGTATGATACTAAAACATTGTGCCTGTCAAGGTCGGGAGGGAAGATGCTTGATGTGGAAGTCTGTCAATCCCATCCCCCATCTAGACAAGGACACTGCCTGCCCCTAAAACATTTTTTTTACACCTTTATCATTAGTGTCGTGGCTAGTTTGGACAACAGCCAATATATGACCAGGCTGGGGGAGAACATAGTTATATGTAACAGTGTCACATAATCAAATTATGAAATAAATGTGCTTATAATTAGCTGCAGTTACAGTTACTAAGAAAAAAAAATTATGATAATACAGTACCTCAGATATTTGTCATATCTATGGAACATAGTAGAGATTACATCCAAACATATGCTGTTCAATAGATGCTTATATGAACCAACAGCACCAAGCTGAGTGACCATCTCATCAAACAGTAACACCCTTTCAGGGTGTTCCTAATGGGACCATTCCTTAGTTGTAAAACACTGTATGGTGTTCAGTGGTGAGAGCCGAACATTTTTTGATCCTGTTTGAATTATTCCAATATTTACACGTACGATTTTTGTCAGTTTAAAAGATCATTTTGCAAGTACACTGGGCAGTCTTAGATCTTGATCGGTATTAATCTGGCATATGATGTTGTTTTCAGAGGAACTGCACACATCATCATCACCATTAACAGCGCTGCAATATTACTGTGATCTAGTCAGCTGATATTTGTTGTAAATGGCACATTTGTCAGTGTAATTAAAATTTTTTACTACAAATAATGCACACATACATACTTACTGTTGCTCAAACTGATCGCAAGGTTATTGATATTATTTCCATCTGTTTATAGCAAGCATGTTTTTGGTTTTAGTTCCTATTAAAATACAAAGCCTGTGTAACATGTTTTGCTGCCAATGGTGAAATAATGAAATGGCAACTTGAGACAGTAAAGAATTAGTGCAAGACCATAAATGAAGGTCTGGCCTCCAAACTGAGTCTGGTTTACACACATACTTCAGCAGGTAAACACATTTTTGATTCATCATCAAACTTTGGCAAGGCAGATTAGGTCACAATAGTCTAGATAATTAATGGAAACACAGTGGCTGTCACAGATGTATGAACAAGAAAACATGGACTGTATGTATGTATGTATATATCAAAATATTGTAATGATGTCAAACCAAAATAATTTCAGTTTCTTATCAAGTAACAATAAGAAAAACCCACCAAATGCCTCCATAAACCAGATTAAACTGGAGGAAAACTTGTAGCTTAGTTGTAACCACCAACATTTTATGAGCAGAGAAAATTGTGCTTCAGACCAAATGGAATTCTTTCTCAAAAGGCTGCCTGCCCTACAGCAAGTCAATAAAATAACAGTCTACAATAAAACTGATGAAGTACAGTATAAGCCCCAGCACCCAGCAGTCACACAGTGATATCATCCTACCTTTGTTTTTTGACATCTTTTAATACTTTTTCACTCAGGATATCATGGATGACATGAGACGAAGGATGCAGTTCACTGAGCCATTTGACACTCTACTAAATGATACTGTACTACCTTCATGACAAACAATTTTTTTTAAGTGGTCAAACATCATATGTGTAGTTCAGTGATCAAGAAATCTCTCCATTTACTACCACACATATTTTTCTGAATATAACAGGAGTCACATTAGACACAATGGACTTCACTGCTCTGTGTTTACACTGCAAATCAGAAAAGGATTCTAATGCCACGTTTTCATAATGTGGTACCGGCTCGGCTTAACTCGTCTCGACTCATCTCAGCCTTTTTGTGTTTCCATAACAAAAAAGGACCTGGAATCTGGTACCCGGTACTAGTTTTTTGGTATCGCTTCCATCCAGGTTCCAAACGATACTAAAACGTGACGTATAAAGCCTGCAAGACACTGATTGGTCAGACAGTTGTCTCTGTGAGCCGCCGGTTTACAAAATACAGATGCGGAAGTTGACAGTAAATATAGCCGTACATTAATCCACATCATGACAGCCCAAAACTACACCATGGTCAGTCGAGGAGATTCAGTCTTTGGTGGCCGACGGAAAAATTCAGACGAGACAACACGCAACGAGCAAGTTTATCAGCAATTCCCTGAGCAGATGACATGGAAGTAACGCACTGTTATGAAGTTCAGGTACTGTAAAGTCAGTTCCTGTAATGGAAACGCTCTAAAGGAATACAGAGTCAAGTCAAATCAAATCAAGCCAAACTGGTCCCACGTAGCGGAGACGCGGCATAACATTACTGTCCAGTATTGGTTTAAGTGAATGTTTTGAGGAGTGGTCAGTTTTCTAATCAAAGTATCAAATGTAATGTACAAAAGTTACATTACTTTCATTGGGTAATTTAACCACATTTGTTATTATATTCTAAACATGATAGCAAGTAATGTGTGTTACAAAAATAATCTTCCCAACACAAACGGCCGAGGAAAATTAAAGCTAAAACGAATGAAACAGGATTAGTATAAAGGCATCAGTGTGGGACCGGATCACTACGTACATAAATAAAAAAAAATGAATACACCAAGCAATGTAAAGGAAATAAAAAAATAATAATAATAATCTTCTTTTGGAATTCAGTAAGCTATAATAAGATCCAATTGTGATTGAACACCTGTATTTCTGTGTCAGACTAACTGTTTTGGCTTATGTGTTCGATGTAGACTAACAGCGGGTACAAGTAAAGCCACATGGGCAGACTGGCGTGCGGCGCATGCATGAGCAGGCAGAACCGACGTAGCAAATGAATTTGGAGGGGCGTAATGAGAGACGGCGCTGGGCTCCGGCCCGATTTCACAGCCACATCATTAGGGTGAGGCGGCCCCGGCCCCTCAATGAACGCACACACAAACGCACACAGACACACACGCCCTAGGAAAGACGAACAAGGTCAGTCGCCGTGCCGCAGTCTAATGAGAGGTGACAGGTGAGAAGAGACGCTCCAGACTTTACCCATTAAACTTACATTTTTAGTGTTGGTGTGTTTTTGTGTGTGTGTGAGCATGTGTTTCTGAATCATAACCAAATTGGTACATGGCAGACACTGTATCTACATAAACACACACGATACCCTCCCTGTGACCTTCATGTACTTCCTGGCAGGCAGGTGTTAAGGCTGTAGGGGCTGAATAGAGTGGCCAACTGGAGATGGTGCCGGGTTATTTATCAGCATGTCCACGCGTCATAAATGACTCTGTTCACTGCAGGTAACTCAGCGCGTGCACACAAACACACATGTACACACTGTTGCAGCTTTAGTTTGGTACAAAAATAGTTGCAGTATGCTTTGTTCAGTTATTTAAAGGTTTTAAGGGAGTAGATCAACATCAAGCTTATCTTTATCAAAGTGAGATGAGAAGATTAATATTAACGTCATGTCAGTTAAGTACAGAAGGAACGTGTTTGTTTATACATAATGACACAAATCTTGGTTGAAAAAGTCAAGAGGTGTTTATGTTTGTTAGAGGATAGATAAATTAGATACAATGAGCTTATTTCTGAGCTTTACACATGTGGAAACTTTTACACAGACCAGACTGACTGTCTCCTCTAGTCATCGATCAATGTTTATGTCCCATTTCAAACCACAGATAAAGGCCGTGTTTATTATTTAATGCTTGTCATACGCCTTAAACCAGTGGGTTCCAACCTTTTTGGTCCATGACCCCATTTTAAAATCACAAATTTCTAGCGACCCCAGATATTCAAAACAGACTTTTTTTTAGGGCTAAAATTCATTTGTTTTTCATCATGTCATTGTTTGCTATTATATGTTGCCAGTAAACATTCATTTTAGGTGACTTTTAAGCTATATAAGGTATACAATGCACCTTTTTGGCTCTTGGATTGGCCTTAGTGGGGCCAGGTGGGCAAAGAAATCTTTCCATTCTGTTTGATCTGGTTTTCTGACTGCGACTGTGTCCAGGTAGATTGAAGCGTAGTAACGCACACGGTCACATGATCAGGTCAATCAAAATATGTCCAGTCAGATATTATATCCTGCATTTTACTTAAACTTGATTTTTTTATTAGGAAAAGTGTGTGGTGTTTTAATTATAATGAAATATATATTGAATCATTAAAAATATTTTTTATTAGTTGTTTTTTTTTTTTATCAATTACTAGAAATTTCAGGTGACCCCATTTGAATTCCGACTGACTCCACGTGGGACCGCAACCCCAAGGTTGAAAAACACTGCCTTGACTCTTCTAGTGTCTCGAACTAGGTTGCTGTGCCTAGCCATGAGACTTTAATAGAATGATTTAATGTAATCAATGCTATTTTATGCCAGCAAATTTCCTATAATGTATGTCATTTTGGGAATGATTGGTCATTTAGGTATGAGGATGTGTTGGTTTAAATGTATGCTATATTAGAATAGTTAAGCTCTTTATATGCAGCCACACAACAAGCTGAGGACCTGATGTACTCCTCAAAGCCACCAGACTCCCCTGACAAAACAACCCAACACAGAGCTTGCTTATCAAGTGCTGATCTGCTTTGCTTGTTTGCTAGTTTGGATCCAAGCAAACTAGTTGAACCACAAAAGTTATAAAATAACACAAGCCAACTAACAGGTTAAGGCCCAGTAGACCAGTAACTCCCACGTCTGGAAGGGTAAAATTGTTGTTTTTGTACATTCTTGTGGCAGTGAGTGACATTACTGCAATAAAATTATTCTAAAAGTCCATCCATCCATCCATCCATCCATCCATCCATCCATCCATCCATCCATCCATCCATCCATC
>JAPTYQ010000028.1:21698688-21730645 GCA_029814465.1 Ostorhinchus cyanosoma | reverse complement strand
TGACTATTGTTAAGCACTTTGGGTACCTTTTGGCTATTGTAAAGGGCTATATAAATAAAATTTGATTGATTGATTGATATAGACCAAAAAAAATTTTCACTTGTAAGAGCACTGAAACAAATTATGTTTACCCATCCCCTGATTATGGTCATATTGTGTATTCTGTTCATCACTAACTAACTGTAATAACATATGAACAAAGTCAGTTTTTTCTTGAATTTTATGAGTGTGTTATTTTTGCAGAATGTATCACATCATAGTGCATATTTAAATATAAGAGAAATATTGTTTATGTTTCAGTCCAGAGTATAAATCACACTAGACTCCGCAATATTAGAATTAATATTATATAGACAAAATTCCTCATTTTATAGGAAAAAGATTCACATGCCTCCACAACTGCCACATGCACAAACATGTCTGTTTTCTTAATCAAGTAATGTTTCTTTTCATTTTCAGCATGAAGCATACACAATGAGAAAATATTTTGATGTCTCTCCTCAGGTGTTTGAGCGAATCCTCTTCATCTGGGCCATCCGTCATCCTGCTAGCGGTTACGTTCAAGGAATTAATGACCTGGTTACACCCTTCTTTGTCGTCTTTCTTTCTGAGTTTGTCAGTAAGTAGCTTGTTGGAAAATTCCATCACAAAGCACCTTTTCATGCACAGTAAACCAGTTTTACTTTGTTGTTGGAGTTTTTGGTCTCTGACCAGTAAATGTTCTCGGCATCTACATCTATTTTACTGTATTAGAATCCATCCAAGTTTCTTAGCCAACCTTAAAACATAGAACAATTTTATTAGGAGTCATCTATGTGGGTCTTCATTCAGTGTTATTTGTTCGAACAGCGGAGGATATGGAGAATTTTGAGGTGGCAGCCCTTCCTTTGGAAACCCAGAGGAACATTGAAGCTGATAGCTTCTGGTGTATGAGCAAACTGCTGGATGGAATACAGGTCTGTTCACAGAAATTAACACATGTGACTGAACACAAAACCAAAAAGTGTGGTTTACTGAGTTTAATATCCTTTCAGGACAACTACACTTTTGCTCAGCCAGGAATCCAGAACAAAGTGAAAGCTTTGGAGGAGCTCGTGAGTAGGATTGATGGTACGTACAGAGTCACGGAACCTCTGAGCTATGGCAGCTCCAGCTGACTTACTGTGACCCACCCATGCTTCTGCATTTTCACCCTGCTGACTATGAGTTCATATATGTTGAAAATGATAAAGGCTGCACAGTGGTTAAAATAGACGTTATAAACAGGAAATGCACCGCTATAACAACGTTTGTATGTGGGTCTTTCTCCAGAGGACGTTCACAATCATTTCAAGAAGTATGAAGTGGAGTACCTGCAGTTTGCTTTCCGCTGGATGAATAATCTGCTGATGAGGGAGCTACCACTGCGGTGCACTATCCGCCTCTGGGACACCTATCAGGTAGATCCGCATACATGCCACGGATAAACCTTCAAAATACGAGTCCAATATAATAGCAGATAGAAAAACAATTACTCAATTCATGCTACAAATGTAGTATGTGAAGTTGGAAAAGTTTAAGTGTTTGGACTCTTCTGTTGTCTTTTGCCTTGTTTGACAGTTAAAGCTGTGTTGTAACTGCCTGTAACCGTATTCTGTTTTTTGCAGGCTGAAGCAGAGGGTTTCTCCCACTTCCACTTGTACGTTTGTGCAGCTTTCCTCATAGAGTGGCGCAAAGAAATTCTCTCAATGGTCGACTTTCAGGTACTATTATTGTATCACCTGTTGAGGACGGACTTGATCTACAACGCAACTATCCAGGGAATTTGATTAACTTTTTTCAGCCTCATGTAGCTTTTACTACGCAACGAAATCCAGAAAAATAGTTGAACTATGAGTAAACAATTGTAATTCACTACTCATCAACACTGGAGACAAGTTGTTCCAGACAGCTTGCACTACACAGAGGTGCATACACATTTTAGTCTACCATCTGGAGAGATTGTATAAATTTGATCAAGTCTTCCCCTACTGTTTAATTCCTGCCTTGCAAACCATTTTTGATGTGTAAAACGTGTGTCGTTTTGCTTTTAGGGCCTTCTTATGCTACTGCAGAACCTTCCTACAATCCACTGGGGCAATGAAGAAGTGGGTCTCCTTCTAGCTGAAGCTTATAGACTCAAATATATGTTTGCAGATGCACCCAGCCACTACAAGAGATAGGCCTGGGGCTTCCACAACACGAGCACAATAAGGACTTTTGCATCAAACTAGACTGTATTTTAACAGTATTTCAGATACCCCGCACATGCTATGACACTGAGACAACCTTGAAGAGGCCGACATATGTGACCTGTTCAGAAAGACTCTCCATGCTGTAAAGTCGACCAGCGAAAGAGGTAAAAGGTGAAGGCCAACTCCTCAGTTTTGTTTTACCTCTACAGATATGTCTCTAGCTTGTGGTTGGCTGTGTTGTGCTTGAATCTCAGAGCCTCATGAGAAATCAACAAGAATGATCCTGTGAACATAAATTCCAGTGAATTTCGTGCTGGATATGGGTTAATGGTGCATCCTTACAGCTCAGTGATTACAGGAGTATTTTGCAGTCCATGCGCTGCACAATATCAACGGACTGTTACAGTATAAACAGCCATAGCTCTGTGACTTTGGTTTATTTATACAGTTTTTTTGGTCATGCAACAATGATTGTCTCTCCAGGTAAATGTACATTTAAAAGAACTGTGTAATTTAAATGGATGATGAATGTGTGTGAAATCATCCATTTATTTAAAGATGGTATCTATAGATTCTATTTTTTTGTGGATTTGTTTTACCAATCGTTTTATGAGGGAAGAAGTCTTAAACCAGACAGTTGCATTATTTTGACCATTTTGTCTTTTACAGCCTATTTCAGTTTAGTCTGACACTGTTTGAGATGTTTGGGGGAAAAATTAACTGCAGTCCTACCCCTCCACCCTGTCTGAAATAAGAGAGTTATTTTGTGAGAAGACTTTAGTTTTTTAGGTTTAGTGTTACCAAATCTGCATCGTACAATCAACTAATGATTTGGACCTTAATCATTAAGTTTAGTTATATGTGCCAGTGCAGTTCTAGAGTAAATATCCTCTTTTGTGGCTCCCATAAATTGAAACACATAAGCTCTTAATGATGGGCTGAATAGATGTTTCAAAAAATGTTCCTGAAATTGGCATTTCAGGTGGTATTTAGGCTCACAGGTTAAGAGTACAGATGGTGGTTTGGACTGGAAATTGACAAACTGGTGTCAGTATGTAATTAGCACAACTATGAAGCCTATAGGTATAGGAATAACATAACAAACGTAACAGTTTTATTGCCTGTGAAGACCCTTCTGTTTAATGTAGCCTTTAAACCCCCCATCCATACTGTATGTTTGCACATTAATGGATCTAAGGTCATGGTGGTACATGACTCCCTATTTTATTCCTTTTTAGACAGTTAAATATAATTTTAAGACAATATTGTGGCACGTGCAAACACTCCTCTTGACTGGAACTAAATGGTATCATACAATTTTGGCAATGTGTGTTCCTTTATGCTTAAAGACAATAGTGTTCTTAAGGATAATCTTTGTAGTATATACCTATTGTCACTCACTGTAAAGAAATCTGCATATGCATAACTAGTTTAAAATATTCAATGTAAAAACTTTAATGAGTTTTAAATAGTTTAAATAATTGTTTATGGGGATAAAGATTAAGTAGTGACTCTTAATGCTGTAGGACATTTAGTCACACAAAAATACTTGAGACAGTCCTGTGGACACAGTGCAGCTCAGAATATGTTATGATGCCTTTGTTATAAACATGTGTAATGTATTCCTGTCTTTTACTGTGTAACATGGTTCTATATTCTGTTCTCATTTATGCTCATGTGTTGTTTTCACATTAGATTTGGTCTTTGACAACTCCAAAACTTGTCACTTTTAACTGTACTTGGGGGAAATGTGAATATTTGTGTGTTCCTTCTCATTTACCTTTATTACCAGTAATACTCGGTGTATGTTTAGAAGAAAAGACAATCGTTAGACTGTGGTACTTTGTTTTCCATAAACATGTTGAAAATGATGCCTTCATCTACTGGATTTCCGACTATTCTGAAGCAAAGTTTATTGTCTTATTTACTAAGGTTCAGTACAACTGTGGAGTGCAGTAGATACTTGGATTGTATCCTGAACACCAACCACTCATACACCATTAAAATAGTCATCGGTGAAACTTTTTTCTCAGTGCAAGTCTTAAATTATATTGAAATTATAATCTGATGAAGAACTACTGAGGATATTGTGGCATACAGTATGACTTTTTATTACTATTATTATTGTTATTCATTTGTTTTAATCATTTTCATTAATTCCATCTTGGACATTAACATTTTGAGTATTAACCATTGCCTTTGGCCTTAAAATAGTTTTTGTTGCTCCTTTATTCACTGCCCCTCCAATCTTTGTGTCATAATAGGTTGTAACTTTCTCACTCATAACTACCATGATGGTATTCATGCTGTTAACCAACAACTAAAGGCTTAAAAAAATGAATACTTGTTTATTTGTTGTCAGTTAGAAGTGCTCATGGTGTTTCCTTGTTTCCCATCAATATGCCAAATTTCCAATGGGCCAATACAGTCTAAGAACACTTAATTTGTTAATGCTAGCTTCAGCCTTAAGGGAAGAATTATTCATTTCTTACAGTAACCTGCTGTATATCAACGTTTTGTTTATATTAAACGATAATTCTCCATTTTCATGCATTTCCTCTTTGTGTGTTTATATATATATATCATACATTATACATGTTTTTTGCATCCAGACAAATGGGTACAGAGCATATATACATACTGTGGTGGCCAGAATTATTAGAACACCTGAAAATATTTGCCTTTTTTTTAATTCAAATTTTAATTTCATAATATTCATGAGACATGAAGATAGATTCTCTGAGCACAGAAAATAGATGAAATGACTGTTTTTATCCAGTTTTAACTTTCATATTTACTTAGTATGTGTGATAGACCTCGAACATTCAACAGAATTACAGCTGTCATACGACTCACCATCAATTTAACCACAATCATACCTGACAATGATATCATCCAGATCAGGGGTCTACAACCTTGGTCCGAGGGAGCCACTATCCTGCATGTTTTAGATCTGTCCCTCTTCTAGCACACCTGACGGTCATTGTCAGGCTTCCGCACAGTTTGGTGATGGGCTGATCATTTGAATCAGGTGTGCTGGAAGAGGGACACATGTAAAACATGCAGGATAGTGGCTCCCTAGGACAAGGGTTGCAGACCTCTGGTCTAGATAGATGTGTGTGTGTGTGTGTGTGTGTGTGTGTGTGTATATATATATACACTTTTTTTTTTTTACATATATGTGAATGAAACAAATTCTACCACTCTAATTAGCTATAAAATGAGATTTAAAAAAAAAAGCATATGTTGCTGTTCAACAGTCTAAAGTCAGATTTAATTTATGCTACTCTGTCTTTATGTGCGATTTATTAGGTATATTCAACAGACTTACAGTGTTTTCAGTGTCCAAGATATGTCCTATGGCAAGCTGTGTCAACATTTGATAGCTAGATTGGATATGTATCACAGATATCCATAATTCAATTCTTCCTAGTCAAATAGAACCTTTCGGATGTCTGCAATGACATTCTTCCTATGAGAAATGACATCCCTTTTGCCATTCATGTGTTTAGGGCTTTCAATTTCAGATATCCACAATTACATTTTGCAGATATCCAGAATGTTCATTCTGGATATCTGCAAAATGTAATTGTAATAGAATGCTCATTCTGGATATCTGCAATAGAATTCCTCCTAGTCAAAATGAACATTTTAGATATTTACAGTGACATTCTTCCTAGCCACAACTGTCATTTCAGATATCCAAAATTAAAAACTCTTCCAGATATCCATAATGTAGATATCAGCAATACATTTAAGGATATCTAAAATTACATTTTTTCTAGTCATAATTTGGATTTTAGATATCTGAAATTACATTTTTACTAGTCATAATGTGAATTGTGGATAAGGACATTTTTAGTCACTTTTGGATATTCAAAAATCACAATCTGAATATCTGGAATACTTTTTCATTTTGAATATTTGAAATGACTATTCTGGATGCGAAGAATGTTCATTCTAGATATCCAAAATGTAATTGTGGATATCTGAAATTGAAAGCCTAATACACATGAATGACAAAAGTGACATTATTTCTTGTAGGAAGAATATAATTCTAGACATCTAAAATGTTCTTTCAATTACGGATATCTGTAATACATATCCAATGTAACTATCAAATGTTAACACTGCCACTTATACTTGTTAAGGATTTTAAGATATCTTGAATTGAATTTTGATTGGCACAAATAAAGCTTTAGATATCTTTAATACAATTTCTACTAGTGAGAATGGTTTTGTGGATATCTTTTCTTAGCATTCTGACTTGTTAGAATACAACTCTGACTAGGAGAAATGCTATTATGACTTTCTAAAATTTAATTACAGATAGGACTATGGTTCGATTAAATAGTAAAACAGCGTGCCATATGTGTCCTACATTTTTACCCTCACTTTTAATAGTATGATTATTTTTACATACTGCACCAATGACTGAAAAGAAGTAGCCTTAAAAAATAATTAAAAAAAAAAAAAAAAAAACAGGGGGTAAGTGACGTGACGGAAGTGCTCCTGACAGCTCAATCATGTAGCCGCCTCAAACTTCACTTTCACTTACAGCCATGAAATTGGGGTTCATAGAAACAAAAAGAAACGATGATGGTACCTTCTGTCTGAATTTACCCAGCTGGTATCATACTTGTCGCATTGAAGTTGCCTGACATTCACGGTAAGGTGATAGCTCTCGTGTGGACGTATGTATATTTTCAGTGTTAGCACAGCGCAGCTAGCATCGAGCTAATGTTAGCAAACATGAAGCCAATCTGGTCGACATGAACCGGGGACTTAGCGGATACTGACAATACGTTTATCTAACTAGTGGTTATTGGTTGGTTATAATCTATTGCGTGTATGCACGTATTGTTGGGAAATGAAATTAGCACATAAAAAGTTTTTAAGAACGGGATATTATTTACCAAGATACAAGGCTAGCTAACAAGTAGAGAATTTCCCCTTTTTATTTCCTCTTTTTCTCTCCGTCATCAGTTGGCTAAATGCTAGTATCGGCATTAGGCTTATTATTATTATTATTGTTATTATTATTGTGCAATTTCTAAGCTAAACACGAACTTTCTTTACTTAAACAGAAGTGGAGCTCTCGTGAAGTATGGATGGAGTCCGCTGGGGCACCACAAGGGCCCAAGAGTCGTTCAGCCGCCCTAAAACTACAGCAGAAACCCTTTCCCGGCTCGCCAGCTTCATTGCACGGGCTGACACAAAGCAACATCTACGCAATCAGAAGCAGCCAACATTCGCATATGGTTGTCAAGAGTGTGGAAAAGGCTTCCCATTTGCAGCTGAACTGTTACACCATCAGGAACTAAAACACACATTACCCAAACCTCACCGGTGTCCTTCATGTGGGAAGGAGTTTTCTCTGAGGTCATCATTACAGCTGCATAAGTGTGGCCATGACTCCTCCCCTTGTGAACTTTGTCACGGAGAGACACGGGTTGGTAGTCCATGCTCCGCATGTGTGACTCGAACTTCAGATCGTGATAGAACGCAGGACAAGTCACCTCACCGACAGCCACACGTCCTGGACCGAAGCCCATATGCATGTGCACCTTGTGGGAAAGGCTTTAACCAAAAGCAGGCTCTGCTGCACCACCAGCAGGCTGGTTGTAGCGAACCACCACATTCACCAGGTATGGCTAATGCTAGTAGCCTTCCACTTGACTCTCTACCTGTCTCTGAAGGAGAGTCATCTCCTTCAGACTCTTCAGACGTTCCAGGGCCCAGCAGCAAAACTATAAATCTTTGCCAATTCTGCTCCAGAATCTTTCGCACAGAGGCTGCTCTACAACGCCACAAACAGACAACTCATGCAGATGAGAGGCTGATTGGTCCTGCTAGTCAGCACACCGAAGCTGAAAGTGTGGCTGAAGAAGGAAGAAAAGAATCAAGTAAAAAGTGTAAATCCAAAAAGAAGTTACTGAGTTGTCGCTCCTGTGACTTGGTGTTTAAGAGCACTGCAAAGCTGTACATACACAGGAAGGAGAAGCACAGCAGAGAGACAAATCCAAGGAGAGAAACAAGGCCGCCTGTCACCAAGCGCAGGAGAATATTCACATATACATGTCAAATTTGCAGCAAAGTGTTCTTTCATCATTTGTCACTTTTGGCTCATGTTAGAAGGCATGCAGCTTCAGGCTTTACTGCTACTGAAAGTGAAAGCCAGTCAGCAGAAAGTGCCACCAAAGACTCTAGGTTATTAGAAAATAGACCAAATACAGGAAAAACTACAGCAGATAAAAAGAAACATGGGGCTGGTCCAGGTAGGCCAAGAAAAGTGCCCAGAGTGAAGAAGGTTTGTAAACCGGAGAAATGTGAAGAAGTGCCTGAAGTGAAAGAGGAGGAGGAAGAAGAAGAGGAGGAGGAGAGAGAAGAGGAGGAAGAAGAAAAAAAAGAAGAGGAGGAGGAAGAAGAAGAAGAGGAGGAGGAGGAGGAAGAAGAAGAGAGAGAGTTTCCATGCCCGTCCTGTGTGGAGGTTTTTTCATTGCAGTCACAGCTGAGGGAGCATGTAGAGCTTCATCAGTCAGCTGTGAAGAGGAGGCAGTGCAGCGTGTGCATGAATGAGATGGACACCTGTAAATGGCCTGGGTCAAAGAGACACAGGCTGTACCACTGTGTGCCCTGCCAACAGGGTTTCTCATCACTGGACTCTTTCTTAGAACACTGTCAGGACCACCTGAGGGTCAAGGTGGAGGAAGACTGCATCACAGAGGGCTGCACACAACAGGCCAGCAAAGCCTGAGTGTTTCAGTTTGAATGTAATCAGCCATTGCCTTTTTGCCTTGGAGGCCCAGAGAGTGATGAAATGATGTGAAATTCTTGTTGATTTCTCAAGTTCATTGCTTTAGCACTGAGGCCACTTTTACGCTACTCACACTCTGAGTCATCCAGAAAACGATGTGCTCATGAACCAAACTATGGTTTTCTCATATTTAGTACTCTTTTTCTGTAAAACAGATTACTTCTTAACGGAACAGGTCTTTTCAGATATTCATTCTACTTCACTTTCAGAATTATATGTAAAATTCAAATGACCTGAGATCCATCTCAACAAACATTAAGTTGAATCCTTTTAATTCTTTGCATTTCTTCTCAGATCAGAAATGTTGAAATTGCCTCTCATGTGCTCACAATCAAAATTCATGAAAGATAAAGAATCAATCTATGTTACATCTTTTGGAATTGGTAGTCCACAAGCTCTGGAGCGAGTTCATTTTCATGTATAAATTCAAACCCATTGCACCATATATAGGAGGTGAAAACACCAGTATTCTTCATTACCAGTGTTTAAATGCTCTCTGTTCGCCATTTTGGCACATACTAGCCCAAGCACTAGCTGATATCTTGTTTACTAGAATCTATTTTTTACACAAGACATCTAGGATGATCCTAAGTGATTATTCTCATAAATTTGGCAATAATTAACCATTTTGAGTCCTCAGTTAATGTCACTGACTGGATTGTCATTTTATATTGGATTCAGGTATTTGTGTTGTTTGTAGCAGTGCCTAGAGCATCAAATGTTCAGTGTGTTGGTCAGCATTACTCCGTATTTGTGAGTTTTGACCAAGATCGGTTTGAAGTCAACAAAGTGGTATAAATTGGCAAGTGTAATAACTCTAAAGATTGGTTATTTACATTTTTGTGAGTAGTTCCTTTACCCAGTGAAACGCACTGGAGATAACAGACCTATGCAAACAGATGGTCAGCGGCTCTTCTGTGTTTCTGTGATGCTTTGTAAGTGCTATAGTGAATGATCCAGGATCGATGTGTTTTTGTTTTTTTTTTTGTCTAAAGGACCCTCAGCTACTGTTTTTTGAAAAGCTACTGTGAAAATGTAGAAAATCACTTATTAGATTTTGAAGCTTCCACTTTTTCAAGGTCTTTTGTAAATTAGGTTATGGCTCTTTCTAGAAAACATCATTAAACTTAACAACTCAAATGAATCATCTGTGTTTGTGATCTTTTTAATTAGGGCAAAGGTTTTCATAATGGTGAGTTGAATAGTAATTTGCTACCAGATTAAGTTGTGTTCTCTGGAAAGTAGGCAGTTTGAGCATTGGTAACAAATTAACAGTTGTGGACAGAATATATTTAATAAATAGGAAGTGTTGTGTTTTTTTATCAGCAACAAAGCAAATGCAATGTACTTTTCAAACATGACGGCCTTTTTCATACTTTCAATAAAACGCGTATAAATTCTGATATATGTTGTTCGGTTAAAAAATAACTAGCCGTCTAGACGTACTCCTCCCGACCGGATGATGGCAGTATAGTGACGCATATTGGCGGAAGTTTATGGGTGAACTTCCGGTTGTTCTGCGCACGCTTTCCTTCCGCGGTCTCTGAAACGAAAATTGTACGAGTGAGTGTCTCAGCATTTAGACAAAGACAAAATGAGCAAAGCGCATCCACCAGAGCTCAAGAAGTAAGTTATGCGATCTTTTATTGAAGTGTATAATATGTATTTTGATTGTCTTTTGTATTTTAACTGGCTTAAATTTCAACATGTTTCTGCTCGGCTTCATTGTTTGCGAATGAATCAAGCTAATGTTAGCATTAGCGTGAATAAAAAAGTACAATTCTATCTTCTCTAAGCCTTTATCTTATGTTCCTTCTCTTTACAGATTTATGGACAAGAAGCTGTCGTGTGAGTATAGCCACGTAATGGCAACTTAACTTCATAAAGATAAGATTTTAATATGTCCGAGACAGAATTTCGGATAACAGTCAATCTACTTATGTCATGATAATTTGACATAAAGTACCGGAAATTAAACAGACAACACAGAAACTCAGTTTTGTGTTTTCAATCTTGAATCTTTGCATGTATATCAAACCTACATTGTAATTGTAGTTTTGTTACGTTTACAGCAGGGAAATTGAGAACTTGCACAAATATGTAGAAATAGTCTGACATGCATCAAAATTGACTTAACAATTTGCAAACCCTTGGACAATGTAATTGATAAAATAATGGACAAAGTTTTCTTAGTTATAGTCTTGATATACTGTATAGTGTTTTGCTCATAATTATTCCCCTTTACTCTTCTGGTCATTAAAATATTCCTTCATGAAGCACTTATGATTCACATGATTTTGAACTAAATCTGCAGGCCCTATCTTCTGCAAAAATCTGTTTAGTACTGTATGTTAAGGTAATGCATGACACCATAAAGTATGGTTCTTTGAAATACCTAGGTAATGGATGAAGAGGTTTTGAAAATTAAAAAAAGAGAAATTTAACATATAGCATTTGTCTCTCTGACTTTTTGATGGTTTTTGTCTTTCAGTGAAGTTAAATGGAGGTAGACATGTGCAGGGCATTCTGCGAGGTTTTGACCCCTTCATGAACCTAGTGGTGGATGACTGTCTAGAGATGGGCCCTGGAGGACAGCAAAACACCATTGGCATGGTGGTCAGTATTTTTATATCCTCATTTACCCCATATTGTAGGTGGTCTTCTTTTTTCTTGCCTGTGATGCAAAGACAGGATGTGTCAAATTGTTGAATCCAACCTGACCAATAAATGTTGTTCTCCTAACTGAATTTGGTTTTACCAGGGCATTTAAAAGTAAAAAAAACTTTTATAAATACTGGCAGCACAGAGCCGAAGATCCAGCCCCTCTTTTTGTGCCCCATGGGATCTCATTTTGGAAAACATTGCATTGGAGTCAATTACTAAACAACTTACTCTTTGATCCTGCTTGTATCAGCAATCATTTACATGTACATTGTGAGTTTAAAGGAAATTTTTGCAAAGTTAAAGTCTCGGTTTGTGGTAAATTAAGTGTTAGACTGTGAAAATATAAAGACTACACACCAGAAAGTAACAGAGGTGACATCATATGACATCAGTTCAGAGCTGTTGAGAATATTTCAGCTTCACTTTGACTGGACTGTAGCAATTTTTAATACTTTTTCATCAAGACAGCACCTGTTTTGGTGTTGATTTGTGACACATGCAGCAAAAGATGCAATGTTATTTACCTGTATAGCACAAAAACTAAATGTTTTACCATCTTTGCCACAAACCAGAATTTCTTGGTGCGTAAATTGTCTTTTGACAAATGTCATTGTAGTGACCATAATTCAAACAAAAAATTACTCAACTCCATTGACTATAGTTAAATTTTTTGTCCAAAGTTGGGTCCTATGGGGCACAGCAGAAGGGGTGGGACTTCAGCTCTCTCTACTAAATGTTGGTCTGAAATGTAGTATGTGGCTTTTTGTTTTACAGGTCATCAGGGGTAACAGCATCATCATGTTGGAGGCCTTGGAAAGAGTATGAGAGAAGATGGAGTGACAAATGGAGAAGATTACCATTCACACCTTACATTCTGTTATCCATTAGTGTGTTTAAAGCAGGCAATAGGAGGTGTCCTTAAATCCAAGATGTCTATCTGATTTCTATAAACTTGTTTTTTTTTAGTGTTTTGAATTGTTATCTTGTGAATAAATCGTTTTCTTTGTACTTGGTTATGTTGATTTCATTTAATAACATGTTATTGCCAAATTTGATAAGGCTTTATACTTTTTTTGTTGTACTTTGCAGGATTTTAAGACTTAATATCCATTGTGCTCTCACACCAGATGATGTTTAGTGTACAGGATATCTTAAGATGAAAATATTTTTTTAATACAAAGATAAGAATTAAGGACACTTGCATAAGACTTTGACATGCCAAATGACAGTAAAGGATTCTGATTCTGACAAATCAGTAATAAAACCAGTAAATTTCCTGTCAACTCACATGGTGTTTTTTTATGTAACGAGTTGTTTTACCTAAAGTGAATTCTGATTTAACCTCTACCAAACTATTATATCGGGGTCCAAGGACATGTTATTGTAGAACAGCAGAAAATGTAACCTCTGCTCCCATTATATATGACATGCAAGATGTCTGTTAAAGTAACTGTAGTTATTAACAACTTGTATTTAGCGTTTCAGAAATGGTGTGAGGCCAGTCATGTCAGGAAAAAAATGAAGCCTTGCCACAAAAAAAGCTGTTTGGCAAATAAGACCACTTTTGACTGATATGAGCTATTTAGAACATGTTTTTTTTCACATCTGTAAAACAAAACCACAGGATTTATTATGTAGATCCTTTTAATACAAATAACATTTTCAAAAGTTAAAAATGAATAATATGTGGGATTATAATGAATGTTACATTTAAGCATATTGTCAGTCACTTCATATCTTGGCATAAACTTTTTTTTTTTTATCTTAGAGCAAACGTTACTTAAGAAAAAACAGGATACAAACATTTTACCACTAGATACTGTGAGTCTGACAGTTATATTTACAATCCAAAGAAGGAATTCTAAACGAATTTAGTATGAAGTATTGAGTCAAAATAATTCTCATATATATATATATGTGAGAATTATGCTGATATTATTATTCTATTATTCATTTAGAATATCCAGTGGTAAAAAGACACGTTTAAATTAGGAGTGTAAAACCAAATGGGAAACACATCAAAATGATTGATTCTTTTGTTGTGAGAATGCCCGATGATGTACAAATTTAATTTAATGTAAGTGTGTGTCAGGTGAGAAGGGTAGGCAAAAAATAAGCTTCTGCTTCGGGCCTATTCCTGTTTTGGTTTTCGTGTTTATTGTGGTTGTTCTACTGTGTGTGTATGGTGATGACTATACAAACCAAAAATAAACCATTCATTCATTATATTGAGTGATATCCAGTGCGTATATAACGAGATAATACGAAGCAGATAAAACCCAGTGTTCCAAGGTTTCATCTGATATTTTGCATAAAGTACAAGGGTTACGTTATAATCTAATCAAACCAAACAAGGTTAAAGTACATGAACTGTAGAGGGCGCTGTCTTATTTCCGGTTGCTTCTCCTTCGTGTGTGCTTTTATTTTGAAAGCCGATTGTCGTCATCACACACACGTTTCTCTACGTCTAGTGTCGTGGACGTTTGACGGTATGTGGAAAGTAGCAATGTCGGGGGAGGTTGGGAAGGCGCTACACTCGGTAGTGGAGCGGGTGAACCAGGCGGCGGCACGGCGGCCCAAGGTAACTGCAGCCCGGGAGGCTCCGCTCCGGAGCACCGCTACTGTCGCTCCAGTGTCAGAGTTCCGGAAAGTCGTGCTGCTGCAGCACGACTCGTTATGTAAGGCTGCCAAACACCTCAACCTTTGGATGGGAGACAGGGGGGCTTGTGGCAGCACTTCCATAACATGCATGGTTTTTAGTGGCAGCTGAATAATACGCGTGGGCACAAGATCAGGTGCCAAATGCAGCATATGCATGTACTTTGCTGAATACAAATATGATGCCTTGTAGCTACTTTTGGTACTGTTGACATTTGGCATGATTCTAGGTTATTCATTGAAACGGCCATGCTTCAGTTCAGACCAACCTCTTCTCACTGCAACTTCATCAGAGCTTGTGGAAGGATGTTCACTAGTGAGAATGTCATTTTCATCAATTGGCCCTAAAAATAACATCAAGGTTGATATCTAGGTCAAAGCATGAGAAATATTTCTGTTTATCATTCAGATCTTGTTACAAATAACCTTAGTCTGTTGTAGAGCGGCCTGAATGATGTCATGCATCTAACTGTAGCAGCAGCCAGAGGTTTCATCCTTGTTTTGCAGGATCCTTACAGGGCTGACTCACTCCTTCTGCTACAACCAAAAGACCTCAGCCACCACACAGCCTCCTCAGATACACTCATTGATAGAGATGACAAATGAGACTGCTTTGTCCTTCCTCAGACACTACCAGCTGTGCCGCCCCGCCTCGTAGCTGTCAGCAAGACTAAACCCCCAGAGATGGTTTTGGAGGCCTACAGGCAAGGGCAACGTAACTTTGGAGAAAATTATGTGAGTCATAGATGCTGCTGATCTGCATATTTTAGATTTTCCAAGTATCTCTGATTTGTAATAAGTCACTGAGATGAAGACAAGAACGTGTGAAAGCTCATTCTGTCTTTTACAGGTCAATGAACTTGTGGACAAAGCTTCAGATCCACTGGTGGGTTTAAATGTTTGCACAGAAATAATTTTTTTCATCCTGTGTTGTAGCATCATTTTTTTTTCACAGTGTTTATTTCCGCTTAATTTAGATTTTAGAAGCATGTCCAGAAATCAAATGGCACTTCATTGGCCATTTACAGAAAGGTAATGTCAACAAACTTTTGGGTGAGTGTCGGTCATTTGCTTCTTTTGCCATCGTTCCACAGCGGGTCAAATCTGTGCTTTAAAACTTACCGTCGTCGTTCTTAGGTGTGCCAAATCTGTTCCTGGTGGAGACAGTGGATTCTGTGAAACTGGCTGACAAGGTCAACAGCTCATGGCAGCGTCTCAGAGGAGCCAGCACACAAAGGTTAAAGGTCATGGTTCAGATCAACACCAGCGGAGAGCAGAGTAAGTTTCGCTGTTGTTGTTATTGACTGATGTTCTCATTTTAGAGCTGATCACAAACGCAGTCATGTGTTTTTTCATCATTTATGTAAAATGTCTGTCCTAGGTAAACACGGCCTTCCACCAGAGGAAACGGTGAACACAGTGAAACACATTGTGTCCCAGTGCACCGCTCTGCACTTTTCAGGACTCATGACCATTGGACACTACGGCTACGACCTCAGCCTGGGCCCTAATCCTGACTTTCAGGTACGGACATCACATCACTTTATGTTTTTATCAATACTGTGTAACAGTGCATGTGCTGTATATTGAAAAGAACTAATAGGTAATTTCTCTAGAATCGAAAAAGGGGTCAATTACAACTAACATAATATTCAACATAGAATAGAATAGAATAGAATAGAATAGAATAGAATTTGTCTCTCAAGGGACATTTGTCTTGGACAACAGTACTACATGTTGCTACATGACAATACAGGGGGAAAAATATTTATGCAAATTAAACAACACTGTCAGTTCATTGTTACAGTGCAAAATAAAAGAACAAAAACTGGTATAAAATCAGATGTGTAACAAGTGGTACCAAGCACAACAAACCCCACCCCTTGCACATAGTTTGCCCATTATAGGTAAATGGGAAGATTTAAAAAAAAAAAAAAAAAAAAAAAATTAACTTTGACCTACTTTTACTGATATGCAGTTACATCTATTCTGGGTCACGGGCAATTTATAAACCCAATATGGTGTGAATTCAACCAATAGTTTTGCTGCTAAAGTGTTAACAAACAAGTGGTGCCAGGCAAAACAAACCCCGCTCTTCACATGTATTGTAGCTTATTTTGGCATTGATCCAGCTGATGTCATCATTTATATGGCTGTGGTGATGTCAGCATATCAATTACCTCTATATATGTGCCAAATTTGAAGTAAGTTAAAACAAAATTGATGTTTTTATAGACATTTGAAATGTCATACATTATAAATAAATGGGTGGGGAAAAAAAGATTTAGAAAAATTCATAAAAAATTGGAACTTTGACCTACTTTTTCCAAAATGTAACTATGTCTATTCTGGGTCACTGGCAATCTCTAAACGTAATTTGGTGTGACTTCAACCAATTGTTTTGCTGCTGCAGACATGTGAAATTTCACCCATTTTAAGTAGTACTTAAATAGGAAAATGTTCTGATGGGGAGGGGGGGCAAATCCATATCTCACCTAGGGCTCCAAAGTGCATGGAACCGGCCCTGTCTACATCTATGCTGACATCAGCACTTGCATAGACATGATGACATCAGCTGTATCAATGCCAAAATAAGCTACAATACATGCGAGAGGCGGGGTTTGATGTGCCTGGAACCACTTGTTTTGTTCTGGATTGAATTAAAATGTGCATTGAACATCCAAGACACATTATGGATTATGTACAACTTATAGACATTGAGTAGTTGTTGACCTTTTTATCCAAATAAAGAAATCTTACTCCACTAGTTTTCACTTTCTCGCAAGCAAAACCTGATTCTGTTTGTAGTCTTACAGTTATGTGGTCCAATTAGTGCCTCAGATACTGTAGTGTTTTAGAGCTGAAAAACCACTTCTTATGACATTTGGACTGTCATTTTTTAAATGGAATATTTAAATGCACTTGAAACTTTTATTGGATGTATAAAAAAGTGAGGACTTTATTTGGATAAAATAATCATTTGGTTAAATTTATTTGGTTAAATATTCTTTCATTTACAAGAATGCACATTGTAAATTGTCCATAGGGTTTCTTCTGGTTTAATTCTGTGAAAAATGAGCAACTACAGATGTGTAAAGTTTATATATACTAGGGTTGGGAATCTTATTTGTAAGGCCGATACGATACGCATCTCAATACAGCATCTACGATCCGATTTATTACAGATTCGTGTGTGACTCCTCACAATGCAATACGATACGATTCACACCCAAATCACAATACAGTGCGATTAAGCATATTCTGATTCAACACATTCATTCCGGTAAAAAATAAAAAAATAAAAAATAATAATAATATGAGTGAAATTCAATGAGCTGGATTATTTATTTATCAAATAAGTCCATGACTTTTCACAAAGTGTCTTTAGTTCAGTTTCCAAACATGTGCCTCACATACAGTCAGTGAAAAAGTTCGGACTTTGTTTCCAAAGTCATTTCTCTACATGTTTCTAACTCAACTTCTTGCTCCTCAATGAATCACTTTGTAATGTAATGTATTTATAATGAAGGTAAAACAGAAAAAGGTTCTGTCACTTTAAGAGACACCTGCACAAGGTATTCTGGGATGTGCTGTTAGATATGTATGTGACTGTTTAATGAAGTATCTCTGGTATGTACAGCAGTATTCAGTCCAGCTGATCTAGTTAAAGTACATGTTCATAAACCTGCTCGTCTTCTTCCTTCTGTCTGTCACATTCACACACTCTTTACAGTATTCATCCACGGTGTTCGTGCCTCAGTGCATCCACAGAGCTCATACTGTCCTGTACAGTGTACTCATCCGCCAATCTGCGGAACACGTTAATGAGGGTCTGTAGAAAAGAAAAACTTTACCCAAATAAAGAGAAACACTTTAAAATGCGCATTAAACTATGTTCTATTAAACGGATCGAATTGTATCGATAGAAACATTCAGTAACCGATGCATCGCGATATCATTCCAAACTTTTCATTCACTTGCAGCTTCTCTACCGGTGCACTGGGATCGTGAATGCGCGTGTCGGCGTATTGATTTGTATCGGATAATCTTCCCAGCTCTAATATATACAGAGAATCACACAAACAATGTAAAGGGACAAACCAGTCTGAACCAGTGACCCTGGTGGGTTGGGAACAAAAAAAACCATGAAAGAACCAAACAAATAAAAAATATTTGTTTGCAGCCAAATTGCATTGTTAA
The DNA here is from genome assembly GCA_029814465.1 of Ostorhinchus cyanosoma. Lineage (NCBI taxonomy): Eukaryota > Metazoa > Chordata > Actinopteri > Kurtiformes > Apogonidae > Ostorhinchus > Ostorhinchus cyanosoma. The sequence goes on along the minus strand of JAPTYQ010000028.1, from coordinate 21,712,093 downwards.
AATAAGCTAAAAATATTATAGTATTAAGGGAATTTATAAATAATCTTCTGCAGAAAAAAAATTGAACTTAAAACAAATGCTATTTCTCGTCTTTTCTACTTTGTGTAGATGCTCCTGAGTCGGAGGCAGGAGGTGTGTGACAGTCTGAAGCTGCCTCTGGATGAGGTGGAGCTCAGTATGGGTATGTCCACAGATTTTGAACATGCGGTGAGTATCTCAAACTCTGCTGTTATATCAAAACTCTTTAGTAGAATCATGTAAACAGTGGTATTAAAACAGTGTCTTCTGTGCTTTCCCTTTTGCAGATTGAGGTGGGTTCCACCAATGTGCGAGTGGGTAGCATTATATTCGGTAACAGGGAATACCCCAACAGCGCTGCCAACACTCCAACCCCGAGTCCAGAGAAAACATCCAAGGTGGTGTCAGAAGAGGCCGCCAAGAAGATGCAGCATCTCACTGTATCTGAACACTAAGAACACTCTCCTCTGAAATACCTTTAAGAAAATGGAAAAAAAAATTAACAAACTGAGAGCAGCAAAATGGATTTATTTTTTCCACATAGTCTCGTGGAGTTAGGATCGCAAAATTCTTGCCTAATTTGAAAGTGTATTTGCCTAATCCTCCTCACTTTCTCGTGTGCCCTTCTTGCTCTTTTAAGCATCGGTACAGAACTAGTTAACACCTTTTTTTAAGAGTAGTCTTTAACAGGTGTTATTAACCTTTAGTGCTCCGACTTCCTCCTTGTGGAAATCTCTCCTCCAGGGTTACTGGATACCACACTAACAATGTGACTCGTTGATCATGTGCTAAAAAAAATGGTGACTTGAATTCATTGAAATTAAAATAAAGTGTCAAATAGTTGACAGTTAGTTTGGATTTGTGGTGATGTGAGATTTTCTACCTTACACACTTCCAATCCAACATGTGACAGTGCTGAAATGTGCTTGCCTGTGTACAGTGTCTCCAAGATCAGGAATTCCACGCAGCACAACGTACCATTTTTTTTTGTTGTACAGACAAAAATAACAACTTGACTTAATAAATCACTGATCCCTTTATAATGACACATAGTATTGTGAGTTTGATATTGTTTTTCGTATGGTGTGTGGTCAGATTTTATTCTTGATATTAACAAATACAAATCCAAGGAACGCCAGTGTTTTGTTTTCTGTGTAACACGTCTTGTGCAACAAGTGCTATGGTGTGGCTCTGTGGGTGCATCGTTGACGATCAGAGAGTTCAACCTATGCAAAGTGGTGACTTTGTTTCAGACTGTTGAGTAGATACATTGCAGCTACGACAGTGTCACAGTGGTTTCTTCAAAGTCTTTAAGATGTCACAAGGTAGTGTGTTTTTTTGTCTCCATGAACAGTGATTTTTCATTGTCAAGTGATAAGATTGATCAACTTGTGGTTCGACATGTGGTTTCTGTCTTTACAAGGCGTTTCAGCATTGTTTGGTTCAGAATCTGGCTCTGAGAGAAGCCAAAACCAAGCAATAAATTTTACTGTTGAAAATATTTGATGTGCTGACCTTTTTTTTGTTTTGGGCACAAAAACACCACATATTAGCTAAAGTTTCTTTATTGGGTACATGGAGGTGACATCTAGAACAGAATTAAAGTTGAAAAACGGTGAATATAATGTTTCCATTTTCAATAATTAGAGTGAATATTAAAAACAATAACCCTGTTAAAATTCAACACCACTGATTCAGTTTTCTGATAATGGTAAATTCTGCCTCATCTATAATTTTAAGTGTTTTAAATGGATGGGTGAAGTCCAAATAGGTAATGGCATTACAATTAATTTGGCTGAAAAATGAAACATGGGCTACAGCTGTTCAATAAATAAATACATGTAAACCCTGTACACAAAAGTGGAAAAACACCATAGCCCCATGACTGGTGAACTATTGAATTAGTGAAAAAGGCATTAGAAATTGAACATGACAGTCACTGAGCTATACCTGTTATTTACAACATAGGGTCCGTTTATTAACATAATAGTATCACAAACTGTATCTAAGATCTAATTAGTCAAATATACAGGAAATCAGATTTTAGCTAGAAACTATATACAGCTGAAATAAGTAATAAAGGCCGGTATATTATTTGTGTGTGTGACCAGTGGATACAGCACAGCTGAAAGCAAACAGTTAGGAATGACACATCTATGAGCAACACTAACAATAATGGAATCCACTCAGATGTAAAACAGATGTTCACTCTCCAAATTCTCAGTTAATTACTTGGTTATAACCTGTAACAGCTTAAACATTCAGACATATCTTTTGCGGTGGTCGTCCGTTTGTTTAAGACCACAAAAAATCTGTTCACTTCATTAATGTCGTCTCTTGGCTTGTTCCAGCAAAAAAAAAAAGGAGAAAAAGAAGAGATCCAGTGTTTTTAAGAAAACACAAACAACAAAAATGCAATTGGAATGGTGCGCTACTGTGTTGGTAACGTAAAAATTCAAAGCGTTTGACAACTGCTTATGAATGTGTATGTACCATTATCGGCTGTAGTGAAGACCACATCTTGATCGGTTTCTGTTTAAGTCTATTCCAATTCATGCCGTCTCCTAATGCCGCCATTATTACACCAGCTTCTTGGCCTCAAAGAAGCTCTTGAGGTGCTTCATCTGCCAAATGCCAGTAATGATGAGGATGAGTGTCTGAGCAATGGACCACCACAGGACGCGCTGGTTTGTGCTCTCACTCGTCATGCGGAAGCGTTCCTCCCGATACTGCGGAGGACACAGAATATGATGAAGTCAGCTCTATCTCAGGAATGTGTTGATTTAGTTTGTGCTGACTGATTTATCATAGCACTTGATTTACTTGTATTTTTACTGACCCTCTGGTAGTTTTGTTCCTTCTGGATTTGTTCAACTTGGTCCAGGAGTTGTCGGACTCGCAACTGCAGTTCAGTCAGTTTGTCCTTAGCTGCAATCTCAGGGTAGTTGTTGGTATGTTCTCCGACCTGAATATCTAGATGCACCCTCTGCAATAACATAACATGCATTAGCCAATATATTTCAGTAATAGTAAGAAAGGAAGGATGAGGATCAAAAACGTTCGATACGGATACAGTCTGGTTTCAGCTTAAAATAAACATCTAAAACCTTTGCATGTGTGCTTCTTCAGTATTGTAATCTGGAATCAACCAATACTAAATAATTCTAGGCATTTTTTGGCTGTCAAAAATATTGTCTAAGCAATTAATTTAGTGCTACAGAACTAATGAAATTTGGCAGCTTAGTCACAATGTGTTATAAAGGTTTAATGTGTTAATTTGAGATAATAGAAGTGTGTTCAAAGCCAACCAATTTCAATGGGTGAAGGAAGTTTTACAAGGAGACTTATTGTAACCTTAATGTTATTGTTTTGTGTACAGATCTGATCATTTCTGCACTTAGATAGGTCTAAAAATATTGGACATTCTTTTTCAGATGCACAGGTTGTTAACTGTGTGCACAGATTTCACAGAGACACAAATAATATTTCATGTATGAGTTTAGAGCCTTTTAACAGTGTTGAAGTGATAGTTGCAAAAACGGGACATTAGGCTTTCATTGGATTCATGATCAGTGGAAAATATTTTTTTTCCCCCCTACATTGATTGCCTCAAAAATTTGTTGCAGCACCAACTCTTAACAACAACAGATTTCATACACTTGCTTATTGATGTAAATATATGATGTACACAAGATATGACCAGGAGGACAGCTCAAACACAAGAGTAAATCATGCCCTGACATCCTAGTCATTAATGCTCCAAAGTGAGTAGAAACTAAATGATCTGTTTAAACAAAACATTTAGGCCTCACATAATTCATATTTCAGTTAACTGTGTATACTAATAAACATTTCTGACTATTCTGAGACAGTTTTGTCTCCACCAATGCCTGATAATGTACTTTGAAAAATGCAAAACGGCTATATTCCTAATGCATGTATGCTCGTACCAGTTTTCCTCCAGCAAACAGAGCCATCTTGGTGGAGTTGGAGTGCAGACAGATCTGATGTTCTCCAGGAGTGTGGGAGGTAAAGGTGAACCGTCCATTTGACCCGTACTGACGAGAGAGGATAATCTGGGAGAGTGGGAAGATAAGATATGAATTTTAAAAAATTTATTGGTGAATACTGTACATGTGTAGCTTGGTCCTGTTTTCTAGAATACAAAAATCTGTCCTTGCCTTTGTATCTGGATCCTTGATCTCAACGTGCATCCCAAGCCCTGGGGTGGATGGGAGAAAGGAACTCGTCTGCTTGTCCCACAACTGAGTCCTGTACTTTCCTGTCAAACAGGAAACTCAACATTTAACTCAACCAGGCCAGGCAGGTTTGAGCATACAGATTTAACTTGGTCATTTCTCCTCTGTTTGGTGCATTACACCTGCCATCTTATCAGTGATAAGAGCTGAAATCCGAACAGAAAACCCTTTACACACAGAAACAATGAAGATAATAATAATAATCATGAAGGCAATCTGTCAGGATGTGAAGGAGAGCAGACGCTACATACATCACCGCCAATAAGCAGAAAACAAAAAAAACAATACACTCCATATTTGGGAAATGAAGCTAAAGTTAACACTGTTTACTCATCATTTTAGTTATAAATGTAAAACTAAGAGCAGCGAGAGAATACAAGGGAAACATGAAGCGCCTATTGAGCAGGTGACAATATAGAGCATAGAAAATATCTAAAAAGAAAACTGAAATCTAAATGGCTGAGGTGAAAGACAAACTGTAACAGGCTATTAAAGAGTGTTAGCTCTTTGAATAAGTGTCGTGCTGTAAATGCAGCATCTTTCCCGGACGCAGCTGGTAGGTTAGTTAATGTACATGCTAGCTAGAGAGCTAAAGCTATCGACCGGACAACTGCATACCAATGACCATGGTCTCGTCTGGAATTTCTTCAATGAAACATTTCTTCTCCGTCTCTCCTATGTGGAAGTAGAGACCGTAACTTGGATAAATTAAAGTTAATATGAAAATAACCGCAGGTGCAGAGAGCATCATGTTGCCTGTTTCACTTTGCGCACACCAGCAAAGGAAGCTCTGATGCGGCAGTCGGCAGCGTCATTGTCCACCGCGGAAGAAGGAAGGGGATTTCCATACAAGAGGCAACTATTCACCCGGGCCTCAGGCTGTCAGGCTACACAAACGCTGCTCCTCTGCATTGATCTGTTTCTGCTCAAGTCCTTTAAATGAAGTTGCAACAGACATTGTTTAACTATTATTTTGTTAAGTGCCAAGTTGCAATTTGAGGCATATGTAAAAATTCAAGATATCCATTTCAGATTGAGAATAACTTTACTAATCCATAGGGAAAATATATTTGCCCTGCTGTTCAAGAACAGAAAGCTAATAAAAATGAATACAATCAAGACAAGTAATCAGTTAATTATGCAGAAAACTCATCATCATGAGTACAAATAAGTCAAATTAAATTCGTTACCCACTTTTCAGTGTTGACCAAGGTGTCATACAGTGTGATAGCTGTTGGGAATGTAATTATCCATCCTGGAAAACAGGGATATAAGTCATCCACCACTTCTCTCATTGGTCAAAACATGGTGAAGAGCAGGGGTCACCAATCCTGGTCCTTCTGCATGTTTTAGATTTATCCCTCGTCCAACACACCTAATTCAAAGGATAAGCTTATCTTCAAGCTCCGCAGAAGCCTGATAATAACTGTGGTAGAAGAGGGAAACATCTAAAACATGCAGGAGACCAGCCCTCAAGGACCAGAGTGGGTGACCCCTGGTGAAAAGAACGATCTGAACTGTGCATCCTGTTCTCCACCTTACATCACTGTGTTGCTGCAGCAGCTCTATCCCACCACCACCTGGTAAATGTGTTGCATTTACAGAGGTTCGTTAATACAAGTAGCTAACCCTGTCAATATTGATACAATGCATCACTCAAAAGGAAGTCAAGGACCATTCTATGTTGTTCTACAGGTGCACAATGAGATACTGAAAATTGGTATCATGTGAGTGTCCACCCTACAAATGTTGACAAGCTAAAGTGGAAGCTTTAGTTTTTGAAAATGCACCATTTCTTTGGGAGGTGTTTAGTAGGAGACTTTGGTCAGATCCCTGTACTCCCCTTCCTGTTCATTCCTGACACACACGACATCAGAGTGATCATGGATGTGGTAGAACCAACTTTATATCCACTATGTACAATGTGAACAGGAAGGGAACCAAAACACTTGTCTGTGACCCAGGAAAGGTGCTTGTATGGGGAGTTGTTTCTGTTTCTCATGTCATAACTTAGAAATCACAAATGCTGTGTAATTTTTTTTTTACCAGGAATATTGTAATAGTCAATAATCAGAGTGGCAGAAGTAAAAATAACATTGCATCTATAATGATATTCATCAAAACAATGTGAACAGCTTTACTCTTATCTGACAAAGTTTATGTGACCACCTACAATGCAATCGTCTGAAAAATATAAATAAATAAATTAATAAATTAATTAATTAATTAATTAATGAACTTTGTTTGAAAGCCAGCAAGGCTTGAAATATTACGATTTTCAGTCTGGAGGATTAGGCCGCCTCCTGTGCGGAAGCACAGCCTGACAGTCTGTACTCAGGGCACTAATTGATATGGTCGTTTCCTGAGCTAACAACAGTCGCTTTGGCTTGACAGATAATCTCAAGACAGTTTAATCATACAAATACTTCATTAGGATATTATTAGAACTTTTGGCAAAATGCTTTATGGGAAGCGCTTTGTCAGTTAATATAGATGGATTATTATGTCAGTCAATAAGTGTCTTAGAGTAACCGGTTTTACTACATTGTCGTAGCTAGCAAATAAACAACATTGCTAGCTCTTGTACTTGCTAGCTTGGTGTCGTTGGCTAAAAAGCTACGTTAACAAGTTGTATTTAAGTGGCAATCTGGCTGTCTTTTATTCCGGACCACAGCTGAAGTAGAGGTAAAGGTAAGATGGGTTTCGAACCTGTAATCTGTAAGTAATACAGCCATTAAATTGTTGTAGTCTCTAGCTCGTGAGGACAGGTAGATTATGACGTTACTGGACTCAATGCGGGAAACGGACAGGATCAGTGTAACATTAGCTTTGATATGGATTAATCGAAAGGGAGCTTTTAGTAATTGTCCCAGTTAGATTTATAAGGTAATGTTTAGTGTTTCCCCATCTTGTGTTGTACATAAATGTAGAACAGGTTGTATTTTCTGCTTTTTCCCTCATGATATTGGGATGACGTAATGTTTTCCTCTCATTCATCGATACCTGTAAGTGTGGGTTTATGACGACGAGAGGAGTGTTGACACTTCCGCTGTACATCATAAAACCAAAGCCCATCTGCAAGCCAGGTGGCCTTCATAGACATAAGATGAAGCGAGATTTTGATGAGGGATTGAATTGAAAGTGAAAGTGCCCTCAGGCCGCTTGACGGTGCAGTAAACCATGTGTCAGTGTGTGATGATGAATGCGGCCATTGTTGTGCATTGATATTACACACCAGTAATGGCTTAATGGGTTTTGTGTATGCCTAATGTTGTGATTGTAGGAATGGTGCAGCCACAGCCTGACGGCCCTATCCAGTGGGACATGTCAGGAGAGGACAGTGGAGGGGCCTTGAGGGTCCCACCTGAGCTGGCTGCCAATGAAGTGGTGACCCGGTTGTTGGGTGACAATCAGCAGCTTAGAGGTAACATCACAGTTAAAACCATATATAAGATTAGAATGACATGAAAGTAATTTGATTCAGTAATTTAGGTGTTTTCCTACCATTGCAGGTCTTGAGAGTAATGTGCGCTGTCACAGAGCATCTAAGTTTTCTAAAAACATGCTTTTTGAAAATGTGGGGTGTCTGTTTTTTGAAAAGTTGTCTGTTCATTTAATCATTTGATTCATTAACTTCATCCAGTTTTTGTGTTTCTTTTAGCCACCTTCAAAATTTAAGTTATACAAAAATGTATAATTTGTAGTTCGGTAAAAAAGGAAGACCGTCTCCCTTCTTAATTTCCACTTTGCACATTCATTGTACATCTTCACCTCAACTTGTATCTTAGTCCCTCTAAACCCAGATGTAAACAATATAGAGCAGGAGAAAGTATCCGAGTCAACATAAATGTGATAAAATGAGATATTCTTGCCTTGGAGCTGTTATTTTATTATGATATGATATATGGGATAGGTGCATTATTCTGTTACTGTACATCGTTGTGGTTTATGATCAGTTCATTTAACATTATTCCATACTGTCAGTAGGCAATATAGGGATGTCTTGCAATTTCATCAATTAAAGCATACAAGTTTGATTGTGTATTAGATCATTTTAGATAATTTAGAATAATGAGCTCAACAAAATATTCATTTTTAAAGTGCCAATTCTACCACAGTTAGTATAATAAACCCGTGTTTATGTGCCTCTCTAAAATGTCATAGTTATGGCCAAAAAGACCTCTATGGAAGATGCACTTATGTATCGTCAGTCATACCTTCACCAAAACCTTTGTGATTGAAATTTTAGTGATTTAGATATCCAAGATGGAATGCCAAAGTGAAAAAAAATAGGAAAATAAGAAGAGGTTCTGGTTGTTCACTTTAAAGTAACATTTTAGGAAAGAATATTTTATAATGTGAATTTCTGAGCAAGACATAGATGTTTTCCTTGGCCTCCACACCATAGTGTCTGTACAGGTACAGAAAATGATAAAGGGCCTAAACTGAGTCTGAAGTAACATTTTCAGATTTTAATGTTTGGTCCACCAGTTTGAATCTCATTATTATTATTTACATCATCCTCTTTTTTCTTTAATGTTTTTTAAAAATATTTCTGTCTACCAGAGGCCTTGCGCCGCAGCAACCTAGCTTTGCGTCAGCGCTGTGAAGAGATGGAGGGATGGCAGCGAAGAACGAAAGAAGAAAGAGAGTTTCTAAGCTGTCGTTTCCAGGAGGCCAGGGCGTTGGTTGAGAGACTAGCTCAGGAGAACCACTCCTTACAGGGTCTGGTGAATGGACCAGGTTCCTCCTCCAACCACTGTTGTAGTAACTCCAGCCAGACTGAGGAGCAACAGGGTCGCCCATCAAGAAATGGACCTCTGGACGGCCCTCAGGTTAGCTGTCACACATTTCTTGTCTCATTTATATATGAATGCAGCGAACATCACGTAGATTAAATTAGTTTAACCTTTATTGATCTCACACTGGGGAAATTCACTGGTCAAGGTAATAGCAGTATAACGTGCCAGAAAAATATGCATGCATATCGTACAAAAATTGATAATAATTGTAATAAAACTTTGTAGGCCATATACATATTTACATAAGATGTAGAACTGCAGTATGTCAGACAGTACGGATGGGAGACAAACACAAAAGAGCTATATGTTAGACAACCTGTATTGTTGCTTAGGTTTTTTGGTTGTTTGATTTAGACCCTGGATCAGCGGGAGAGAAAGAGGGTGGAAGAGATGGATCAACACACACAGACTACACCTCCTCGAAGCCTGGTAAGATGAGTGTGTGTGAGTTTTTAGACACTGTTAGTCCCATTGTCATATGTGGTCACACACTCATGAGATATTTGTAATTTAATTTCAGTTTATTATGTATTAATTTTAATCTAATGGATACATTTGTGTGTCTAGGGTGATGCAAGTGTGCATAGCTCCTTGAGTAGCACCCTACCAACTCCCTCTGCCTCACTTTCAGTAGAATTGGGGGGGGTGTTAGGCAGGGAAAATGATCAGGTGAGCCTGCTCACTCCATTCTGGTTCCACCAATCAAACCTTGGCACTGCGCCCCGCTGTAGTTTAAATCCTCACCATGCCTCACATTTGATTTGCCTCAAACCAGATTTGCTACTCAGAAGAGACTGTCATTTAAGACGTTTAAATTTACAGCTGTAAAATGTCCAAAAAAGAGCCACATGCAGTAAGTGACACTGCTATTTGAAAAGGTTTGAACTGTGAACTTGGTCAGCTGCAGAAGAGTAAATGAAAAGTGAAGTAAATCATGAAATCCTCCATAATTGGACACATGATATCTGAGCAGGAAGTCTGGATTAAATGAAGGCTGGCAAATGACATTTCTCTGCACTTGATTGAATGAAGCACAGCTTTAATTTACAGCTATTTGCATTTTTGGCTCAAATTTGTTTCCGTTTTAAAAACACGTTTTGATATAAACAAATTTTTGTTTTCCCGTTCCTCTCTCGTCTTGGGTGTATTTCTAGTTTTTACTCAGTGTGTGTCCCCCAGGCTGGGGTGAACATGGTTATTTTCTATTCACTCCTTGTTAAACATTTCTCTTCCATGCATCCATTCACTTCTATTTCCTTCACCACCTTTGTGTTCTGCAGCCTGTAGAAGGAGCAAATGATTTTCTCCAGTTGCTGAAGAGCCACAAAGAAACACTGGAGGAGGGTATGAAAGAGCTGAGGAGGAAGAATGAAGAGCTGGAGAGGGAGAAGGAGGAGGGAGAGAAGGACAGGGAGAGAATGCGCCGTTTCATTGACCAGCTTCGAGGAAAACTGGCTCTAGCTCAGGTAATGCTGTGCTCAAGATGAATATGAATTCTACTCTGCAACTAGTCAGTACAGTGATATAAACAGCTCTACAAAGGCACATGATAGGTGGTATGAACAACATGCAGACTATACCTGCACTATCTGGTTATAATGGATGAACTGATGGATTAATGTTTTGGCAGACAAGCAACGTTACCGAAGAGTCAGTACAACATCGCTCAGAGGCACAACACTCATCTGACTGGTAAGAAAAAACACAATTTAATACTAAGTTGTTTTTAGTCGTTAACTAGTTGGTTTCAGTTTTCGTTCAATAATTAATCTCAACTAAACTCAATGTCTACACACTGTAGTTCTCTTCTGTGGAATACTAGAGCATGCTTCTTCAATTGCTGTGTTTTTAACTTAACAAAAAGCTCAGTTTCAGACGTGTTCCTCCTCTTCTTGGCTCTCTTTCTGTTTCCTTTTCCAGTTCTAGCCTGGCTAAACTCACAGAGCAGCTTCAGGCCACACAGGGCAGGTGAGCCTAGGGCTCTGTGTGGCTTTCTTTTTCTCACCGAGTGCATGCCTCTGCTTTGTACACCCCTGTCCATTCACATCATGTCTTATCTGCAGCTAATACCTGCCTGTCAAATACCTTTGAATTTATTGTGTTGATTCATGTGTGATTTTATTACTTTTCTTGCCTATAAGCCATTTTTATGTTTTTCTTCAATTTTCTATGGATTATCTTTTCATGATCTACTGTCACTACAGTGTTTAATTAGATTTGAACTCTTTGTACATCTTCTGGTTACATTTTAGGATTATATTTACAATTGAGCCCTTAACTTGTAATATCAAAGCACTTACATCATATCAACAGAAAAGTATGTTTTATTTAAGACAAAATTGAATATCCTTTTTTTTTGTAGGTATCGTGAGTTGGAGGAGAAGCTTGATTACTTGCAGAAGAGCTCAGCTCAGCGAGACAAAACTGAAGCTCTGCTCAAACAGAAGGATAAGGACTGTGCCCAGGTATGAGTTATAAATAATGTATAAAGACAGAAATCTGACCAGATAACTACGCAGAGTATCCAGCCTTACAATATTAGCCTTCATTCAGGTAACTTTGTATTTTTTCAGCTGGCGAAGGACTGTGAAGCTCTGAAAGCTCAAGCAACATCTCTATTAGGAGAATTGAATGAGAGACAGAGCTGCTTGGATAAGAGCGAACATGAACGCAAAATTTTGGAAGAAAAGTAAGATGCCACTGCTTTTACGGATGTTTAAATATTGTATTTTTGCTTGCAAGTGTATCATTCTTTGTGTCTGTCCTTGTGTAGGCTGTGCAGTAAGATGAAGGCCCTGCAGATGGCAGAGCGGGAGCTGGAGCAGCAAAGGAAGCAGCATCATGTGGCCAGGGACCAGTTGCTGCTACAGACCCAGAGCCTGGAGCAAGCGCTGAAGACGGAGCGACATGTCGTCACAGAGGAGAAGTGGGTTCAGCACCGCACACACAACATGTTACTGAAACCCACAGACTATTTGTTTCCCAATAATTCCACTTTACATCTGCTACATTTACTGAAATTTAAGAGTAAATAAACACCAAGAGCCAGATTTGGGCAGCATGGGGGTGCACACAGCCTCACACCACCACATGGCAGTTGCCTCACAGCAAGAGGGTTTTGGGTTCGATCCCAGCACCAGCCAGTGAGGGTCTTTCTGTGGGGAGTTTGGATATTCTCTCTGTGTCTGCATGGGTTGTTTATCTCCGGGTACTCTGGCTTCTTCCCACCATCCAAAGACATGCACCTTATTGAGTTAACTGATCAATGTACATCACCTGTTAGTGTGAATGTGAGAGCGAATGGTTGATTGTCAGCTCTGTGATCAACTAGTGACACATCCAGAATATTCCCTGCCTTTTATAGGCTCCAGCATCTCCGCAACCCTCTAGAGGATTGAGCAGGGTTCTGAAAATGAATGAGCAAATAATGGAAATAACAGTTTGTGCCAGTGCAAAGTCTCCTATAATACTGAGATTTAGCAAAGGGGGTGCTGCACAAAGTTACCACATGAAAGGCAGAGCCAGTTACTTCTGTACCTGACCTAAATGCATATATATTTGTTTCCCTTTCAAAGTTCAAATTCTGGCAGTGGCAGATATTAAGTTGTATTTTGTTAAAGGTTGTTGCATACATTTTTTTGCTTGAATTAGAGCTCATTCAGAGATAGTGTAATGGGGGGCTGACAGACTTAAAAATTGTCCTGTGAGCTTATTTCTACACATATACTGAAAATTTCTGATTCCCTGGCACAAAATGGGGATAAATAACAAGAAAGACAAAAAAAAAAAAAAAACAGAATAAAAAATTAAGGCTTTTTAAAATAATTGAGGGCACAATGACTTTTACAATTCCTAAGGACCCCAATTTTTTTTTGTGGGATTGCTACCTGGAGATGTACAGTTGTGCTCATAAGTTTACATACCCTAACAGAATTTGTGATTCTTTAGCCATTTTTCAGAGAATATGAATGATAATACAAAAACTTGTCTTTCACTTGGTCCTAGTGGTTTGGTGAATCCATTTATCATCAAACAAATGTGTTTGCTCTTTTTAAATCATACTGACACAGAAACTATCCAAATGACCCTGATAATAAGTTTACATACCCTATTTCTTCATCCTCTGTATTGGCCCCACCCCTTTAACATCAATGACAGATGGAAGTCTTTTGTGGTAGTTGTGGATCAGACACTTTATTTTCTCAGATGGTGAAGCTGCCCATTCTTCTTGGTAAAACACCTTCAGTTACTTTCAGATTTGGGGTTTTCTTGCATGAACTGCATGTTTGACTCCTCCCCAAAGTGGTTCAATGATACTGAGGTCAG
>JAPTYQ010000028.1:21648578-21672701 GCA_029814465.1 Ostorhinchus cyanosoma | reverse complement strand
CCCCCACGCGGAGGGGGATGAAATGCTCTAAGGGGTACGTGATGTTAAAAAGTTTGAGAAGCACTGATGTAGAGTAATAAAAATAGGTCATTAATTTGTGGGAGGGTTTTCATTTTAACTGTTGTAATGCGTCCGATGAGAGTAAGTGGTAACTTGGTCCAACATTTCAAATCATCTTCTTTGTTTTTCAACAGAGGGGTGTAGTTGAGGTTGAACAACTCTGACAGCCTGGAGGAAATATTAATGCCTCAGTATTTGATATCACCAGTGGGGAGTGGAAGAGAGGGATCTTGGGCTGCAGAATCCCAGGCATCCCCAGTCAGCGGTATGATAGTGGATTTGTTCCAGTTTGTGAGATTGTTGAGAAATTGTTGATTATTTTGAATGTTTGTTGTAATGATGTGAAAGGATCTTGTATGTAATAATAAATCATCCCCATATAAGCTAAGGTTATGTTCTGAATTTGTATATTGTTTTCCTTTGATTTTATTATTCTGTTGTATGGCTGTGGCGAGTGGTTCGATAAAAACTGCGAACAGAGATGGAGAGAGTGGGCACCGTTGCCTGGTTCCCTGGTGGAGTGTGATGCTTGGTGAAGAGATCCTGTTTGTGATAACTGCAGCCCTGGGTGAAGTGTACAGTGTTTTTATCCAGTGGATGAATGACTCTCCAAAGCCAAACCTATTTAGGGTGGAAAACAAAAATCAGAATTGCCTTTATTGTCATAGTAAATTACATCACAACGAGATTTGTGTGCAACTCCAAAAAGGTGCCTTGTAAAAATAAATTCTAACTTCTTAACTAGACTTAGCAAATTTTAAATAAATATATGTACACTCAATAGTAAAATATAAAATGTAAAACCACACTTACAAAAATATAGACTATAAAATGTAAACAATATGTAAACCGGATGTGCAACTGTGAAACATTGCACTGGAAAGTATTACACTTTGTGTAATATTGCACGAGGGGGTTTATTGAAGTGCAGATTAGCTTATTTTCTTGTGGCTGTTCAGTGTAGTGATTGCTTTTGGAATAAAGCTGTTCCTGAACCTGTTGGTTCCAGTTTACCTTGTCAAAAGCTTTTTCTGCATCCAGTGACACAATAATGGTTCTGTTTTGTTTTTGCTGTGATGTATTGATCAAATTAAAGAGTCTACGAATGTTATCTGAAGCGTATCTATTTTTAATGAAGCCTGTCTAGTCAAGGTGGATTATAAGTGGGATGACTCTTTCCATTCTGGTTGGTAATGTTTTTGTTATAATTTTGAGGTCTGCATTGATTAATGAGAGGAGACGATAACTGGAGGGGTGTGTTGGGTCCTTATTGGGTTTTAACAGTAATGTCATTATGGCTGTGTTCATATGAGGTGGTATAATGGAGGTAGTTTTTATTTCTGTAGTCACTCTGAAGAGTAGTGGTGATATTATGTTCCAGAAATGTATATAGAATTCAGCAGGAACTCCATCTTGTCCAGGAGATTTACTGTTTGGCATTTTGAGCAAAGCCTTATGTACTTCTTTGGGGCTGAGTGGTGAATCTAAAAAGTCGGCTAGATCAGATGGTATTGTTGGTATGTCCAGATCATTTAAAAATGTGCCTATTTCAGTTTGATTTGGTTTGTAATTGGAAGAGTAAAGGTTGCTGTAAAATGTATGAAATATATCATTGATTTCTTGTGGGTTATGTGCGACTGTACCTGTGCCTGTGCTTGAATTTAACTTTAAACTATGAAAGCACAGATTAACTTGACTTATTACCCTGCCCTCCAAAGGGGAGGCAAGGGGCTTTGTTTTTGGTTTGGTTTGTTTGTTTGCCTGTTTGTTGACACTTTAGCAGCAAAACTATTGGTTTAATTCATGCTAAATCAGGTTTATAGATTGCTAGTGACCCAGAATAGATGTCAATACATTTGAGAAAAGATACATGAAAGTTAAAAATTTTTTTAAGTCTTCCCATGTACTTATAATGGGTGAAATATCTGCAAGGGCCATGGTTTGTTGTGCCTGGGACCACTTGTTAATGAATTACATCAGAGATCACAGGACAATGTTTCATGAAATGTCTTTTTCAGTATTTATTATGTACAGGCTGAAGGATCTGACATAAGAGATAGGAAGTTCAGAAAATATGTGAAAAGATGTATGTACAAAGGTTTTAGGTTTTCTATAGAATGAAAATACTAAAACAAAATCACATTCTCTTTGGCTTATAAATCTCCTCAACAAAAGGATCACGAATTAAGGTTATACAGTAACAGACTTGAGTCAATGCTGACAGCTGTAAAACTCCACTGAAATAAAATGTTTGGTATGCAACACAGTCCAATATGAGAGTGATTTAACTCAGTGTGTCTTGATGAATCAACGTTAACATTTTTGGGACGTAGCGAAAAGAAAAAAAATCACACTAATTGGAATCTTCATCCAATAAATGCTGAAAAAAGTCCTGAGTCGACACAGTTTTGGAGCTTTAATAAACAGCTTTAAATCATGCACAGTATGAAAATGTGAAACCAGCTGTAAAATAAAAAAAAAAAACTAAGCTATTCAGTTGTTTAAAATAAAACCTTAACGTCTTATGTTGAAGTAATACTTGACTGAAATCCCCAACCAGACTCAAACTCTAAACTGAAATTCTAAAAGTGAACACAAAAACCTATTAATAATAACTAAATGACAACATTATCCAAAAGAATGCTGTTCAACCTGGTCCAAGGACCAAACCCTTTACTCACAGTCATTAGGTTGATTTATCCATTAACTTGTCACCTGTCTGTTTGCTGTTTCCAGTGGTGTCATAGTGACTTTGCGATACGTTGATTTGGTTTCAATAGGTTTGTTTTGACAGCAAACAATGTGAAAATACTGCTTGACTCTTCAGCATGTGAAATACGATTATCATCTTACTGCTTGTAGAAATCCCTTTGTTGGCGTAACATGATATTACAGTGCACTGCCAGTTCATGAATGAGGAAAACCAAGAGGTCCACCATTATATTAGATACTTTATAAGTCCTTAATTATTCTGTTACAACAGCCTTGTAAATATTCAATGTAGTAAGTTAAAAAAAAACAACTAGAATTTGTATTTTAAAAATTCAACTGTGTCTGTCACAAAACTATTCTTACTTTTGTTTAATATTTCAATAAAACACACACAAACAAATTAACGTACTGCAAACAAATCCACAGAACCAGAACAGGCACAGACCTAAAAACAGAACCAGACCATTCTGTTGTGTCTGTTTATGGTGGAATCTGCTCTTAAGGTGATTTTCATTTTACAGTGAAACAACATTTCTCTGTTATTTCTTTAAACTGCAACCAGATACAGCTTTTTCAAAAGTTTATTTATGTATTTATTTTCATGTGTGTCACTTATATTTATTACCAGTTTTTGCTACGTACTTGGACTCTCCTCACCACTGTCTCAGTCAGTGCCACAGTTTGAGTGTCTGTCCCCTTCTGCTTTCACATAATGTAATGATCTGTATATCCTCACATGTGATTGGCTGCCATGCTGCCAATCACAATTGAGGATACGGGCATATGACCAGTTAAAATAAAGTTCTGCAGTGAGCAGTGTTAACCCACTGAAAGTGAGAGAGCTGAGCAGCAAAAGTTGGAAAAAAAAATTGGGGCCCTTCTGATTCACTACAAAGCATCGGCTCTCAGAGCTGACTCTTATACAGTTTATATACATATACATACACACTCGCACATGCACCCCCCCCCATACACATGTACACACTATGCTGGGCAGTTGTGGTTATTTGTGTCCATTAAAGAGTCTGGTTGCGATACGGTAACCAGATAAGCATGTGTGATAACTACCGTTCTGCTTTAACTTTAAGAATGTTGTCTGACCTCTTGTTCTGTAATTCCCCCAGATGCTACTGTGGTGAATGAGCTGTACAGCCTGCTGAGGGACCCAGACCCGGTAGTGATGGTGAACTGTCTCCGAGCTTTGGAGGAAATCCTCAAGGAGGAAGGAGGAGTTGCCATTAACAAACCCATCGCACATCACCTCCTCAACAGGTTGAGCTTGTCACAGATGGATGTGGTTAATAGTTTGAAAATAAATAGTACATTTAGTGTGTAGTTTTTATCAGTGTAGTGTTTAGTGTTTGACAGAGAAAGAGGTGTTTTTTTCTTCTCATCATCAATTTAGCCTGTTTGCATTAGACATTTAATCAAATCAGTGAATCAGATCACTTCTCTCTGCTTCTTTTCTCTTTGATCAGTGGTGTAATGACAAGTTTAAACATTTGTCAGGCCTGTCAGTTCTGTGTTTTCTTTGCTCCCAGGCTGAAAGAGTGCGATGTCTGGGGACAGTGTGAGGTCCTGAGGATCCTCGAGCGCTACCGGCCTCAGTCAGACGATGAGCTCTTTGACATCCTGTCCCTGTTGGACACCTCCCTGGTCAGCCAGCACCCACCGGTCATGGCTGCTACACTCAGCCTCTTCCTCAGCCTCTGCTCTGCCTTGCCTGCTGTCAGTCTGTCAGCCCTGGAAAGAGTTCGGGCCCCACTCTTGGCAGCCTGTGGTAGCACATCCAGGGAGATGAGGTTCACTGCTCTGTGTCACATACAGGTGAGAATGTGAAAGGTGCAGTTTTAGAAGTGAGAGGATCAAGTCAGGGACCATTTTAAAAATTACGTAATTCCTTTGATAGTCATTTTAGGCACTTCATAGAATTAGATACTGCAACAGCTACATAAAAAGTGCATTTTTATTTGCCTTTTAGGTTTGACACCAGAAAACTGCGCAGGGCATGTCTGACATACAATACATTCAAATATTAGTCATGGGACTCCTAATGGATGGAGTCAGTTTCACTATTCGTCACATGATTTTTGGCCTAGAGCAGGCAGAATTGTGAATTATAATAACAATAGGTCAGTTGTTATATATAAATGCACAGTTCAAATAATATGAATAATAAATTGCATTTTTTGCTAAATATTAAAAGTCATTAGTGTAAGAAAAATGTCACATTTCCTAAAGGCACATTCCCTCTTATGATATGAAGCACCATACATGGATGGAATGAGGCAGTCATTCCCTCATGATTCAGACGGGACAGAATTCCTTTTATTTTGTCATGCGACTAGGATGGGACATAAGTATTTTTGTGATAGTGTCAGGGGACACGAGTGCAATTCCCTTCCCATGGTTCTAATAGAAGTTTTCTGCATCTACTTTTACACTGTGAAATGAAGACGATGGTCATGATAATGAAGAAAAATTGAGCTTACCTCAACATGTTGGCTCATAGATTGATCCTGAATTTGAATAATATAGTGTATCTTTGACTTTTGTAGTTCTGTTTCTGTCTGTTAAATTATGCAAAAAACATAGAAAAGGAAAGACACTTTTCTGTCATACATCTTTAGGTCTATAATTTGTTCCACTGTTAGTGGTGTTTGTGCATCTTTTTGAAAAAGCTTTTAATTCTTCTTCAGTTTTTATTTTATTCTTTTCTATATTATTTAGCCTGCTGGTTTGGTTAGCCCTGGTTTGGAAGTTCTCGCAGCTTGTTCTTGTCACACCATCCGGGCAGAACTTTCTTCTCATGCAATGTGCAAGAACTGTTGTGTGATTGGTTAGATATTCAAAGTGGGAGTGATTTTGCAGAAAAGTGGAAGACCGCCATGGAGTAAGGCACTTATGTTTCTCATGAAGTGTGAAATGTCCTGGACAAAACTTTGTTTTCATTCTTGCCACCGTAAGAAACTGTACCTCAGTGTGGGTGAGGTATGAAGATGTGGTGAAGAGGAAGAAAAACATTTTTTCCGAAAAGCTTTTTAGTTAGTTTGTTTATTGTCCACATAGGGAAATTTGTCTTCACAGATCTTATACATCTTCATTTCGCGCTTTGCATAGGCATACTAAAAAGATGTCAAGTAGCATTAGATATAGACTTGAATATTAAAGGCACATAGAGAACAACAGGTTAAGGCACACATATTATAGATACATAGGGAGGAATAAGGGGGACACATGATATGGGGGGGCATATAAAGACATTTCCATGTCTACCTATCTAATGTTTTTGAATTAGAAAAGTGACACATTTGTATGATTGTGCTTGTGTAATAAAGCGACTCCTCTTAATTCCTTTTTTGATAAACTGTCATGTTAGATAGAATGAAACCATTTCTCTCTTTCAGCTGCTGTTGCGATCTGTGCCTGGCCTGATGGGGGCGCACTACAAACGATTCTTCTGTGGCTATGCTGAGCCAGCCTACATTAAGCAAAGGAAGATGCAGGTGATGAAATGTTTTTCTCAGTGTGCTTCAATAGACTCTTTCTTTATTGCACATTTATGAACATCGGTTTGTAGAGGTCAGACAGGAAATAAGGCAGAATGAAAGAAATGGCACGCAATAACGGTCACCTGAAATACAGATGTGATTTGCAGCCGCACCCTTTACAACTTCAGCCTTCTGTCTATTCAGAAAGTTCCTATTGTTTTTCTTTTAGAAAACTGCATTGTATTTAAGCCTTGAAATACCTTGAAATGTTCGATTCTTTCACATCAATGCCAAACATGTTAGCCAACTGAAGATAAAAAAAAAGTGTCATTCACTTATTATAGGCCTGAACTGGCCTGTAAATATGTCAAAATGCTATAATGTTTGCTACTGATTTATCGTCAATTTCTTATGGTGTTGTCAGGTGACTTTCAGCAAAATGCGATGATAATCTGTCCATGTTGTCCAGGTGCTGGTAGAGCTGGTGAATGATGAAAATGTTGCGATGTTGCTTGATGAACTGAAAGGCTACTGCACTGATGTCAACACAGACACCGCGCAAGCTGCTATTTCAGCTATAGGTAAAGTCATATTTGCACACATGCTACTTTTATGACAGTGCATTTTATGAGAAATGTCTGACATTTCCATTCCACTCCCTCAAAGTAACACATGATTCTCACTTTGGACTTTGACACCCAAAGCTCCACCAGACTACATGTGCCTGTGCTGATTTAAGCCAGTGTACTGTATTTCTGCCGTATTGCGCCAAATAAATTACATTTCTTAAAATCTCATCACCCAGGGCGGGGGCTGTTAGACTTCCTGGGGTCAAAGTCACTCTTGTCTAATTCATCATGTCTTTATTTGATCTTCTAAGTGATTGCATCAGCCTCACTCATAATCAGCCATATCCTGTGTTATGCTGTCTGGAATGGGCGCAGGTCGTATTGGAAGGAGCTACAGTGATCGATGTCTACAGATCCTAACTGGACTGCTGGGGCTCAAACAGGAGCATATCACCTCTGGTATACCTCTTATTCTAAGTGGAGACTTGTCGCTATAATGCTTTTTATATCAGACACACACCTTGCAACATCCTAACTAGACTACTATTAAAATCTGGGTGGCCAAAGGGCAAGGCTGCTATGATCCCTATGTTTGTCTATTCTTTTGAATGCAATGTCTGAAGAGCCTTTGAAGGATATATTTTTTAATTATTTAGCACAAATTATTCACTTGAACATAAAGGGTGTCCCAATAAGATTTCGGTCAAGGTCGTCATGTTACATTACAAAACACATTTTTGGCCACAACTGCCAGTAACTGAGACAGCAGATTATAATGCAGGAATTGTGTCAGTCACAACAAAGGACTACTGTTGTGAATCTTTAGTTTCAGGAAATAAACAGCACTGTACCTATAATGATAAAATGTGAGCACAGGAGGCCTGTTTTGTAAACATTATGAAACAAACTGGGAAGCTTTAATTCATGCACATGCAGAGTAGTCTCTCATCTTAGATTCCTGACTGTTAACAATGTAACTGCCTCTAGATTGGTTGTCTTGAAATTGTTCAGTAGATATTTTATTAACCCTGTGAAAACTCACAAAGAAGTTTCACAAAATCCAACCGTTTTTGTGGCTGGGTTTGCTCTCATTTTTGCCCTTTGTGCTTCCTGATGCACTACTTCATTTCTTGCTTCAGATGATGAGACTTTGTACATTTAAAGAGATGAATTCTTTTCCTGCATGTGGATATTTTTCAGACACATCCATGGTCTGTTGATCAGTCCATCCCTGTTTTTGTTAAAACCACAATATCTCAGGAGTTTTTGACAAAAATGTTCACTTGGATTCAAGATTGTACTATAAAGATTTGGGTGGCCAAAGGGCAAGGCTGCTATGATCCCCATGTTTGTCTATTCTTTTGAATACAATGTCTGAAGAGTCTTTGAAGGATATATTTTTTAATTATTTAGCACAAATAATTCACTTGAACTTAAAGGGTGTCCCAATAAGATTTCGGTCAAGGTTGTCATGTCACGTCACAAAACACATTTTTGGCCACAACTGCCAGTAACTGAGACAGCAGATTATGATGCATGAATTGTGACAGTCACAACAAAGGACTACTGTTGTGAATCTTTAGTTTCAGGAAATAAACAGCACTACACATACTACAGACATTCATCTGCCACAATGTGATGAAATACAATCAATTTGTACAGAATGTATAATGCATACTACTGAGATAATTGCAAAAAAGTGTCACTTAGTTTTTAACAACATGCTGTTTAACTTTAAATTATTATCCCTTATATGTATTTCTGTGTGTCTGTGGAAATGTTAGATTGTTTCCTTTTGATGCCTCCTGCTTTTTATTCATGACCGACTAAGTCACAATTGAATAAATGTAGTATCCACCTGTTTATGAGCCATTAAGGAGATGGATGAAAAATGATAAATTAACAGACACTACTAAATTAGTTTTTCTTGGTAAAATTTGGATTTATTCTTTATCAGCCCTTTGTTTTCAGAATACAGTCGAGTCTATAGACTGTATAGATATGAATCTATGTTTTTGTACATACATTCATTTCAATGAAATTAATTTTAGTTTTTTGATTATTTTTTGCCATGGTGAATCCTTGTCTTGTAGCTCAGGTGATGACAGGATTTTTCATTCATTAGGTTTAAACTAACATTGTTCAACTTGCTTCCTGAAACGGGGCCAAAGCCACTTTCTATTGCATTGTGTTTTACCCTCATACCACTATCGTTACAGTCACTTGGAGTTCACACTAATTCTTGTTGACTGTTTGTCATTCTTCAGCGGTAGTGCAGACTATGCGTGACCTGGTCTGGGTTTGTCCTCAGTGTAGTGACACTGTCTGTCTGGCTCTTGAGGGCTGTGAAGAGACTCTGCAGGATACTCAGGTTAGAAACCAGGAAAAGTCTTCTACTATTAATCAGTTTAATGCATTTGTTAAATTATATAATTGTTTCAGCGTAGCATTCACTGCATATAGTATTTAAGTTGTTTTAGTGAAAGTGAAGATGTATGTTTATTTGATTAATTGTGTTCACATGTATGGCAGCCTACAGGCTAATAATACTTCGAGTTGAGTGGACCTTTTGAACTGATGACCTTAACATGGCAGGGTCAGGTATAATATGAAACCTATCCACTATTCATATGCAGAGGCACAGTTTTGAATTATCTTATCATATATCCTGATACATTTTCATAAACAAAACCAGTAAAGAATGTAGATTATATGCAAATTCCATAGACAACATTTTATCAGTTGAAAACAGGAATTGGTTTCGGGTTTTAAAATTCCACATAATTTCTGTGTTTATTTAAAGGCCTTTTATTGCACAAATAAGAACTAACACAGCAACCGAGAACAGTAGGGGTGTGAGGAGAGATCACTGCCAACCATCCAAAAAGAAGACATTTTTATACCCAAAAGTTGCTACATTGTGTACTTACTGCATTAATTAAACACATGATAATTATAACAATTCACATACAGGATAACGGTCAGTGTACAAGATGACTTCTTAAGATGAGAATATCATCTTCTTGATACAAAGAATAATCAGGTCATACTACTGATTAATCAATAATGAGAACACACTAATGTTTTTATCAGAAATACAAACTATGACTCATTGAACACTGATGTAATCTAACAGTGTTTGACACTGAGAAAGGGTAAATCTGGCAAATCTCATTAGACATGAAAAGCCAATATTTTTGTGGGTGTAATACTTTAGAAACCCAACACACCTGCAGTAATGTAAAAGCACATGTTTTGTTGTTTTCTTCTAGTTCCATCTGACTTCAGTTAGGGCAATAATGTCATTAATTCCAAACTCCTCAGTGGAAGTCTTTAAAATTCAATCTTTATTCTTCACCCTCCATTAGGGCAGGCAGGCGTTGCTGTGGTTGCTGGGTGTGTATGGGGAGCGGATCTCAAGTGCCCCCTATGTGTTGGAGGTGTTCATTGATGGAGTAAGGAGTGAGACTTCTCTTGAGGTGAAGATGGAGCTGCTGACTGCCACACTGAGGCTGTTCCTGTGCCGTCCCGCTGAGACGCAAGACATGCTGGGAAGGCTGCTGCACTACTGCATAGGTTTGTGTGTCCTTACCTGTCTGCATGTGTTTGTGTAAAAAAGGATGTTAACGCTACTGTATTTTCCAGAGGAGGAAACAGACATGTGTGTGCGTGACCAAGCACTGCTCTATTACCGCCTGTTGCATTGTGGGATAGAAGAGACACGGAAAGTTCTCCAGGGTCGGAGGTCAGATCCCTCCTTAGGTGTTTTGATTGGTCGCCCTGTGGAGCCTATAAACCAGTGGGCACACAGTTTCAACACACTGGAGCCTCTGAGACAGGGCACTGTTACAACAGATTCATCCAACAAGGGGAGCCCTGAACATGCGACCTCTGACCCCAAGCCTAACTCTGACCTTTCAGATGATCTGAATCCATGCCAGATTGAGACTGTTCCTACAGGTGAGGATGGACCATTTTTTCTTCCAAATATGTTGGTGAAGTTATACAGGTTGATTGTAATCTTTAGCAGTACGGTGGATTACATAGCTTTGTTGAGTGCTCAGTTCTGATTGGTCAGTGATAGCAGATGGCTCTTATACTATTTTTCTTTTAGCAGATGCAGGAAAATTATCTTTAGGGGAAATTTCAATATTATCAATATAGATACCGGCAAAAAGTGAAATTTAAAGTAAAAGACAAAATGAGAGAGGGATTTGTGTTGTTCCGTGAAGTAAGGATGTAGAGGATAGAATTAACGAAATCAAGGCCACTGAGATCATCTATCCATTGTGGGCCAATGGAATCCTTGACCATTTATGTTGCTCCAGTTTGTCTCAAGCCTCTGAGAAACGCAAGTATTCTGCGAATAATGTCTATTATGTCCTTCCACAGTTGTTCCTCCTTACGCATTTTTAAGGGAATATTTTATTTTCAAATAACATATTTATTTCATATGTGCATTATTAAGCTGTCCAGTAGTGCAAAATAAACTCAAACAGCTTGATAGACAACTCTGGTTTTCATTATTTCTTTCCTAATATAGCATCACAATGTTAAACAAGGATTAAGAATCACACATGTGTTTTGGGTACTTTTTTAAATTTGTATTATAGTTTTCAGTGTCTATGACATTGAAAATGTTCCATTCACAATGAAACCCAATGTAAATGTCAATAACTGTATTAAACATAGCTGAAGAACCATAAATACATTAAAAAGTTATGTTATAGTTAGTTAAAGTTAGATAATCAAAAGCTGTCAAAGTTCCCCAAGGTTAAGATCTATTTCTGGGAATGCAGTCCCATTTTAATCACAAATATCTTTTTCTGGCAGTCGTCCTAGCCCCCATCTCCCTCCCACTGTAGTCTTATCTTCTCTTTTTGTTTGCTTCATTGTGGCTGCTGCATCTTTATCCTCTCTGTGTCCTTTTTCCCCTCCCTCTCTCTTTTTTCTTTCTTCTTCTTCCTTCGCCCTTCCCAGCCTCAGACAGTGCCAGTCTGTGTACAGAATACTCCACCGATGCCCTCTCTTCCAGTGCTGTTGCCCCTCTTAGTTTGTCTCTGTCCCCGGCTCTCAGCCCAGATGAGTTTGAGCGCCTGTGGCTTCAGCGACAGAGTTTGCATGCTGAGCAAGGTAATGAAATGGACGGAGGAACTGTAAACAGTCACCACATCTCTAACTCACATCCTGTCCCCATAGGATTTTAGTTAGAGCTACAAGGGTGGAGCATCTGAAAGATGGGCAAAACCATTGCGAAATCTGTGTTAAATATCATAGGGGTTAAATATTAAATATGCAACTGGGTTGTTGCATGTCTAGCATTTTGTAAGTTTTTAGCTAGTAAATCTTTGCTGGAATTAGCTCTGAAAGATAATTATCACCACCAAGAAGGTTATGTGATCATTCATGTTTTTTGTCACCCATCTTCACAACAGAACAGTTATGTTATATTAAAAGAACGGATTGACCCATAGCACCAACTGAGACCTAAAACCTGTGTGGTATGAGAAGAAGGGTGGACTGTTGGCCTTATCATAGGTCTGATAAGGACAGCAGTCCACTCTTCTTCTCAGAGGTCTGATAAAGCCAACAGTCTTTTGCTTTTGTTTTGTTTCATGGCCAAGACTTCAAAGCTGAAATAGCAAATTATCTACTTCTGAAGTTTCCAGGCTCAGTTTTGATCATGTTTCTTTTTTGTGGCTAGGTGGTGAAGAAAAGGAAGACGGGGATTATGTTTGCACAGAGGAATGTGTTCAATGCCCCACCATACCTCACTGCTCTCCACAAAACCTTCAGGCTGCACTGCAGCTGGTCAATATCCAGACGTTGGCCTTCACACCACCGCACACACTCCCCTGGAGGGTCTACCTGTACACACACACCCACGGCACATGCTCTGCCAACAAAAATCCCAGCACTCTTATACTGGGGGAGCTGCTGTACACTGGTGAGCCAAAAGAGGATTGCAGTAAAATAGTGATGGAGGGGAGAAAAGAGCAACTGACAACAGAGGGAGAGGAAGCTGCAGTGGATGGGCTGAGTGGGAGGGAGTCAGCAAGGCAACAGAGTCAAACAGAGGACGTTAAAGTGACTCTTAAACAGCAGCCAAGAGATGATAAAGCTCTGAAAGGGTTTCTCTCAGTTCTCACTACTGTTCTACACACATTGTCCACAGAGACAACTTAAGAAAGTATTGATTCACAGGCACTAAACATGTACTTGGAAAGTATCCATTAACATTATCACAGCTCACTCTGAAGCTGTGTTCTAGTAGTGGTTTAAGTTGCCCTCATTCCAATTCTCAGAAAAACAGGTGAAGTTGGTGAGGCTGACCCTCAGCGAGATGAGGGAGCAGGTTGACAATGGTCACTTATTCAATCCATCCACTGATTAGTAGATGGAGGGACTTGAATGTCTCCCATTGGTTTCTGAGAAGCCATTTTGAATCTAGTACTTTGCAATTTGGCAATCATCATATTGGCTTTTTGGGCCTGCGGGTGACTAAATTTGAACAAAAGGGGTGTAGCCTGAACAGGGCTAATTCCAAGCACTACTGACTTCATAAAGTGCTAAACTTTATGAAGCACTGCATAGCAAAGTAATTTTAAAGCCTTGTTGCTTGAACCTATTAACCTATTAGTCAAGCTGTCAGGAAAAAATATTTTTATTAAATAAACCAAACCTAACTCTAAAAATCTGACTCTTAAAGTGAGCAAGGTGTCATACAGACCTGTCAATCAAAGGCCAGTACAGCAGACATCAGAGCGTCTATTTGTCCTGAGATCTGATTAATGGAGGTGAAATGTATCAATGGACCACCAGATCATGTATTAGAGGGTCTGAATAAAATGGGCAAGGCTGAAATGACCCCTGGAGATAAATTACATTTTTTTAGCGGGGGTTTTAGCAGTGTTTGCTGGAAGTACCAGAGAGGATCGTAAGGTAATTTTATAGGTCTGGGCCTGTAGGGTATTTTTTTTTATCTCAAGTTACAGTATCATCTACTCATTTACTGCTTGCATAGATTTTTTTGGCTTGATTAAATTCTTTTATAGCTGTGATTGACTTTTTGTTTTACACAGTCTACATTTATGACAATGTGTAGACAGCTGTGTAGTGCTAAACCTACACCTGACTCATAGTCAATCTGTGTATGTTTGAGGAGGTGCACTTCCTTATGTTGCACCACCAATTGCTGCAGGGCTGAGGGGAACTAACACAGCTACTGGAATGCAGATTAGATATGTCAAACTCAAACAGGAAACCACAAGAGATCAGGCAAAGCTCATAAAGCATGTAGACAAATAATAATTTAAAAACAAAAAACACCTTTTCTGTCTGGCTGTTGTAGTAAATAATGAACTGAGTTGAGGCCATGGTAGACCTAGTGATGAGCATGAAGAAGGATTGGTGTCACTGCTTCAGAAGTGAATAGAATAACATGTGCTGAGATGAGGGGAACCACGTTATGGACGGATATAATTAAAACTGTGTTTTTCCACTTTGGGGTCTGGAATTCAAATGGGGTCTCCTGAAATTTCTAGTAATTGATTAAAAAAACTTAATAAAAAAAATATATGGTAAGTTGAAAGAGACGATCACAACCCATAAAGTCATGACAACTCTGAAGCTGAAAGTGAAGCACTGGTTTATGTTTCAAATGCTCATTGTGGTCAGTTCAGCATCTTGCTGTCCTTTCATTTTTCATAGTTTGAGTTATTGTTTGTTCAGTATAAATTTGCAGCATCGTTAATATAAACTGGACTGACTACATACCTTGATAAAGGAAAATAAAATTCACACTTTTTTGCAGTAATCTCCACCTGGATTTTCTGCTTCCGTCCATAATAATATACATTATATAGACTAAATGTCATCTAAAAGTAACGTTTATGTGCAACATTGTAGAAAACCATTAGGTGATCAAAAGCAAATTAATTGTAGCAAAAAAAAAAAAAGTCTCCGTTTTGAATGTCTGGAGTTGCTAGAATTGTGTGATGATAAAATGATGTCATGAGCCAAAAAAAGGTTGTGAACCACTGCAATAAACCCTTTTTTAAAGTAGATGTGTGTGTGCTGTGTTGGTCTGTTGTGTATCTGTATTAATGGAAGTAACCCAGTCCGTCCAGATGAGTGCCTGCTGGGGTGCTGCTTGCCAACCCGTCACTGGATTGGCTGTCCTCCAACAACACACCTTATTTGTACAAGCCACACCATAGGGAAGCGTGGGTGCATTATTTCGCCAACTAAGAATCTGACCATTGTGGTAACACCGGTTCGTTCACTTACGATGAGATTTTACAATTTCAAAGTGGAATGTCAAACGACGGCTTGTTTTTCCATTCGGATATGCCTTCTATGACTTTCCGTGCCTTGTATGTGCGCTGTTGAGGACTGTTATCCCGGACCTGTAGCAGCTCCATGTCGGACTGATGTGAACTTATAGTATATGATAATAATTATAATAAAGGTGAGTGATTGATTTTAACGATAACTTTTATCTCCGTGCGTTAACAGTCATACATCATACACTGACTGGACGAAGCTAGCTCTGTTTATGCGCATTTTGCTACTGATATTGACTTAAGTCATGGCTAAAAATTAAAGTTAATTGAGATATTTTACTGTTTAACCACAATAACCTTAGCAATGTACTGTGTGCTTGAAGTAACTTGTAATTCATGTGGTGTTAGGTTAAACAAGCTAGTTATCATAGGTCATGCATAATTGAACAGAAAGGCTAACCGTTGAGCTCCGTCATAACAATGTAATACTCAACTTTTCACAGCTTATTTATTTTCAGACTTAAGGTCAGCTACTTCAGGAGTTAAATGCTCGGTTTTCTGGTGTTTTATCTATATTGTAGCTATAGCAGCATAATATATATTTAAAAAAAAAAAAACTCTTCTACTCTTAGCTTTCCTTTTAACAAATAATGTCAAATTTAGATTTTTTTTCTCCTCCTATAATTCGGCTTCAGTTCGTTTTTTTCACACACGGAAAAACCTGCCCTGTCAGTCATGTGTTCCGCCAGGCTTTAACATAACCTTCAGTCGGTTTAAAGCCGAAAACTTTGTCCTTTATCCGGAGCATGAAGTCGAGGGGACGATGCTAATAATAGTGCAGGGGCCTGATCTATAATTATTTTCAGCTGTGGAAGCAGAGTGTAAATGTTGACAAAACAAAGTCTGTGTCTTATTCCCATGACCTAGACCAGGAGTAACCAGATTTTACTCTCTGGGTGTCATTTTAACTCTAGTGTTTATCTCTATTACATTTATATGTCCCTGTCAGTGATATTATTGCCTATGTAATCCTACATTCAGGGTTTGTGTTTATGCGCTGATACTAAGGGGATTTCTCTCCAAAAGCCTTTGCTTATGTCGACATATCTGTAATTCCTGTTTAAGACCTTTAAATACTAATAATCATGATGTATCTTGCACCATCTCAGCCTCCATTACAAAGGTTTTGCCCATTTACACCATATTTTGTGTTTTTGACCTATTGTTATCATGTTGAATTAAATAATTCATTTAAATAAGTTCTGGGAGTAGGATCCAGATACTGGGTAACAGGGTTTTCCAAGGTTCCTGGAGGCTATAATGTGTTTTGGGATTGTATTGGAGTTGCATTACTAGAAAATATATTAAAGCAATGTTAAACCTATCTACTGATTGATTAAACCAACCCAGGTCTAATTTCCTGAACACTGGACATCTATCGCTACTGCAAAGATTATTTTCAGGAAGAAAGTACAGTCTATTTTGGGTCATATTGTATCTTTTCTCTCCTTAGTATTAGCTAAGTCTACAGACTTCCACCTTACTTGGGTACTGTACCTAATGGTGCGTAGGTAATATTCAGTATATACAACCACTTTTGTTCAGTATTTGATGATGCCCTTTAACAACTGGAGGAGGCAATTAAATACATCTTTTTATATGTAGGCCATATAGTTGTTTATCAAAAAATTTTTTATATTCAGTCACAGTCACCAATGTGGAAAATCATCTACTGTTGATGTTTCCATTTTCCCTTTTGATAATGTTTCATTTTTATGAACAGGTGCTGAAGACAGGCAAGAAGGGGGTTATATTTGTAGAAAAGAACGTGCTCAATAAGCACAGCTACTACTGGAACATAGTTTCTGTGAAACAGGAAACCATAGAAAATATACAGACAGAGCAAAAGCCACAAAGCACATAGATAAATGTGGAACATATACTTTATATGTATCTGGTATATGTATATATCTGGTCATTGTAGTAAAAAAATGTATTCCATTTTGACCTTGTTAAGCTTAATGAAGTACTCTAAGCTCCAGAAATTAAGAAACATGTGCCACGATGGAGGTTACCACAAAATGGAATGATCCCTACCTCATTCTTATATGAGATCTACAATAAGAAGGTTTTTTTTCAGTTTGTGTGGCATTAGTACAGCAATATGACTTCAATTTATAAGGACATGTTTGTTTTAAGTTATTTCCACACATTTTGATTAATAGGTCATTTGGTAACACATATTAGAATACCTGCAGCATAGATAGATAGATAGATAGATAGATGGCATGTGGCAAGAAAGATTTCCTGTATCTGTTCGTTCGACAGCAGAGCTTTTATAGTCTTTTTGAGAATGTGCTCCATTGTCTGTCCATTGTGTGTTGGAGAAGTATATTTGTAAAGGTAGAATACATGCCAAGAAGAACAAAGTAACTTTTTATGGCACTTCAACCATTCTTCACAGACTTCACTTTAACTAGTTGCTGTATCCGAGCCTACTGAAACATTTATTAACTATAAGATGAATTATTTACTGTTGTGCTGACTGAGTTACATACCAGCATAATGGCCCAGGTATCTCTTGTATGTGTGTCTCTGTGTCCACATGTATGAATTATAGGAAATGCGACGTCATTCAAAGAAGAAAACTGTTGCTTTGGCAGTGCTGCTTCTCATCGGGGGCTTGTACTTTGTTGGCCGTTCCGACTTCCTCCTTGTTGTGAGTACACACTAAACCACACTCATACACGTAGAGAGAGCAGTCAGCCCACATAATGAAAGGAATCATAGAGGAAATTTAATAATAAAAATCAAACATCACTTGAGTATCATTAAATTTTGAGTACAACCCAGTTTCACAACAGAAGTTTTCCTGTATTTGTTTTGCAGGGCCTGGGAAGGTCACAAGAACCAGTTCCAACTGAGTTAAAATGGCAAGCAGAAAGGCTGATTAGTAATGAGTCCTGGGTTGAACAAGGAGATTACCTGCCTTTCAACATATCTTACCAGCTGCTTGCTGGAGCTCCATTAGCTCAACAGAGTATGTAACATACTTTTTTTTTTCAATGTTCCAAAAGTTGTTGCAGTAAGAAAAGTTTGGCTCTCCTATTTTTTTCCCATGGCACTGTCCCTCACATATTTATTTTCAGTTAATCAACTTCAGCTTAAAAACATTTGTCTAATGTGTGTCACTTTGAAGACCTAAATGAAAAGTTCAGGTAATGTCATGAAATGTTCTCCACGTGTTGTATGGGTTTTGTCCAGGTCCTGTTTTCCCCCACTATTGGTATATGTGCCAAGTTAAATCTATTTTTGAAATATTAAAAAATGACCTAAATTATCATTACAGTGTGTAGAATAAAGAGATCTAAAGTTATGCCAAAGACACCAGTGTTATGAATTATAGCGATATGCAATTCTTTTCAATGTTATTCTCACTCGTGGGATGGGGATGTGTGTGGGCACTAGAGGCAGTATTGAGTCACTCTGCTGGTCGACAGTTCTGACCTTATTTGGATGATTTCAAACAGATCTTTAGTTCAGCTATTGACGACAAACTGTACAGATAACAGAGGTGATTTGCAGTTTTACAGAGCTAAGCTAACAGAGCTATAATTAGCTGATTCAGAATGTGAAGATTATGAGACACAGTGTTATTTTGAATGACTGTTAAAATAACCACCTAAGAGTTTTGGTCTGACGAAAACTTAATAATACCATAATACAAATGTGTGTAAACAATTAGCTTTATACCTTATTCAGTGAGTGATACAGTCTCTGGGTTCATAGCTTGAATTTGTTTGAGGTTTTTGTCGTTAAGGCTATTCACTGGTCGGTGGATGAGGGGTTTTGTAAACCAAGTAGTAGTCATTTCTTGGCTGGAGGGATTAACTTGAGCTTTATGTATAGTAGTAGGGGAAACCCTGCATACATTCCAGTCTATTTGGTGTAAGATGGGTAAAGTCAAAACTGACCATTTTCACTTCATTCAAAGCATTACTGCTTAGAATAAACTGAATGTCATACTCAGTTTTCTCCTTTTTTAATTATTCTTTGTAACAATACTAATTGACCTCATTTGCTTGCTCACTGTTGCCCTCTACAGTAGTGTCCCTAAATTAATTTGTCATTTGCAGTCATTTACAGTAAATGCATATACAGTCTGCAGAGGCACTGGTATCATGTCAAAGGCTTTATTTGCTTCACTCCCAAACCAAACAACTGGCTAAGAGCCTCTAAGTGCTACAGAGCAGTGCTAAGAGGGTTTTTTTCCTCAGTGCTACAGATAGTTCATCTTCAAAAATCTCACTTTTTCCTATTTTCTCATTTCTTGCAGGGTTTCTTGCTGTTGGCCTTTCATCGGTGAAGAGGACAAAGGGGGCCTATCTGATTTCAACTTTGCAGTCCCTGTTCTCCCAGTCACCTCCTGAGGAGCGCTCCTCCATGGTGGTGGTAGTGTTGCTGGCAGACTTTGATGTCAGGTGGAGAGTATATACAGTAAAAGAGATTAAAGCAGTATTTTCTTCAGAGTTACAACAAGGCCAGCTGGTGATTATTCATGTTCCTGAGGAGTTTTACCCTCCTCTTACAGGTACAGCACTTGTGTCATTTGTGTTATTCAGAACTATGGCTCAAATGTTATTTTGACCCTTGAATGTTGCATGTCAAAAACATGATGGTCGGATAAGACTAACAAAACCAACCAATCCAGGTGGAACAGTACTGCACATTTAGGCCTTACAATATGAAGCCGGTGCCCTTCACAAACCTAATATCTAACTGTTCAGTGCATTTTGAGTGGATCCGAAACTTTTATTCCCTGCCTGAGTGGGTCAGGTGGGGAATAAAGGAAAAAATAATCCTTGCCTGAAAAAAGTGGGTCTGAAAAATATAATCGTGAAATGTTACCATAATAGTCCATTGTGCATCACTCTATTGATGATCCTACTGATCTTCACATCCCGAGTTTAAACATTCCACTAAAAACCTAGATACACCCAAGAATCAGAGAACCCAAGAAGGTTTCTCTGATTGATTTATCACAGAATTGTTATTTTAAAAGTTGAAAACATAAATAATAGCTGTTTTTGTTGTCCATAATAATGATAATAATAATGTAATGATAATACCATGAATTTTGCTGACTTCAAAACCACTGTGAAATAGTGTTATACTCTATATCTTTTTGTTTTATCTCTAGGTCTAAAGAGGAACTTCAATGATGCCCCAGAAAGGGTGTCTTTCCGTTCCAAGCAGAACGTAGACTACTCATTTCTGATCCACTACAGTGCTGGACTTGGCAAGTACTACCTCCAGCTGGAAGATGATGTTTCCTCTGCAAAAAATTTCCTTAGTACAATTAAACAACGCATTAATGAACAAAATGCAAAGAAGACCACCTGGGCGATGTTGGAATTTTCAGTCCTTGGCTACATTGGGAAACTCTACAAATCAGCTCACCTTCCTCTTCTGGCCCGCTTCCTTTTCCTCTTTTACCAAGAAATGCCCTGTGATTGGTTAATGACCCACTTCCGTATGGCCATGACACAGAAGGAGACAATTCTATTCAAACCGTCACTTTTTCAACACATGGGCTCCTTCTCGTCTTTTCAAGGTACATACAACAAGCTGAAGGACAAGGACTTTGAGGAGGGGCTCTACTTAAATCCAGCAGCAGACATTTACACCAATATGTCTACTTATCAGAAAAACTATCCCAAACTAGCCTGGGAGGCTGGGGAGGGATTTTTCTGGGGACGCTCCCCAGAGAAAGGGAATTACCTGACTGTTGTTTTCAAAGACCCTGCAGTGGTGACAGATATTTCAATAGAAACAGGTTCAGGTGGTAAAGACCTCCTGGAGGCAGCTCAGGTAGAGCTAGGCCATGATGTGATTGACACTGGCAAAGAGGAGAAAACTTGTAAAATGTTCCAGTTGCTCGGGAAACTAGAGAACGGGAGGTTTGAGTTGCAGGGTACTGACAAGAAGCATGGCTCTCCTTCGTCCTGTTTGAGAATACTTGTTACCACAGGACAGAAGGATTGGGTAATTATTAAAAAAATAAGAATCTCAACAAGTTAAGAAGTACACCTCAGCACTGGGGCTGTCCCTGACCAAAGATTTCCATAGTTGACTAGATTTTGCATGTTGATCAATTTTCATTTAATAAATTTGAATATAAATTGATCAACGTCAAATAAATAAATAATTGCCCATAGGTGTGAATATGAGAGTGATTGGTTGTCTCTCTACATGTCAGCCCTGCAATGAACTGGTGACTCATCCAGGGTGTACCTCACCTTCACCCATAGGTAGCTGAGATAGGCTCCAGCACCCCCCACAATCCTAGTCAGGATAAGGCGGGTTCAGAAGATGAATAAATGAGGTTCAAATATATCTTTTTTATGAGGACAAGAAACTTATTTGAATTCCAGGACTATGAAATACTGTTAACTTGGTGTTACATCACAGGGATATAAAAGAAACAAAATAAAAGCTTTTAAAATATTACTTTTACAAAGGAAGCTGCAGAAATAGTAATGTCTCTGAATGTCTGAACATTTTGTTAACTTATTTGAATCTCAGTTATGTCATCTACATTACCATGAATATGTTTACAGAGAGAAGTGGACATTAGATTAAACAATAACTAAGATAATTTCATTTCCTCAGTTTCCGTGAGCCTAATGGTCCTTATGTATCTGTTATTACATTGGAGCTGGCAGCCTCGTTAAGTCATTAACATTAGTTAACGCATTTTGAATAATAAGCCATATTTGGGGTTTTTGCACTTTCTTGGGGAATTTAGATAATAAGTTGTGTAAATGATCATGACCATGACTGGTTGAATGAGTGTCATTTCCTTTGGAGTTTTGTTTGCCAGCAACCAACCAACCAATCAGAACTTTGTTGACTACAGAGCTACTCCTTGACTAACATTTGGTCGACTATGAGTGTTTTCCTACTATTCACCAAGCCTACATGTGAATTTACTTTTAAGGTAAATGTTCTGAGTCTGAGTATCTGGTTTGATCTGCTGAACCTTGCTTTCAGATTGAAGCATGTGATTTCTGTGCCTTAGAAATAGTTTCATTAATGTCTGTTCAATGAAACTGTGTAAATCTATTGAATGTTTGACAAAGCTCTGTGTTTTAAAAGAAAATCCTTCATAATGAAGCGATTCTCTATATTATCAATACTATGCACATTTCTTGAGTTGAATATATTTGTATGAATAAAATTGCTGTGTTCACACAATGCTAAGTGTTCTTGTGCCTGTTAAGGAGTAACTGAAATTCATGTGATTTTTTTTTACAAAATACATTGAGTCATTTGTGCTGGTAACAGAGCTTCCTGTGTAGCAGTTGCGCTGTATTTTTCCGGAACAATAGGCCAGACTATTGTGAGACAGACATTTATAATAATTGTTGATGGAAAGACATGTTGCTTTGACCACACCTAGTACATTTATTTAATTACTAGTTGCAGGAAAAGGTCAAATTTGACTGGTTTACTCATGTAGGTCTTCATGTTTTAGTCTTTGTTCAGATAATATTTGAGCTCCTTGGTTCACTTCTTTCTGTGACATATTACTCATTGGTCTTCTCTTGCCAGTACCAGACCTACTGCTGGTTCCCTCTCTTGTAGCAAGCCTTGAAACTGGCTTCTCTTTAGCTGTAGAGAGCTGGCTCAGTGGCCTGTCTTCACCAGTAGCCTCGGTAGGTTTTATGCTTTCAGTCTGAGAGACAGATCCATGTACTGCTGCTTTGGAGTCCTGGGTTGGGGTTCTCTGGCCTCCAGTGGTGGGACAGTCCTGAGTTTCTGGTAGAACTTCAACTGCAGGTGGAGTCAAAGAGGACTGTCCAGCACCATCCTGCTGATGTTTAAGATCAGACAACACATTAATGTAATACTGTATAGTTGTAAACATTAATGCAATACTATATAGACACAAGGGCATCCAGTGCATATTCTTCATTATGTAACAGTTAAAAACTGAGATGAGAAAACGCACAAAGAAACAAATGCAGAACAGACATTATTAGGGACAGAAGGTCAGTGAACGCTCCAAGCGCCATCCATGAACCAGGAATAACCAGATTTACTCTTCCTCTTCTTTCACCTTTGTGTAAATACAAATGCAAATGTGCTGCTGGTTCCCTTCAGGAAGTGGAGCCCAGCAAGGTCACATTTGTTCAGGTTAGGTTGTGTAAAAATTTACACTCCTTTGAATATATGCAGAACAGAAAAGTAAATGATTTGCCATTCTGAAGAGACATTCCTTAAGATCTGACCTATCTGTGTTTCATTTTATTCATATTTTTTTCATTCCTTAACAACTTTTTTTTTCTTTTCACAGTTTCTTAACTATCTAGATGAAGGGTCTGTACCTCCTGGCATTGTCTAGTGACACTCATACAAAAATAAAAATAACAATTCTAACCTTTCATGCTTGTGTAACAGCAAAATGTAACTGCAAACTATCACCTAGATGCTTGACAGAATTAGATTTTTTTCCTTATCCTTGTGGTTTGGTGTTTTTTTTAAGCTGTCATATCTGTGTTTTGTTGTTGTGGTGTGCTTTGAGGCTGATACAAGCAATGATAATTGTCCGGTCACACCCTTGAAAGTTGAGGTTTAGCATGCATGTGTTGACTTCAGATAACAGTCTCTGGCTCTAACCTGATGGCCAGCATCCTGGTCCTGGTCTGTGTTTATGCTGCCCCTCTGTGGCTCAGAACTGCCAGCGTCAAAACCCCAGGACTTGAGTCTTTTGAGACCCTCCACTGAGCGGGCTGTGGGGCAGATGCGGTGGGCTGGGATACGAGCTGGTAGATCCCAGGTCCCTTTAAAGTCTGGCCATGCACTTCCCTTCTGTAGTATGATATATATATATATATATATATATATATATATATATAAAAGGTGGTATTAATTCACAGGTTCCACATTGACAGGTTATGATCTGTTTTACCACTTGAGTACATTTAACAGATTTTGAGAGTC
>JAPTYQ010000028.1:21637861-21648478 GCA_029814465.1 Ostorhinchus cyanosoma | reverse complement strand
GGTGGTATTAAGTCACAGGTTCCACAATGACAGGTTATGATCTGTTTTACCACTTGAGTACATTTAACAGCTTTTGAGATTCTCTGAATATCAATTAACTTCATTTCATTTCAATCTAAATGATTGGAAAGGAGCAGGATGAAGAAAACTTATAATACCTGCCTCTTTCTTAGAACATCTGCTTACATCAGATAACTTACCATTACATCTATTACAGTAAACAGTTTACATGATAATCAAAAAAAATGTACAAATCCAAAATCCCTGAGTAAAATAATTTCATTTATATATATATATCTTCTCTATTCTCTTCTTATACAACTTCTTAAAGTGAAAAATATTTGTACAGCTCTTCTTATCCATTTCCAAAGAAATACACATTTGCTTTACATTAGTCCCTAATAAAACAGACAAGTAATAACCAGACATGTTATTACCTTGACCACTCCAGGGAGTAAATGACCTCTATCATTGGCAATGAAGGCTGTGTGACCCTCATGTGCACTGGGTCTCTGCAAACACACAACCAGAATATGGGCTGAACTAACCCTCTCATCAGATTTTCAGATGACAATGCTACTCTTGCATCTATCACACAACGACATGAATTACAACCAGTGGGATACAATATGACAGAAGTGCTGATATAGGTTAACTACCTCTTTGAAGGGTTTAGACACACACCAGTTCTGCAGCCGCTGTGACTTGAATGCATTGTCATACTGAGAAAGGAAAGTGTTCGGTGTTATGTGAGAATATATACAACATGTGAAACTAACTTCGAAAATCAAGGTTTTACCTGGTTTGCGGAGTAACCGGACGACATGGCATCTGTCTTCCTGTCTTCAGCCTCCACCTCGTTTTGTGTTTACTGGTTGGCATAGCAACAGTCAAAATGACCTCTTTCATCTTGGCCTCTTTTTTTTTATTATTATAAAATATATGTTTCAGCCAGTGATTTTAAACGTGTCCTTAATCTTAACTTTGTTTAAGGCACACGGAAATGAAAAAAATAACAACAACTATTTAATAGACATTAAATTGCATTAATGACAATAATTGTGTGAACTGAACAAAATGTTAACTTAGCGACAAACATTTTATTTTCATTCATCATAAATCATTGATCACTGCGGTATTATTTTTCTTTCCTGTTCTTAAACAGCAATGTTCATATGACGTTTTTTCCTTTGTTTCAAAAGCTGTATCTTTTTCACAACTTTCCGCCATAAACTGATCATTTGCGTGGCTTGTAAGTTGTTTTAGGCTGGCTTTTAAAATGTTTTTCCTTTCCAATCCTTGATTTTTTTTTAATCACGTAATTTCCATTTTTTATCTCATAATTATGACTTTTTATATCATAATTATGGCTTTTGTCTAATAATTCCGAAATTGTATCATAATTATGACTTTTTGTCTCATTATTTATTTGAGATAATACTGGAAACAGTAAGGGTGGTAAGTCATAATTATGATTATTATAATAATGATGCTACTGCCTCCAGGGGAAAATCCTCAGCGGTGTTACGTACCTTGGCACAAAACCGGAAATGGCTTTATTTTTATTCCGGTTTCCAGCTAACATGCTTTGCAATGTGTAGTCTATATGCTCCGAGTTGAATTTCACTGAAAAGGCTTGATTAGAAAAAACAGCGAATTCAGTTTTAATCGTATTTTGTATTTTATTTTGTCCTCGTAACATAACTGTGGTCACATGTGCTTAAGTGAGTGTCCGGTTGGCTAGTGTTTTCATCTCATGCTAATGTTAGCAGAAGTTAAGCTAATGTAGACAATCGTTTGTGGTAGAACACTTGTAGCTGCTGTCCTGCTGATGGTTTATGGGGTATGGAGGGTCCGTCCTCACGTCTGTCTGAGGCCCGAGATGCAGCAGTGCAGCCGGCGGGAGGGAGGGACGCCAGCGGGGAAGTGGAGTCTGACTCTTCCCGGGACGTAAAAACACACTTTCGCGTGTGTCGGTTCATAATGGAGACAGGTAAACCAGAGCTAAAGCCTACAGGTCACACAGTGGTACTGGGTTTGGAATATGTTCATGTCTGTGTTTGGAACAAGCCACTGACTGTGTAGAATTAGGCACAAAAATATCTGTCAGTGAATTAGATTTTGTCAGTATTTCAGCTGACATTATAGCTTATAATGACAGGGAAAGACCAGGTGTTCCGGATAACCTTAATGATTGCTTTTTTCCATTTAGTTTGATCAGAAGTTTCCAGGAAACGAGTTTGCATAAGTGCAAACCTTGAACCTGTTGCCTGAAATACCTGTGATGTTATTATGAATCATACCAGGTCAAAAAGATGAAGGAAACATATTTGGTTAGGAATCTGACACTGAAAGTAAGGAAGGGGCAGGACTAGATACGCTTTTGCTTGTATCTGATCTTCATTCAAATTGTGTTTACAAGTTGATTCATATGTACACTTATATTAAATTTACTGTATTTCCTTACTTTTTCTGTGATTAATGACCATTGATGGGTGCATATGTTATTAACTTCTTGATTTTCTAGTTTTTTTTTTTTGTTGTTCTTTTTCTGTCAAAGTTTGAGACAAACAAAACGAAAACAGTCCAGTTCTACCTTAATTTCTCAGTGTGTTTAGCTACTCCAGCAATGCCCCAAATGAAAATGATAGTGAGCATCTCTGCATATATTTACAAATGACAGAGTGATAAAGTTGACAGTTGCTGGGGCTCAGCTGCTGATTGCCGTTCTTTCTCTGCTCAGGAGTGAAGCTGGGTATGCGCTCAGTGCCTGTGGCTACAGCCTGTGTGTTGTATCACCGTTTCTTTGAACGTGTGAACATCAGTGCTTATGAACCATACCTGGTGGCCATGAGCTGTGTGTACCTGGCTGGAAAAGTGGAGGAGCAGCACATAAGGACCCGGGACATTATCAACGTAAGCCACAGGTACAAAACATGGTTGAAGTCAAATGCACCTGGTTATTGCATACAAATGACTATGAATGCTGCAAGGATGGGTTATTTTCATTATCAATCAGCATGATAAAGTATCTGATCACTCTTTGGGTTCATATGAATAAATAAATTTATTCAGTTTATTTCAGTATTACTGTTTGCCAACATTTGCCATGTGACTTCCAATAAACATGGGTGTGAATCAACTCAAAACAAATCAAGATAGATAGATAGATAGATAGATAGATAGATAGATAGATAGATAGATAGATAGATAGATAGATAATATGCATGTCAAACCTCAGAAAAAATATGTTCATTAATCACTCTGTCATCTTTCTCTCGACAATAGCCGATAGACTCTCTACAGAATTCAGGTCAGATGAGTTGGCTGGCCAAGCACAGTAATATTGTGGTCAGCAAACTATTTATGAGTAATTTTGATACTGTGGGCAGATGCCAAGTCCTGCTGGAAAAGAAAATAAGCATCTCCACAATATTTTGTGAGCAGACGGAAGCATTAAATGGTCTTAACTCTCCTGGTAGGCAGTTGTATTGTATCTCATCTGAACAAAATCAAGTCAGCAGTCTTCCAGTAGAGTGTATTGAACCAGACTGATCGATTCATTGTATTTATATTGCATATTGTTTCTTAACTCAAAATTAAATCTTAAAATTTTTTGAGATACATTTTTGAGGTCCATAATGATCGGTATCAAAGAAATGTTTGAAACATTTAACATTACATATAATGAGTGTAGAGTAAATGCAATTTTCACTGTGGGAAATCACATTCCTCTTTTTATTACCCGTAACTTCTTGAGATGCACCTATTGAGCTACTGTAATGTTAAATGAACATACAATATGAAAATGAAAGTTTTTGTCATCTCACCTACTCCTGCCATTGTGTATTTTCTTAATTTTATTGTAGTTTTTATGCATTCAGTGCTTGGTGATAATACAAATAAATATGTTATAATCTGCATTTTTAGGGGTGAAAGTGGACTACTTGCAACTTCCTGTTTTGTCACCTTGATGATGAGTTGAACATTTAGTGCAGTACAAAATGTCTTTAAAATGCCATCTCTAATCACAGCTGCTTCATTCATGTTCCAGTGGGTTGAACAAAGGCATTTTACTCTTGCTCAGTTGACTCATAAGGAGTCGATAATTTTTACCTCGTAAA
Source organism: Ostorhinchus cyanosoma (assembly GCA_029814465.1). Classification (NCBI taxonomy): domain Eukaryota; kingdom Metazoa; phylum Chordata; class Actinopteri; order Kurtiformes; family Apogonidae; genus Ostorhinchus; species Ostorhinchus cyanosoma. The sequence continues at coordinate 21,644,354 of JAPTYQ010000028.1, read as the reverse complement.
ACCACTGTCTTGATTGGTTAATTTGTCCGTCAGTTTGAATCCAAAATAACACCATAGTGTGACAACAGCTCTTTTTGTAGTTGAATGTAGGTTTAAGAGGCTTCAGGGCTCAAAATTGTACAATAAGAAAAGGAAAAGCAGCAAAACTATTCTAAATATACTGCATATTCATTCCAATATTTCAGTTTCATACGGGTCTGTCATAGGTGCTAAAGCTAGGACAAAAACTCAAACTAACCCTTTCTTATAGTATCTTATGATTCTCTGTGATGTGGATGTTTCTGAACTACTACTGTCTCACATCCACAGTTGCAAATTCTGCCACTGCTCAAAACAGCCTTTTCGCATACAGTAGGTGGAGTTACACTCAGGGGTAAAGTTAAACTTTGGATGGATGAGTGACTGAATGATAAAACAAGGAAGATAATGTATGAGGGCTGATAACTGATGTCCCTGAATCAGAGATAAACTATAGTATTTTTGTTTTAAAGTGGTTTTTGACCACTTTGACACATTCAGAGCTTATGCCACTATATAAGGATTTTTTTTGCATGTTTGCTTCCGTCTCATCAAAGCGGTCACCTTGAATGCTCCCCTCCTCCTCCATCCCACCTTTCCTCTTTGCTTCTTTTCCTCCCTCGCAGGTATTTCAACAGTGGCAGTGCTCCTCTAGAATGTGACAAGGAGTTTTGGGACCTGAGGGACAGTGTAGTGCAGTGTGAGCTCCTCATCCTCCGACAGCTCAACTTCCATGTCTCCTTTGAACACCCTCACAAGGTAGGCCTGTGTGTGTGTGTTTTCCTGTCCCCCTGATTTAGTGTTGAGTCTTCCTGTCTGACTGTGTTACTGTCTCATGTTGTCATGGTTGTCCCAGTGTGTTTGTTTGTACAGTTGCTCAAAAAGTGGAAAAGGTGTTTTTAAATTCTAAGTTGTAAACACTGTGCATACCTTTTCTGCTAGTGCGATCTCTCTATTGATTTTATATTTAAACTTTATTAATTTTAGCACAGAGGACCTGCCCTCACAAATGGTTTTTAAGCAGATGTAGAGTTTGATGCCTGCAATACATAAAAAAATGTGGTGACAGTAACAGAATGAAACATTTTTCAAATACACCAGTGGGACCAGTCTGTTAAGATTCCACAGTTAAGTTAATAAGTAATGGGTAATAAAAGGAGCTTCTGCCAAAGGCTTCAGGCACTTTCATACCTATCTCATTTATCCAGATTTTGAGCCAAATTTCCAGTCTCATTCTGGACCAAATTGAACCATGGTTCAATTCATTTATAGTACAATTCACTTTTGGGGCTTTTTGGCTATTTTTATGTATTATCACCAAGAAATTCAAAATGAGCTGAATTAAGAACATGCTGATGTAATATCAGACACACGTCCCTTTATAAACCATGCAGTATCAAGTATACAGACACACAGACAGAAAAATAACAATGACGGCATGGTGTAGGAAAATGTATGTGTGAGAACACAAATAACTGTGGCAACTGTACTAAACAAAAATATAACATACCCCCCCCCCCCCAAAAAAAAAAAAAAAAAAAAACCCAGATCTTCTACCTTGGTTCAGACTTTTAGGTGTGTATATGTCCTTAGTCTTTGCCGGCAAAGATGGGTTTGTGCCAAATTTTTGGGAGAGAAATGTCAGTGAGTCCAAAAAGAACATTTCTCAGTAAAAGTAACAAAGAATTTCAGGTTCTCACCATCCACAGTACATAACATTGTGAAACAATTCAGGGAGTCTGGGGAAATACAGAAAGGCCAGGGGTTGAAACCACTGTTGAGTGTGTGTGCCTTTTGAACCTCTGGTGGTGTTGCATGAGAAACTCATGCTGTACCATAATGAATGTAAACACATGGGTCTGACTGATGTCTTGCTTGGTGCTGTGCACATTTATGAACGATTCACTTTTAATCTTCCGAACTGCTCAAGTTCACATCTCTGTAGTCGGCGGGCTGACTACACACCCAGCATATCCTACGTGGCACTAGTTCAGTGTCATGTGGCCTTGTGAATCAACCAGTGTGTTTCAACTACATGCTGCTAAGAGTAACATTCAAGAAATCCATGTAGACACGTCACTAAATGAAAGGAGAGGACTTTGGAATCTCATCCTCACTTAACCCAGTCTACTACTGCTTCCAGAAATACACCCAGAAACTGTAGGAAGGAAGGCAGAAGCCAGATATCCTGTCTGTACAGAAACAGAATGTTATCATTGAAGGGTGTAAAAGCAGCATCTGTGATGGTCGTGGATGTGTCGGTGGCTTTATGGCTGACCTACATTTATGTGAAAGGACTGTCAGTGTAAATGCATAGTTTTGAATTTTACAGAGACATATACTTCCAACTTTTTTTGTGTGTCGTAGGCATCAAAATCTAAAGTTGTTTATATTTACATAAATGAAGCTGGGCAGTGAAAACATTAATAATAATTTGGTCATACAGTTGTAAGTTAAATAAAGCTTCAAATTAATTAAGAAGTCACAGATTTTAGTTTTTAATGTCTTTTGGAAAATGTTTCAGCTTTTCCAAAATTGGTCTTTGTACTCGCAGGTGTTTTGTTGACCACCGTTTGTATTTACCTGTTACAGTTTTCCACACTTTGACTTCACTGAATGATATTGTAACTTTTCTTTCTCTCCAGTACTTGCTCCACTATCTGTTGTCGGTGAAGTCACTGGTCAACCGCCATGCTTGGTTTCGAACCCCTGTCGCAGAGACATCCTGGGCATTGCTTAGAGATTGTTACCACGGAGCCATGTGTATCCGTCACACGCCCCAACACATTGCCATAGCAACGCTGTACCTGGCTCTTAACAGCTATGGAGTGGAGCTGCCGGTTGGGGAGAAAGAGTGGTGGCAGGTGTGTGTGTGTGTGTGTTAGCTGATCATAATGATAGTATGAAGAAAGGACTCATCAAAATGTGCGTTCATATGAGCAAAAGCAGGGGCTGGATCGAAACATTCGCCTAAATATAAAATCCAACTTAAATCTGATTCAAATCACCTGTACTGTATTTCCTGCAGTTTTACTGATTTTAATTGGCATTATTTATCAGAGTACTTGTGTTCAGTTATTTTTTTGTTTCCAGTGCTACATCAGAACAGACTGAAAACCGATCCTACCTTTAAACTTGTGTGTTAAATGAACAGTGGAAGATGTGTCAAGTCTGAAGCGTTTAGATAATTCATGCTTTCTTGTTTCTCTTCTCACTGTGGGAAGAGGAGCCAAAGTTCAGACCAGGACAAATTGGTATCTTCACTTAATTGGATGGTAACAGCAGTATAGGGTAGTGTTTTTTTCTCATAGTATTTTGGTAGGGACATTTTTACTGATATTTATTTTATATATATATATTTTTTAAATCTTTCAATTTTATTTTTACATAAGCACTGTGTCACTCCACAAACACCTCGCTTGATTCCACAAGTTTTGTTTTCTGCAGAATGTTTGTGTCATTTTAGAGTTTTGGCCTGATATCTGTGCAGTACAAACACTGCATTTAATGATCAAATACGGTTTAGAAGATACTTAAGAATTAATTTAATAAACATTCAAAGTAGGAATTTTATGTCTAAATGATGAATTCAAAGTCAGACAAGCTGCTGGAAGAAGATATAGGACATCGTCAGAGCTAATACCCATTTTTTTTAATGATTATCTCCTATTAATATTTTTTCCACATGTAAAATGTGCTGATGTGGTTCTGGTACTGTAGTGTCACTGTGGTCAAGAGCAATGTCCTGCTGACATCACTATCTGAATGGTTCCATGTAACAACCAAGAGCCTGTCAACACCGATATGATAAAAGAGCATCTCATGATTTTAATCCCTCCACTTCAAGATGAAAACTCCCAATACATCATAATACTACTCTTACTAGAAATGCTAATAATAAAAATAATAACAATAACAACAGCAGTAATACTCAATATCTGCCTTTAAAAAATCCCATCAGTTGATCAACAAATGTCTGTGATCCATCCGTTGTCCTGTTCTCATCAGGAGCATTATAGTATCTCACCCCAGCACAAAGCATTAAATAAAATCTTAAATTGCTATAAATCTAAAATTATACCTTGTTGAAACCTGTTAAAACCTATAAAATGCTCCTTGACAAACAAGATATTTGTCTGTAATGTACAATTAGTGAACATGTACTCAGCAAAACCAGCATTTTATTTTTAAGACTGAGAAGCTGGGGTAAAAAAAAAAAAACAATCACAAAATGCAGATTTGATCATTTACACCATCCTTTTTCATTTCTCTCCTCTTGGTCCAAATCAAAGGGCTAAATGTAAAAGATTAGATGGATTGGAAGAGAGGCTATAGAATAGAATAGAATATCTTTACTTTTTTTGGAACAAGTACAATGAAATGAAAAGTGCCATCCAAACTGTGCATCATATAAAACCTACTATAAAAATACAAATCTCCAGAAGCCTCTTTTCTAATCCTTCATGTCAAACTACAGATTAGAGCAGTACATTTGGTTCAGGTTGCATTTGATCTGACAGAACTTGATCAGCCTTCAATAATTACAGCTATCAGTCATGTTTTAACCTCCCTACTTGTCTGAACATACATGTGATTAGACAAAATCTGAGAATCACAAGGTAATGATAACTTAGTCAATGAGTAGATGCAGAAGACTCATGTTCTCAGATCACTTCATTTACATTAAGCTGAAGGATAATTATGGAAGTTCTGCCAAGTGATACTAAAAACCTATCTGACACTGCAGCTTTAATTAGATTAGGAATTTTCTTAAATACATAATTTCAAAGCTGTAACTGGGCTGTTTTGTTTGCCTGTGCATGCAGGATAAGGTCACTGATAAAGCCTGAGGGGTTAGTTTGCGAAGCAGATTATGTTTGTTTTATTTGCCCATGGTAAGGTGTGTGATGCAGGGTTGTGTCTTCGCAGAAGCAATGTCCCAGTTACTGGGACAGTTTTCTTGGGAGCTCCTTTGTTACCAATGAATAATTCCTATAAAAATGGAGTAACCTCAAACATAGTAGGACTTTCATGCATATGCAGCGTCCATTTTGTAACACGTGTATTCGTAGGTCATGACATACCCAAACAGTAGGTACAGCTGTTGCTATGTTGGTAACTAATGCTGTAGGTGTCCGTCTGCCTTTGGCTTCACGTCTACCATTCAAGTGTGACGTTCTATCATTGGATTGTGGGACCAATTACAGTTTCCCATTGTGAAACATTTTTAGCAATGACGTTTCTTTTATTATTTCTCTATTTTAAAAAGTTAGTCTATCCAAATGCAAATGGAAAAAGTCTGAATTTGTTATGATTTTCCACTTCAGTTCTTGAGGCAATAAAATCTAGGTCATTTGAAATGATGTGTAGACCTTTGATGTCCCCTGTTTATTGAGGCCAGGTGTGGAGCTAAAATCTCTCTTGTGTGTCTGTGCGTGTAGGTTCTGTGTGAGGATGTGACCAGAGCTGACATAGACGCCGTGATCTCAGACCTTCTCCAGTTGTACGACATGGAAGCCAAGTGTATCTGAAGGACATAACCTTAGATCTGAACACAGGAGATGCATAACAACTGTCTCGTCTGTCGTGTGTGTGCATAGTATCTACATATGATTTAATGTGTCTGTGTGGCATGTGCCTGTGCATGTGTGCATATCTGGGTTCAGGTGCATTTGTATATTTGCGTCCTTGTGTGTATGTATGTGCGTTTGTGTGTGCGTGTGTGTTAGCGAGCGAGGAACAGTTTGTGTTGCCCCAGTTAGTCTTTGAGGTGTGACAAAAACACATCTGCACTACCGATCCCTGCCACCTTGGGGAGACATTTCTTGCTTTCTGGTCTCCAATCCCTGAGCCCTGCAGAAGGCTGATGTGCTCTGGAATACATCATCAACACTGGCTCTCTTGAAAAACATCCCAGCTCTCAGCACCAGCCAGCCTTTGATACTCCACACAGACAAGATTACAAATGGATTTAACACTCCTCACTCAGTTTTTCAGGACATAATCAAAAATAATTTTAAATAATAATTGTGAGAAAGATGGTTGGATTCCCAAGATGTGGGAATGTTGACCTCTATCATAGCTTTATTAAACACCAACATTATCTCAACTCATTGGTCCAGTGGGATAATTTGATCCAACTAATGTATGTAGTTGAGCTTATGATCGTTATAAGAATCAGAATTAGATTTTCATAATTGGATGCCAGTTTTCTCTATAATTTTTCAAGGTAACACTTCTGTTTTCATTATTAGTAGAAGATTCTGAAATCCTTTAATTGGATTTATGACATTCATCATGAGCAGTTACTGTTAATGCATCCAAATGATTATCGTAACATATTTGTTTATAAAAAGATCTCACCATCAACATGTTGGTTTTGTACTAGTCTTGCATTGTGTTAATCTGGCCTCTAGCTTTTGGCTGGTTATGATATGTGTATGTATATATATATATATATATATATATATATATA
>JAPTYQ010000028.1:21615274-21631109 GCA_029814465.1 Ostorhinchus cyanosoma | reverse complement strand
TTCTTTCTTTCTTTCTTTCTTTCTTTCTTTCTTTCTTTCTTTCTTTCTTTCTTTCTTTCTTTCTTTCTTTCTTTGTATTTCTTTCTTTCTTTTTTGCTGCTGTACTTTTACACTCAATGCTTTTCCATTTTGGCTTTATTTTGTTAAATAAATAATGACATGATGGAATCTGTTGTGTTTTGTTATACACTGGTAAAAGGACCAGCTGATTTGTTATTATTTCCTGATATAAAACCATATTTCCAAGGTGTACTTTCTTTTTCTCATGACTACACAAAATTTAGTCTTGTCTAAAACATAAACAATATTCTGATTACTGGGAACTGAAGACATGACCAACTTGAACACATTCATAATAAAGTGAAAAATACAGAACAGTACTGCAAATATCTTATTTCTGTTTAAGTGATGCAATAGACCTTAGAATACATTCAATATTAGCCTTTATAATAATAATAATAATAATAATAATAATAATAATAATAATAATGATGTGGATCATTTTATTTTTAAAAGTGACTGACATATGTTAAGCACTTCTGTTTGCTGCATTATATTCCTGACTCTTTCCATTAGTTGTGCATTCACTCCTCAAAACTACTTTACACAATCAACAGAGTGGGGGGAGAAATTATTATTATATATATATTTTTTTTTACCTGTTTTGCTCCTTAATAACCATACATAATTACTCATATCTGTACTCAGTTGTCAAAAAAAATATTCAGATGAGCTTTATAACCTGACAAAGACTCCTATTTTTAGACTGGATCATGTTTTTGTAGTCAAGATATTTAAAAGGAGAAGGAAGAAATTTTGTGTTTATTTGTAGAAATAATGAAACAAATGCGTACTCATCCACAAAGAAAGTATGTCTGATTGTTTGCATGTGCCTCTGGGAGATGGTGTGGAACAGTTAAAGATAAGAAAAGGAGCAGATAAAATCAGCAACAAAGCTTTTTGTCAAGATGTGTGTGTATATATGTGTGTGTGCTTAGGCAAGTCTGTGGTCCATCTCCCTGCAGTGTAGAGGATATCTATTAATAAGTTCATCTGATTCATCTATAAATACATTTCTCCTCTTTCTCCTCACACTGGTTCGCTGCATAACAAGCTTTGACGGTAGCCAGTTGGGTATAGGCATGCATGCGAAGGGGGATGTGTGTGTGTGTTTGGGGGCCAGTGTGTATCTATGTGTGCGTGTGTGTCGGCAGGGGCTGCATGAAATGAACGTATAATTCTTTGTTCTTCAGCACTAGGGTGTGCTAGCTTTCAGCACAGCGGACAGCGCCTCAGGCTTCTCCTTTATTTGGTCACATAGCAGAGGAGGAAGGGTCTGCTGCTTCTAAATACATCAGTCAACACTCATTTTATTAACGCAGACCCATGAGCTGAGGACCCACCGAAATCATGTTTCACACCGTAGGGACCCTGTCCTCTTAGGGCACTTCATGGAGTTTTTGTACAGTTCTGTATCGTCTCCCTCTGATGTTATTGATAAAGTTTGTGGTTTTATATGTGGCATCTTTTTGTCTTTTGAGCCACTGTGGCTATCATAACCCATGAAAAGCAACCACTTCCCACTCTCATATTGATGCTTTGATGAAATCTGAACAAGCTCATCTCCTTTTGTTCCATGGAGCATTTTCCTGGAAAGATCAACAGGACAAGGAGTGTTTAGAACAACAAATGGAAAAGGTTTCTTACATCTGATCCATGTTGACTCATCCTCAGAGTGTTGGTGTGGTGTGATCTCAATGTTTCCTTTGTGATTTATCATGCATTTTATGTTTACATATCTATTTAAGTATAAATGTGTACGTATTATCTGCAAAATATACTAAGTACAAGTCTGAAAAGTAGCCTTTTTTCTATTAAATATGCTGTTTGGACTCATTTTAATGCTGTATAAATGTGTATGGTTCACATTAAACTACAACTGTGCATATATTCTGTAAAACCATCACTGCAGCATCACTGTCCTGTGAGAACAACTATCTATAAAAATTCAACTTATAAGATCAGTAATACCGATATGTATCTGCATTGGGACAATGCATTTTCCAGCTAATCCAACAGGGTTTTTAAAGAGATTATTTAACTGAAGGGGAGCTTAGTCACCCCATAAATAAACACTTCATCCTTCAAAGAAACATCAACAACCAACACATCTGGAGACACTTGGTTTTCACTGTACAGGGAGGAGATAAAACTACTACAAATCTGAAAAGTAACTGAAGCTGTCATTATACTGGGGTAAAAGTGCAATCTTTGCCTTCATGTCTGTCACTTTCAAACTTTTGCATGACCTTTCAAACTACTTAAAAGAGCATAAATACTGTCAGGTAGGAGGATGCTTGTAGCTGAATTTTACAAACTGTCCCCTGGCTCATGCCCCCCCGGGATCTGATGGCTCCTAGTATGCAGTGTTTGCATACTAGCATGCATGGTCAAGTGATGGGTTAAAGGTAGAGGATGAATTTCAGTGAGTGCATGTTGATGTGTGTGACCCCCTACTGACAAAATAAAGATCTTTTCTTCTTATTGTCCATATGAAAAATACACTCACATTAATATGCTTTATATTTACAGGAATTCCACTCTTTTTTTTTGGTCTTGGAAAGTATCAGGCAAGACTTGTCTCATGAAATCAAGCGGACTGTGCCCCTGTGCCACCCAGAGGTTTGGGGGGCTTAAAGGGAGATCCTCTGAAGATATTTTTCCTTGCACCTAAAGTTTTCTATGTTTGTTTTGGATATGCATGTTGGGAGGAAAAAATAGAAACTCACGATGAATTCTTAAAATGTAAATGTAAATAAAGTGTGTAATTCCCAGAGAACAGATTCCTAATATTTTTATGTTTAGGGTTAGGATTGGACCACAGAGGCTACTGGTGTTTACTATACATGTAGAGTGACAAATGAGGTCTAAGCAGTATTTTAAGTTGCAATGTCCCGGACTGATTGCAAATTATAATTGCAATTATTATTTCTCATTATTCAAAAATTCCTAACACAAATCGTTCCATCCAGTTCCCTCTCCCTGGTCTGTCCATTAGAAAAGAGAAAGAAAAATCATCAACATCTTTTCATAATACTAGAGCTGTAGTTATTGTTTTACAAGTATTTGTTTTTCTCAAGATAGTGTCTTATCTTCAAGAGTTAAAGGGGCCCACCCTCAAATATGTGTCGAAAAGAAGAAATGCCCTTTGAGTCCTAATATTTAAAACCTGAATGTATGGAATCTGGGAAAAAAGGTGTTATTACCAATTGGAATAAGAATGGATGTTACTCAACTCTCACTTCACTTATTAAATGTATTATTATCAGTGTCTTACCCTATTTTTTTAAACAACAAACAAAAAAACCCCAACAAAAACAAACAACAAAAAAAAAACCCAGTATGGAACATTCAGTCTTCACAAATTACCCAGAAGTTGTAAAGTTGACAGTTTTATGAGCTTTCGCTCCAAATAGAAGAGCTACAACATCCATTTATTGTGTAAATCATTTTCCGAGTGAAGACAATTCATTGTCACTAGATGAAGACGAAGGGGAACATTTATTTTAAGAAGTGGCTGCCTTGCCAGATTTGATCAAACAGTGGATTTAAATTAGCCTTGACCATCCGGTCACATACGGGTGTCATAAACAGACTATGTCCATGTAGCAAATGCAAAACCTGCACAGGACCCTCTAAAATACAAATGAAGTAGGCATTTGAAAATGCAAAATAGTTTAACTTTGATTGACCTGTAGGTGTCGGAAACAATTACAATAACCTAAGTAAGCCATATGTAACAGAATTTATTTTCACGTTCCGCTAAAACACTGAAATCATCCTAATCAGAATCCTCTGCATGCTCGTGCAGATTACTACAGCCTTACTCTACAATTCCATCTGATAAAAGCCGACACAAGGAGCGTACGGGCCGGTGTGTTTGTCGTCATCACGTTGTCGGTTAGGTGGGGGGTGACGTACGGAGCAACCCTCCAACCCCCCTTCCTCGCTCAGCTCCTCTCGCGGATGCTGCGACCGAGCTCCTGTGCGCGCGGGCTCTCGCAGCGGCTCAACCCCCCTCCTCCTCCTCCAAAGATGTCGCATGAGCTTCTCCTCTCACCGCGGCGTTTCTTTTCTTTTTGCTTTTCTTTTTGTCTTAGTGCCCTTATCAGTTAACCGAATTCGGTCAAATTAAGCAGCTTTTACCGCTGGGAGCAGCCCTGGTTCAGGCGCATGGACTGCCCCCCTCCCCACAACGGAGGTGTTTAAACCCTCAACCCGGCGCATCCTCTCTCGCTCGCTCTCTCTCTGTCTCTCTCTCTCCTCAACCGCCGCAGAACTCCGCCGACCAACCGTCAGGTGACCGCGCGGAGCGGAATATTCATCAGCACCGTCGTCGTCTTTCATCCCTCCACTCCTTCGGACTCCAGGCAACCGGAGCTGCCGCAGCCCCGGTCCCCCTGTATCCTCTCATCCGGTCTGGGACATTCTCCGCTCCACGCACACGCAGATTAACGGGATTCTGCCTCCCCGCCCGCGCGCTGATGCTGATGTCCTTGAGCTCGGCCTGCACGGTGAGTCGGTGAGTCCGTGCGTGCCCGCGTGCGTGACTGTTATTTACCCCGGGCGCCCGAGCGCCGTTTTTATTACGGATGATGTGTTGCTTGCGCTGTGATTCATTATTAGCATATATAGATGTTTTTATCGAACTTGCAGAATGTAACCGGGCCTGATATGGCATTTGTCATTCCAGGCCTTCCAGAGCTGTAATAATAGCCCATACAGTAGGGCATATCATAATACCGAGGCAAACAGCGCTATGACATTAACAGGGAGTCTGTGAGTATGCCTGTGTTTGCGTACACGCGTGAATGTGCATGCGTGCGCGTGTGTAGAGCTAATGATACATATCCATCCATCCCTCCATCCATCACTTCGTGTCCTGTGTAAAGGGCTGCAATCCAACATTTTCACCTAGCAGCATGCGCTATTCTTCCGCTTGCCTCTTGGTTTTCCCGGGCGCTAGTATGAAGGCTGCCACACTACAGGGCATTTGGGTTTCAGTTGCGTTGTTTGTCTCGGTTACAGCGTGTCGCACCTGCAGCGCTGAGCTGTGGGGGTGTCGGTTTGATCTGGTAATGATCTCTGGCCGGAGGGACCTTCAGAAGTCGGTCGGCGTTGGGTGGGTGTGAGTTGGACAGAGCCGGCCGGCGGTGGCCGGGCCGGTAACCTTGCGGAGGGACATAGGGTAGGCAAGTGGCGCACCATGCTCTCTTTTACCTGACATTTAATGGGCCTACACTGAGGTTCCTGGGTTTCAATCAGGACCCCGTCTTGTCTTATAGCTGTGTGTTTAGGATGAGGGTAAGTAGGGGATGAAGCTCAGGCACGTCTGAAGGTGACCATGAAAGGTCGTTTCGTGTGGGAAACACACTGTTGCATGAGGCCATTCCTGCACAGAATTGCACAGTCTTACTGCAATCGCAAGTATTAAGTTAGTATATGTGTTTGGCTGTGATGGAGGTGGATTGTGGCTGATGTGGGAGGGACATGGGATGCTCAGTGTGAAGATATGTGTGTCAGTGCAAGTGTGCAGTCTCAAGGAAACTGATACATATCAGAGTGGACATCAATCAGTCAGACTTTCTTTCTTCCTTTTCTTTCCTGCTCTCCAAGACTACCCACATACTCACTCTCCCTTCATTAAACTTTCACCATCATAATTCTTCTCGTCATCAGCGTCACTGAATGTGATCTACAATAATGCAGATATCTGTGTCCTGTTGAAGGCCCACCTTTAATGGCTTCAGCCACAGACTGTGTTGAATTCTAAGTGTGCTACTCCCGCTGGGCATTACAGAAGTGTGTGACTGGCACCAAGCCAGCGACGGCAGGCAGCAGCCCAGATACAAGGGCCCTGCCAGAGGTGACCCTTCAGATGCCTGTCGGAAAGTAGGACTGCAGGTGCACAGGTGGCCTGCAGGCTAGGCAGTGTAGCCAGAGAGACAAATACTGACAAATGAATGGGCATACGTACACACATATCCAAACACACACACACACACACACACACACACACACACACACACACACACACACAGCAATGATGTGAACACTCTCACCTAGGATCACAAATGTGAGCACAAAAAGTACAGACAGGGGCACCTGAGTGCATTTGCTCACACATGGGCGCACGCACACTTGTTTAGTCACATGTGTTCAAGTGTGTGTGTGTATATGTTGCTTCCCTAAATGCACCCACAAAGCATACGCAGCCCTGCTGGCCTAGAATCAAATCCTGTGAGGAGCTTCTCTCCTGTGCCTTCCTTACGCTGCATGCTTCTCAACCTTCTTGCTGCCGTGATAAAGAGAATATACCCGGGGGAAAAGAGCGGCCACTTTCTCTTGAAAAAAAAAAAAAACAATCAAATTGCTCAAACCCTCTAAGGGATCGTGTGCAGAGAAGCAAGGCTAGCATTCAGGATAAATGGGCAAGCCGCTGAGGATTGTGGTGACCTTTTGTCTGACTCTTTTCATGTTCAAACACATTTTCATCCAGGACAGACCCCTCTCTCTCTCTCTCTCTCTCTCTCTCTCTCTCTCTCTCTCTCTCTTACTTTCTCTCTTTTATTCTGAAAGTGCTATGATGTATGACACATTTGTGTGTCTGTCTTATGATAGAGATCATACATGTAATGTCTTTGGGCATGAGTGTGAGTGTTTGTTTACTGTAAAATTGTGATGCTTGTTTCCTGTGGCAAAAATGGACTGTATGGCGAGTGTGTCTGTAAGAGTTTAGAATGCGTAACAAATTAAATGACAAAGTCTTTTTTTCTCAATTTATATAATGCAGGCTCACGTGCACGCACTCGGACACATGTACACTATACACACTAAAGGTCTCAAACAACAAGAGCCAAACAGAAAGACACATTCAGAGTTAGGTACGATGGGATGCTGAAAAGAAGAGCTTTTTCTGCATGAATGTTATAAAATCAGACAGAATCAGTGAGTAAGAGCCCAGGCTGGGAAGAAAACGTGTGACTAGCTGAGTAAATAAATGATTGCAGTAGCAGGAAGCAGATAGACAGGGAGAATGACAAAATCAGTGAGTCAGGAGAGGGGAAAAAGAGAGGTGAGATGATAACAATGAGACACAACAGGAGAAGACATACAAAAACACATGGTAAATCCATGCAGATACAGTAGACAGATAGGTACAAATAAACTGATGGAAGAGCAGGCAAATAAGAAAAGATAGAGAGGGAGAGGAAGCTTCAAAGGCAGAGCAGGGTGACTCAGTCATAAACTAACACTCTCAGTCAGGATAGAGGCATGGCAGGCCAGTGAGGAAAAAGGGAGGGAGAAGATGCAAGAGGCAGAGGGAGCTGAGGGAGAGTGAAGAGTGGAGAGGAGGGAGGAGGAATTAATGATGAGTTTCTGTTTTCTTTTTTTATGCTCATCCTTATGTAAAATACCCTGATAGGGAAATCAGAATATGTTGTGTCATGTGTGATGCTGAGAATATTTAGCTACAGCCGGCGCTAATTGCTCATGTGGGATGAAGCTTCAATTTAGTGTGGCTGAAGGAAAGTGAGTTAGCTTGCCGTTGTTCTACTAGGCGGCACTGAACATTATCAGTGTCAGATTTATTTTAATTAAATCAGTTCTAGAGATCGACTGAATGCTAATACAGTGATGAGGAAATCAGTGGATTTGACAATAGCAGTTCTCTTCAGGAAATTCACCTTTTGTTTAGATCTCACACAAGCTGCTACTTCTCAGAATGAACAAATTAAGCATAAATTAATTAGACCTGCAAGGCATGCAGATGCATCCAGACATGGCATGTTTGTGTGGACACTGAAGTAAACTGTACCTGAAATTGAGTTAATACATCATTAAAACCAGGAAAGGATGTGATGCAATGCTATTTAATGTCCAAATCAATATCAGTTGAAAACATTAAAACAAACCACACAAATTAGATTATTTGATCAGTGTTGAATGTGTTTGGATGCATGTTTATCTGAATAGGTGATTTTGTGGTACATTTTCATCATGTCTTTACTCAGCCAACTGAGTAGATTTAGTGCAAAGTCTCAATATATCTTGCATGGCTGCAAGTATATGTGGCTGTTGAAGTTGGTGATTCCCAAAAACTGAACTTTATGTCTAAGATAACTTGATGCCATTGGCTTTTAAAGGTAAAGTTTGGTAAAACTAGTATCATGTAAGACCTCATTTGGATCAAAAGCTATGTATTAATTTTAGTTTTTAGTTGTTGCATCACATATTCTAGTTTCACAGAGGAATCCAGTCTCTTGATGCTTCATCACTGTCTGAGAGATGATTTAATGTAATGATCATGAGATCGATGCAACAGAGTGGTAATGTTCAATCTCTTGCTTTTCTCCTAGGCCCTGGTGGTGCAGCAGTAGCTACCTCTGAACTGGATCCACTTCCTGTCTCTGAATTATCAGCCGCCTTTGCCTCGCTCGCCCCTCTCTCCATCCGTCCATCATCCCTCTGTCGCTGTCTGTCAGTCTGTCAGCCCGTCTGTTCGTCCATGGACTGGCCGTGACCCTGGAGGGAGGGGGACAGAAACGAGGAAAGAGCGGAGTTGCAGAGGAGACGAAGGAAAAGAAAGCTGGATTCGTTCAGACGTCACGCTTCTCAAGAGCCCCTGCTCGCTGTCCTTCATCCCCCTCACCCTCCTCCTCTTCCTCTTGATATGGGGAATTAAAAGAGAAGGAGATTAGGCCAAACATTTAGGAGAAGAAAATAAACAAACCTTTCATTGTCCCTAATTAAAATTTTTAAGAGATTTTGACTGTTGAGCACATGATCAACCTTTCACCAACCAAACACAAAGGGAACTGAGTTGAGGACGGACTACAGAGAGAAAGGAGGACCGAAACAAGAGAAAACCTAACTGACATGTCCACAACAGCCACAATGGGTGAAATGGCAAACAGCGCAGTGGAGTTTTATCCCAAAGGGACTCGAGGTGGGGGCGGAGGAAGGGCAGATGGCACCCATGCAGGGGGAGACTTTGTGGTCACAGTTAAGGAGCTCAGGGAGCTGATGGAGCTCCGAGGGACTGATGCCCT
Source organism: Ostorhinchus cyanosoma (assembly GCA_029814465.1). NCBI lineage: Eukaryota > Metazoa > Chordata > Actinopteri > Kurtiformes > Apogonidae > Ostorhinchus > Ostorhinchus cyanosoma. Next base: position 21,621,996 of record JAPTYQ010000028.1, on the reverse strand, counting down.
GCAGAAGATCCAAGACAGTTATGGCGACACAGAGGGGCTCTGCCAGAGACTACAGTCCAGTACCACTGATGGTGAGCATGCGTGGACGAAGGAATGGTTGAATGGGCAAAAGAGGGCATGGATGGATGGGTAGTTGGATAAATAATGGAGAAGGGCTAAATGAGTGAATGGATGAGCGTGTAGATGTATAAATAGACTGCTGGAAAATGGATGAATGGATAGATGAATGGATGAACAGACTGCTTACTGAATGGATGGATTTGTCGACTTATAACTGGATAAATGGAGATTAATTGGTACACAGAGATTAGGTGAATGAAGTAGTGGATGGTGGAATGACATTGTGATCAGTTGTGTCATACGTAAACACTCTGTTGCACTCGTGCTGTTGCTGCAGACTTTGACCAAATCTGACCAGCCTTTTTATGATCTGACCTGGCTCAGACATATTCAGATAAACCGTTCACATGACTGATCATTCTATGACAACTTAAACTTTGTTGAAACACCAATTCTAAGAAAGAATTTCAATCTCAAATTTGAGCAAGACAGTGGACACTGGTTGAGGAATTACTAAGAGGATAGAAATGGTTGGTGAATGGATGTATAGTAAATTAATTATTTTTTGCCAGGGAGACAAGAATCTGCAACTGCACACCACAAACCATTTCAGGCCCACTGTCCACACTTGTAATTTCCTCATGGCACTGAAGGTGTTTTTGCACATGCAAATGATTTCTTCTGTATTTTTCATTTTGCTCATAATTTTGTCATTTTAAAATGAGTCCTAAGTGTGTATGAAAATTGCTCACTAAATTTAGGCTATTTTTACAGAACATTTTATCAATGCTCTGATTTGCAAGTGCAATCAGTGCCTCTCTTTCTCACATGAACACAAAGAACACATACACACTTAAAAAGAAAGTAATATGATTACAACAATCAAAGATTTGTAATGATTTGTGAGGGTTGGATTTCTCTGTGTGTTTTTGTACGTGTGTGTGTGTGTGTGTGTGTGTGTGTGTGTGTGTGTGTGTGTGTGTGTGTGTGCATGGCCACACTTGCATGTTCTACCAGGGGTGTGGTACCACACTACACCCACTCCTTCAACTAGTTTGTAACCTAGCAACACAACAGCAGAGAGAAGTTGGCTGGGAAAGTCAGCAAGAGAGGGAAGATGACTGAGAACTGTGAGATGGAGATGATGAGGAACACAGAGGGGTGAATGGAAGAAGGAAAGTCATTTGCAAGTGTTTATGTGTTTATAAGAGTAACCAGTGTCTATAAGAGGTGTGCGTATCTGTGAGTGAAACAGACAGAAAGAGAGAGAGGGGGTGAAAGAAAAAATGAGTGAGTTGGAAGGTGTTCAGTTACAGTAAGTCTGTGTTGAGTGTTGCTAATTTGATACTGTGAGCTGATCAGGAATCAGTGCAGCAGGTCCCAACAAACCCAACACACACACACACACACACACACACACACACACACACACACACACACACACACACACACACACACACACACACTCCAATATACACACGCAGAGTCATGTATCTGCAGTTGTCCCTACCAAACACAGTTGGCAAACAGTGCACACAGATAATAAACAACTGCACAGGCACACTGCTCTACACACTAGTTGGCTGAGCTTCTTGTGCACGTTGCTGACTTTCACAAATTACATATGGTGTCATCTGGCATGATAAACCACCCTCACACGCCGATGAAGGGAGATGTTTTCCACCTTGTAGAAATCTAATGTCATTACCCGAAACTATGTCGGCTCAAAGTTGCAATTGATCATTCAGAACCCACAGTTGAAGATATTTTCTCCTCGGGATTTGAAGCGCTTGACAGTACAACAAAAGCTGCTGCCTCTGCTTAGTGTGATTACAATAGCTCTGATCTCAAAAGAGGAACATGAATTGGCAGATCAGATAGACAGATGAGAAAATATATGCATTTACAGTACAGAAATACTCAGGAATTATCCAGTCACTTATGCCTCCAAGAAATGCAAGATAGAATATGACTTGCACACTGGTATAGATGCTCCATGCGGTTATACGTTATACGGCAGCAGATGCCGAACATCATCTGTAATATGACACCAAGAGCAAAGTGGGGGTTAAACCAATACAGAAAGGCATCTCTGTGTCTGTCTCTATCTCTATCACACACACGCATAAACACCGATATGGATATGGATACCCTAGCACTGCAGTATGAGACTATTATATACACACTGAAGAGGGAGAAGCAAGGAGGAGAAATGATGAGAAAGAGAAAGAGGGAGTGAGGAGAAGAGTGTGTGTGGTTATGGGGGGGTGAGGGGTGAGTAGGGAAAGCTAGAACAGCTTGCCGCATTGTCAAGGACACATCAAGGGGAGATTGAGAGAGGGAGAAAAAGAGGAGGACGAGAGCCAACAACAGAGTCTGTGGAAGAGGATGAGGAGGAAGGGAAGAATGGAGGGATGGAGGAGAGAGTGAGGGAGGGATGGACTAATGAAAAGAGGATACAGCTTGCTACGATTACTCAGCATAAGGTCACCTCCTTTCTTTCCCTCCCTGTCTGTCTCTACCTCGCCTCGGCCTGAACCCTGTTGAGCGTCATATTGCTACACAACTCTTCAGCAGTGCTGGGAGCTACATATGATTCCCTGCAGCAAGCACACTGGACACACACACACAGACATCACACACAAGCACACAGGCAAACGGACCCAAAGACTGTCACTGATCTCGGCCAACCACAGCATACAAATTGCCATTCCCCTTCCTAACAGCCAATCAAAAAAAAAAAGCAGTGCTCCAAACCTAGCTCACTGGAGAAATGACATCACCTGTTGCTGGGCAGAAACCTGTTAGAGACAGGAAACCCTGGACCTAGTATCCTGGTCACCATGGAAACTGAATCACTTAGGGGTGAGGTTGAAGGGGAAGAGGGTGAGGATGGAGATTTAGGAGGGAGGCTGAAGACATGGGAGGCGGAGTCTGGAGAATGAGGAGGGAATTTTATAAGTTTGATTTCATTTTATCTTTTTAGTCTGTTAAATTGTATTTAGGGATAATGTTTGGTGTCACTTTGCCTTCCACTGACCTAGTAATTCATTACCATGCATCTGTTAAACAGTATAACAAGTTCATCTACAATTTATGAGTGAAAGTAAACATGGAGGCTTTCTCGGCACTTAATTAAATGTTTAACAACTGTCATAAAGTGCAAAAGTGACTTAAACTGAATTGCAAATCACTTTTAATCACTCCAAGCACTTTCATCACTTTTACTTTCTCAGATATTTTTTTCTTTTACACAAACAGATTTGCCAACATCTTTTATTTCTCACTTTTTCTTCGTGTCTCTCTTAATTACCTTCATCTCTCTCACTCGCTCTCAGGTCTCAGTGGGGACCCAACAGACCTGGAGCGCCGGGGCCAGATATACGGCCAAAACTTCATTCCCCCAAAGAAGCCTAAGACATTCCTGGAGCTTGTGTGGGAGGCCTTACAGGACGTCACGCTCATCATACTGGAGATTGCTGCAATCATCTCCCTTGGCCTTTCTTTCTACCAGCCTCCCGGAAAAGAAACTGAAGGTGAGGAGAGTAGACAGAGGGAGGATTCAAGAGTAAGCTGAGCCTCAGAGAAAGGTAGTTTCACTCCTGATTAAAGAAGAGAACAGGATTAACAGATGGAGGAAATGAAGGATGTAGGAAAAGTGAGTGGCTGAAATTTAAAAGCCCAAAAGAGAGTTTTGGCTCTTGTGAATGTGCAACATGATTACTAAAGAACAGATTGAGCTATAAAAAATAGAAACATGAGCTGTAAGAACTAAACACATGACCAAGTTTTTATACATGTTCATAAATATTAAGGATGGGAAGTAGTGAAAGGCTAGAAGGAGTTATGAGTATGTTCTATATTAGATTTAATATAATACAACATATGATTCAGCTGGTGTAACATTGTGTTGTTATTATGACTTTAGAATAAATAATGTTATAAACTCCAAATAACTGAATCATATAAAAATGACAAAAGAACCTGCTTCCTCAAAAGATCTATGAAGCGCTTTCTAGATTGTTTAAAATAATAGAGATAATGGTTTGTTCTTGCTCATTGAATTGTTGGTTAGTCAAACAGATCTGAATGAAAAGTCTTTGATTTGCTTAACTTTAAAGATTGCGGCTTCACAAAATAAGAGAAAGGCAGCTGAGACAAAAGGTAAAAATGGTGGCAAACTCTTTTCGATGGGCTTTCTGGGACAGCTAACCATTTTAATAGGTCATGATAGAAAGGAAGTGGGCTCAGCAAACAGGGGACATTGTGGCTCTGTTTGAAACCACATAGTGCACCATAGATCAAGTAAATGCAAAGTACACTCACATATATTTTATTTGAAAGAGCCCTGCAATATATGCATTTGTGTCATGAACTACCGCTGATGATTGTGTCATTTCTGAATGGCTGTACCACCTGACCCTATAACAGACAATGCAGGCATGACCTGAATTTTGCTAGAGCTTGAATGCATATATACTACTGTAGTTCATCACAAAAAGAAGATTTCTTTTTGTATCTGTCAATTTTCAGCTTAAGTAATGGGTAACATGTCACTGTTGATCACATTTATCTTTCCAGCCTGCTTTTGATATTTCAAGTGAAAGATGTTAAATCTATCTGAAATTTAAACTGTGTATACGTCGCAAACCATCCAACGTTTTGTCCCACTGTTTTATTCTCCAGCATGCGGGAACGTGTCGGGGGGTGCAGAAGATGAAGGTGAAGCTGAGGCTGGCTGGATTGAGGGTGCAGCCATCCTGCTATCCGTTGTGTGTGTTGTCCTGGTTACAGCGTTTAACGACTGGTCCAAAGAGAAGCAGTTTCGAGGTCTACAGAGTCGGATTGAGCAGGAACAGAAGTTCACTGTGGTGCGGAAAGGAAATGTCATCCAGATCCCTGTGGCTGACATGGTGGTGGGAGACATGGCCCAGGTCAAGTACGGTAAGGACTCAAAGACCATGACATTGTTCTCGTCTGACAAGTTCTGACAAGCATATTCTGTATGTTGCATCTTGTTTTTATTACGCTACTCTACTAGCATTATATAATACTTGATTCAGTGGTGGTAATTTAACACCGCACCCCAAAAGGAGAGTTGCGCTTCAGTTTCACATCTGTTTCATCCCTGGTCATACCCAATAGTTTGATATGTGATGATTTCCATTTCTAAAGTCCATGTAAAATCTCATGTAAGAACCATTCATTCATTCATTTTCTGAACCACTTTATTCTCAAGGGTGGTGCTGGAGCCTATCCCAGCTGTGTTTTGTGCACAGGCATGGTACACCCTGGACGTTTTGCCAGTTCATTGCAGAGATGAACAACCAATCACTCACTCACATTCACACCTATGGGTCATTTTTAGTTTAAGCAATTAACCTATTAGTGCATGTCTTTGGATGGTGTGAGGAAGCCAGAGTACCCGGAGACATCCCACGCAAACGCAGAGAGAACATGCAAACTCTGAAATATGTAGCTTTGGTAGATAGAGGGTATTGAGCTAAACATGTTTCCTAACCATCCACAGGTGCTAATGCTTTGCATTACCAAGTGACTGGACTATCTCAGTGTGACGGATAAAGTTTGATATGATCAATTTTGATACAACTGACATTGCATTTTTTGTTTGGGTCATGTGTGAAGTTATTATATCCAAGAATTATGCCAAAAGGGCGCAGAATCTGCAGATGTGCTCACCATTGTATTGTTACTACAGTCATCTGTGGTAGTACCTGCATACAGTAGGGAGGAAATGACATTCACCTTGACATTTCTTCATCGTTAATGTGCAAAAAATTTAATAAAGATTGCTCTCAAGTCGAGGCCCCAGCCTAGTGTCAAGTCTTTTGAGGACAATTTAAGCCTCAAAGTCACTGCGTGTGGAGTCCAAGAGACAAACTTCAGTCCCTATTTTTGCCTAATAGTGATGTCATTCTATAGTTGCATACCCTTAAGTACATTTCTACATCACTGCAGCAAGTGGAGATTTACTGCAGTGATGTAGAAACTGCAATATGAAGATTTCACGGTTTTAGTTCCTTTCTAAGGTTTAAGGTTTACGTGAGGTATATATTTGAATGTGCTTTTTGATATTCGACTGATGTGGTGACACTGCAATCTCAGTGTTACCTTTTATTCGGAATTGCCAATTTTTAATTTCTCAGTCTAAGTATTTTAAACCTAAAATATTACATGCCCTTAAAAGCCACACAGATTTATGCATTATGACACAGTATGTTACTCTGTTAATCACACTCACTAGGGAAGCATGGGCCCTGTTTTACCCTTGTTTTGAAGTGTCCTTAACCAGAGAGGAATTCAACTAGAAGGTGAATGAAACACTGATCTATCAATGTCTGTGCTTAGGTGACCTGCTGCCAGCTGATGGTATCTTGGTCCAAGGCAATGATCTGAAGATAGATGAGAGCTCTCTCACTGGAGAGTCTGACCACGTGCGTAAGTCTGTGGACAAGGACCCCATGTTGCTCTCAGGTGGGTTTTTCTAACACTTTTTAGATTTGTTCACATTCTGCATCTTATCACTAGAGAGCTTGGAAGTAAACCAGTACTTCCAAAACTAGGCAAGGCAGATATATTTGTGTAGCAGAATTCAAACACAGGGCAATCCCCAGTGCTTTAGAAAAATGGAAAGGAGACCA
>JAPTYQ010000028.1:21591621-21610193 GCA_029814465.1 Ostorhinchus cyanosoma | reverse complement strand
TCACGCCCAGTGACAAGTAGACACACACACACACACACACACACACACACACACACACACACACACACACACACACATCAGAAAGCATCCTTTTCACTTCCCTGCAGATTTTATGTCATTCTTTTTCTGTGGTGCCAAATGTTTACCACTCTGTTGAGTATGAGTCACTCTTTAAGGTAGACTATTTGTTTTGGCCTTAATATGAAGTGTGGTGTGTGTTGCAGGTCATGCGTGGCTGGCAGAGTGCACTCCGGTTTATATCCAGTACTTTGTCAAATTCTTCATCATTGGTGTCACTGTGTTGGTGGTGGCAGTCCCAGAGGGCTTACCGCTCGCTGTCACCATTTCTCTGGCTTATTCTGTCAAGGTAAGACCATCCATCCAGTTTAGTAAAAGGGCAGGAAAAGGAGACATAGGTTGCAGTTTATGAATATGTGATACAAGCACAGAGATTTCCCCGTCAAGAATCAAGTGAAGGGAACGAATCAGGATGAGACAGTATGTGGTTAATAATCAGTGTTTCAGCCTTAAATTATCATTATCCCTTTTTAATCAACAAAAACTTTTAAAATGGATCATGCAACTGAGTGACCTTTTTTTTCATATCTCAAAAACAGATTCAATAATTTAGAGTTTTTTCTTCCTCTTTGGTTTAACAGTACCAGCTGTGAAACAACACCTACGGTGAACGTGTTAGCATACAGTTTAGACATTCTCCAGACACAGACAACATTAGCATTTATTTGGAGTCGTGTCACTGTCCGCCAACTCAATGTAAGGCCAATTCTAGTGCTCCTCTAGCCTTGAGAAAACAGGACTTATTCCAAATCCTAAATGCTCTGCTGTGTTATCCTGCTTTCTGACATGTGCTTCTGAATAGATAGTGTTGTAAGTTTATCAGAGCTTTTTGTGTAGAAAATCTGTGTACAGAGGCTTGTAAATAATACTGAGGAATAAAGTCTAGCAACCTGTCACTGTGACACACCTTACAGTCTACACATAGAAATTTTATCCATGTGGTGATATTAATTTGCTGCTTTAAATTCAATAACACTGTGCTGGTAACATGAGCAATGGCAGCAGTTTAGTACCCCTCTTTGCAAATAATACCAGCAGGGACCTAAAGTATAATCTATCCTAGTATTCTAGTGTTTTATTTGCTTTTACAGGTTTATCATAAGAAAACAATAACTATTCACTTGTTTCCCTCTTTGCTTCATACTGTCCTTCCTTTCTCCCCCTATTTATCATTTCAACTCCCTCGCATCTGCCCCGCACCCGTCCCTCTGCTCTCCATCACTACCTCATTTGTAGAAAATGATGAAAGACAACAACCTTGTACGGCATCTGGATGCATGCGAGACCATGGGCAACGCCACGGCCATCTGCTCCGACAAGACTGGCACTCTCACCACCAACCGAATGACTGTTGTACAGACGTATGTAGGTGAGTGAAGAGCAAATTTACAGAATATGTCACAGGGATTTGAGAGGAGCTACACAATTAATCACCATTGTAAAAAGGTGCATGTTTGTACATGACAAAGTGCTCTCTGTTTGGTACAGTCCACTTATTATTGACACCTAAAATAGAGACTGATGATAGATTTTTAAAGGCCTATATAATGATGATAGTTTGGAGCAAGAAAAAAAGCTGACTGATGTTGAACTAAATGTTTAAGTTAAACTGTGAAACACTTAAATAAATAAATAAAAAAAACAATTAATCAATAAATGTGAACATCTGAACTTCAGAATATCCACAAAACTTCTAGTTGGAGTGAAATTTTAAAATCATTGCAGGTTAGACACCTAAAACTAACAGTCAGCCAGTATTGGTGCCGACTTCTGCCAATACTGATAGTCTGTAAAACATTTTATCTCTAAAAGAAATGAGTGTCTGACTGTATCCCTCTTTACATATTGAAGCCTTTGAATTGTACATCACATGATTGTCAGGTGTGTAGAGTAGTTGAAATGGATGTTAGGCTGTATGTGCAAAGATTATTAATCACACATTATTTCTCAGGTGATGTGCACCACCGTGTAATCCCAGACCCTGGACAGATCAACCCCCGGTCCCTGGATCTATTAGTCAATGCTATCGCCATCAACAGCGCCTACACCTCCAAGATCATGGTGAGTCATGGACAGACAAAGATACCACTGTTTTCTTGAAAGTCATCTTACTATTTCGCAGACCTTTCAGCAGACCTTCATTGTGAATGCTCAGGTGGATGCAGGGGGATTCTGAAAATAATCTCACCTTTCACTATGCCTTTGTTTTAATGTCACCCTTTCCCACGTCTCTTTTTTCCCTTCCACGACTTTCTCTGCTATCCATCTATGTTCTGTCCTCTTCACCTTCCCTATGTTTGTGTTTTCGTCACTGCCCTCTTCAATCCACCACCCCTACTGTCTGTCAGCCGCCTGATGTGGAGGGGGGTCTAGCAAAGCAGGTGGGCAACAAAACGGAGTGTGGCCTGCTGGGATTTGTATTAGACCTACAGCAGGACTACGCCCCTGTCAGAGAGCAGATTCCTGAGGAGAGACTGTACAAGGTAGGAAAACATGGACCGCATTTTAAGTTGTTCAAATGAAATCCTTTGAAACGTACCAGCTGAAGCAATTTATTTCAGTTTATCTGACAAATTACATCATCACTCTTTCCAAAATTGCTGTGAACTCCTGTTTGTTAATTTTATCATGCTTTTTCAATATGTCTCTAACAGTTTATTTCACCTTACATGTCTCAAGTGAACTAAAATTCAAGCCAATGGAGTTAGATACTACAGATTTGCAGCCTTTTCAGATTAAAAGATTATGTATATAAGATAGTTTTATTGATATAATTTTAAATAAACAATACTTTACTATTACTACTACTATTACTACTACTAATACTGATAATAATAATAATAAGTACTATATGTAATATGTATTATTATTATTATTCAGCATCAGTGATTATCAGTTAGTATTACTATGAACAGAAAGTAGGTGTATTTTAGTAATATGCTTTATTGCACAGATTCATTGTAACTCACACTTAATGCCATGTAATTAGATTTTGAGTGTGTAAATATGTGCAGATCGTGTCAGATCAAGAATCCATAAAGTATGGACTTATCATTTAGTTTCTTTACAATTTAAAATTTGCAATATTCCACACCTTGAGCTATGTCATACATGTAAGATATGTATGATTTAACACTTCGAAATCTCACTTTCTTCCAACTCTGTTTCTCTAAGGTGTACACATTCAACTCAGTGCGTAAATCCATGAGCACAGTTATCAAGCTACCTGATGGTTCCTTCCGCCTCTACAGCAAAGGAGCATCTGAGATCATGCTGAAAAAGTGAGTGATGTGGGACAACATCTGACTGTGAATTAATGGGGACAAATGTGTTCATATTAACTTGAGGCTCTGACAATTACATGGTAAATGATTGTTTTTGTAACGATTCTTTGCGCGTTCTTTTTCTGTTCATTAACCTCTTCAGGTGTTCCTACATCCTTGATGCCAATGGCGAATCTCGCAGTTTCCGCCCACGTGACCGAGATGAGATGGTGAAACAGGTGAAGTATTATTTAACAACTCACTTCTGCTTTCATTCACAATAAGACAATCTTCCTCGGAAAATTAAATACAAAGCAAACTGATGGGCCATTTGAAAAACTCCAGATGATGTGCAGTTACTAAATCCTGAAAATGTCTTGACAATCACAATATTCGCCCACTCTGTTGTCATGAAGATCTTCCACACAGCTCTGCTTCAGGCAAGGCTAGCTGTCTTTTTTAAACATGATTTTATTAGACTGCCAAAGTTTTTAAAAGCTGCTGAAAATCTTTAAGACAGACTGCTTTGCTGACTCAGTCTAGTTATACCTAAAATATTCACCAGCAAAAATAACTTTCACACTTTATGGATATGAAAACTGCCGTTCCAATCACACTAAACACCACAAGCATTACTGAACAGAATGTGAGTGAAAAATGTGGCATCAGCGTTGGCAGACTTATATACAAGTCTATTATACATAAAATCTTGCTACATCATCCTAGCTTTAACTTAAATATCCACCAATAAAACACATGTATTTATTCCCCATACAGTAGATTTAATTGACTGACAGGATGACTGAACGTATTTATCTCATAATGCACACAGCTTTTGCCTTGAGAAAAATAGCTCTTGTCCATACACAAGTTTTTTCCAGCTCAGTTACTCAGTTTGCACTGTGGCAGCGTTATGCCAACTCTTCTTTAAATCATAATGCTCCTCTCTGCTGTCTGCATTCAGCTTGCAGTGTTTTCCCTACAGCTACATCATAAGACACTGCCACAGATGCACCAGAGTTTTACTTTAAACTGCACAAAGGCAATTAAAGCCAAGTTTTAAACTTTTATACGGAGCAAAATTAATTTTTTCATCTTTCTAAGAGATCAGTGGAGTTAGAGGTTTTGTAGACTTAACTCTGTGTTGTTATTTATGATAATCATTCATTCATAGGTGATTGAGCCAATGGCCTGTGAGGGGTTGAGGACTATCTGCATTGCATTCCGTGACTTGCCAGGTAATCCAGAACCAGAGTGGGAGAACGAGGCTGAAATAGTTACAGAGTTGACCTGCATCACTGTGGTTGGGATAGAGGACCCTGTGCGGCCTGAGGTATGTGGAAAATAATAAAGTAAAAGTGCATCTTTAATTTAAGTTACAGCTGATACTCTGAGATAAACTGCTCCATCGTGTGTGGCTGTAATCTGTGTGTAAGAAAGTACTTGGCGTAAGGTTTTTGTGTGAACAAATATCTCTATGTGTCCAAGGTACCTGATGCCATCCGAAAGTGCCAGCGTGCAGGCATCACAGTGCGAATGGTAACTGGTGATAACATTAACACAGCCAGAGCCATTGCTGCTAAATGTGGCATCATCCACCCCGGGGATGACTTTATCTGCCTAGAGGGAAAAGACTTCAATCGACGAATCAGGAATGAGAAAGGAGAGGTGAGTTGGAGTCACAAGGAAAACTCAAAAATTAAAAAAAAAAAGAATAATCAGTTAGTAGCAGATCTCTTGATAACCCCACAGCCTCTCCCTTCTTTTAAGACCCACCTCATATTTCACTTCACTTAATAGTTAGATTGACACGTGTCCCCTCATCAGTGCTGATATATTAATTTTAAATGTTTTAGTTAGCACACAGCATTAAAGCTTACATTTGTTTAGCATTGCTTTCAACAAACCCTTTCACTGTCAACATATTAGCATTTAATGAGAGGGCTGCTGATTAGTGCTGTTGAGTGATTGTAAATTTATATTTGGAAATGCAGTGCGTAAATCATCATCATATAAGAGTATGGGTGCAGTGTAATTAACTTTCAAGAGAGCACCATATAAGGACCTCTTTCTCAGTGCCTCATTGATGCTTTTTCTCCAGAACACTTGCTTGTAGTTGGATCCACAGTGACATCTAGTGAAGATTAGTGTTCATATTTCCTCTATTATGGACTTCCACATTAGACTCTTGCCCTTTCTTCTCCATTTGACAGATTGAACAGGAACGCATTGACAAAATCTGGCCCAAACTCCGTGTGTTGGCTCGATCATCACCAACTGACAAGCATACACTGGTCAAAGGTGAGTCACATGTTTCCTGCTCCAAACACACACACACTGGTTCATACACACTCTAGAGCCTTTCACTGTTTGTGTCCAGGCATCATCGACAGTAGCATTGTAGAACAGAGGCAGGTCGTCGCGGTAACAGGAGATGGAACCAATGATGGACCTGCGCTGAAGAAGGCCGATGTGGGATTTGCCATGGTAACTTGTTTGAGATATTATTCACCATGGATGTTAACATACATTTTAGAGAACATATGCTCCTCTCTACATATCACTACGAAAATGAATGCCACAGAACATAATGATAAATATTAACTCCAGAATATTTCATCACTTAAATGTATATGTTTAATAGCGTGACTCTGATGTTGACCGTGGTTAAGCGGTGTCACTTGGCGACAGGACTACATGATATTGAGACAGTTGCACTTCACCATAATTTTTATGCTTGACTGTTTGCATGAATCATCTCATAACTGTCAGTTCTTTTCTCCCTCTCTGTCGAAACCTCTGTCAGGGCATTGCGGGGACAGACGTGGCTAAAGAGGCATCTGACATCATCCTGACTGATGACAACTTCAGCAGCATTGTCAAGGCAGTGATGTGGGGACGAAATGTCTACGATAGCATCTCCAAGTTTCTGCAGTTCCAGCTTACGGTCAATGTAGTGGCTGTCATTGTGGCCTTCACCGGGGCTTGCATCACTCAGGTAGACAGCTTTATTAATAAACATATAGACACATGCTGACACATGTACATTTCTATGCATACACACACATAAAATCACTCCATAAACATTTGCCACTTTTTGACTTCTGAGACAAAGATGATGAAAACATACTTTTTTCCTCGCACAAGTCAAACTATGGTATGTTACTTGTTGTCAATGTTACTTATATTATTGGAATTTTATCATAGTAAAAGGGATTTTAGAGGCTCATCTTGAGCTCTTATCACCACAGAAGCAGATTCCTGCAAAGCAAATCTGTAAGGAGCATTATATGATCAGTTTTCTAAATAAAATATCTCTACGTAACAACTTCCTCTTTAAATTTACACCAAGCAACATTTGTTTGTGGTAGAGCCTGTGTTGTGCTGGTATATGGATGTGTTGACCGTGAACTTTCTAAGCTAATGTTGCATACTTCACTCTAGAAGAAGGGACAGCACTGCACTGAGAGTCTTGGAATAAAGCATAAATATAATCTTTTGGAAGTCAGTATGCAGGCTACTATCATGGATGCCGATCACTGAGAATGTCTGGGAAGGTGCAAATTTTTAAGGTACATTAGACTGTTCACATGTCAGAGAACAGAGAAAAAAAAAGGTTTGCACAGAATATGCAGCATGCAGAGGCAAATTGTGAAGACATTGAAATACAAGCCTGCAGTATGATACAGTATTTTTACTAATCTTGAGACTTTTCATAACCATTGAATTGCAATATGTGCTCTAATCAATAGTCCACCGTTCATGATGTTCCCAACGACTGCAGATCCACCTTTATCAGAGCAGTTCATCCGATTGGCTCGGATTGGTGAGGTCTCACCTGACCGTGACTTGCTAAAGACTCTGGTGAATCTCTCTGCAGGACTCTCCGCTGAAGGCAGTGCAGATGTTATGGGTGAATCTGATAATGGACACGTTTGCCTCTCTGGCGCTGGCCACCGAGCCCCCCACCGAGGCCCTGTTGCTACGGAAACCTTATGGCCGGAACAACCCGCTCATCTCACTGACCATGATGAAGAACATACTCGGCCACGGCGTGTACCAGCTGGTCATCATCTTCACCCTGCTGTTCATAGGTGAGTACACCACAAACACAAGCTTAGATAACCAGGAAAATTGTTTGAGCTGCTATTGAAAAAGCTGACTTCAGTAATGTCAGATTTTATGTGTGACTATTAGCTTACCAAGGCTACAACACTGGTGCAGACAGACACATAAATAGAACTAAGGTCTTTGGTGAGGCAGCCACTGGAACGCTCTGCCAGAGGACTCAGAGTGGCTGGAAATCTTTTTTTTTTTTTTTTTTTAAGATACTTTTGGCCATTTTCAAGCCATTATTACAGTTATACAGTAGAAGTAGACAGGAGAGTTACAGGGAGACAAGAAGGAAGATGACATACAGCAAACAGCCACCGGGGCGCCTCTGAGCTGGAACACAAAAACTCTTTGGGTTAGCAGTTAGTTAAATATGGTTTATATCATAGTAAGTTTGTTGCTGTGTTTTATTCTTTTTTTATATAGTTGATAGAAGTGTATTATTTTATTCAATTTGTATGTAATAATTTGATTAATTGATTGATAAATGTGCCAACACTTAACATTTAATTGTTCACATGTTTATTTTTCCTTTAACTAATTAAAACACAATTAAATAGCCACTTCTTACTTTTCTTGACTTTTCATTTCTACTTCTCTGCAAACCCTGTCCTCCTTACCTGTTTAATGTCTCCAGGCGAGCGTATGTTTAACATCGACAGTGGCCGCAATGCTCCACTCCATTCTCCCCCATCCGAGCACTACACCATCATCTTCAACACCTTCGTCCTCATGCAACTTTTCAACGAGATCAACGCTCGCAAGATCCACGGAGAGAGAAATGTCTTTGACGGCATATTTTCCAACCCAATCTTCTGCTCCATTGTTCTGGGGACCTTTGCTGTTCAGGTAAGGTTAAAAAGTCAAATGGATGTTGCAGAAGAGGAAATGGGAAAAAGGAGCAAAGACAGAATGTATTACGACTCGACAGCTTGCCTAATTTAAGATGCCACACTTTAGCCACTGTAAGAGGAAAGTTGCATCGTTTCACATTAGATACAGATGAAATTTACAAAATAGGGAACTGTTAGTACGTAAAAACAAAGAAAGATAGAGTGTAAGATTCAAAGTTGGAAAGAGGGATGTTTTCTGAAACTCCTCCGTTCTCTGTGGTCCTCTAGGGAGAGACAGCAGAGGCATGAGAGTGAGCTCGAGGGTGATGGCAGTGATTTGGAGTGTGACAGCAACAAAGAGAGTAGAAGGAGTCATTTCAGATAGATAGAGGATATGTGCGAGTTAAAGACAGGAGGCAGTCTGAGAGAGGTGGAAGAGAAAGAGCGTGAGATAAATCAGAAAGCTGGATGCCTCCTCTCTTTACAAAGATATTATTACTGTACTTGATACAGTTTATCATAGTCCCAGTGAGATTTATGACAGTGCACTTCAGTGTCAAGATGATAGTGTCACTCTGTTAGACCTCGTTCTGGGGTGTAAATGATCGTGTTGCTATTTAAAATGCTGTCTGTATCTACACTGAATTATGTGAATGCGTATGAGCGTTGTGTTACCATGACACAAAGTTGAAACAGGCTACAGGGCTGTGTTCATAAGGGTATAAATATCAATAATATCTTTTTTAAAAGTGTAATAATTCACTTAATGTGTCATTTTATGTTTGTATTTTGACTGGCCAGGTCTTTTCTTCACAGCACTGTTTCACATCTCAGTGCCTTGTGCTTCATGTTGTACATCAAATTAGGACATTATGTTCTTATGCAGTATTTTCACACTGAACACTACACCACAGCACTACAGTTACACACAAATATGCTAGAAACGACTTAGAACAACTAATTGATGTTGTCCATGTCAGATTTCTTATTTGTATTGGGTATAAAGTGGAAAGCTATACCTCATGAATATTTAAATGCAGTACTCAAACACAAATTCTGTGCTTGTATTATTACATTTGTAATTCCATCTTGACAGACTGCAGAATAGTGTCCACTGTTGGCACATCCTGCTGTTATTGTTTTTCCTTCTTACTGTACGGGCTGTGTTTCGTGCAGATTGGTGACGCAGTGCCAGTTTCTCCCTCAACGTTGTGTGTGTGTGTGTCACAATAATAATGTTGTACCCTGTGCTTCTGCTGCAGATCGTGATCGTGCAGTGGGGAGGGAAGCCCTTCAGCTGTGCCCCTCTCAATGTGGAGCAGTGGCTCTGGTGTCTGTTCGTGGGAGTTGGAGAGCTGCTCTGGGGGCAGGTAAGCAGCTCTTCAGTCTGCTGAGTCAAACCACACAGAGCAAGTGTAGGCTGACAGCCCTGGTTTACCTAGATTTTCCCCTGAGGTGAAACTAGGGAAACATTTTCACACTAGTTTAGACACTACTATTGTATTCTGCCTTATTCTGCTCTGTATCTTGCTGCATTGTATCGTTCTAATTCGCCATGTGGTTCCAGGTAATTGCCACTGTGCCGACAGAGCGGTTGCCATGCCTGAAGGAGGCTGGGCTGGGCCTGGAGCCTGGAGAGGAAGAAGGAGAAGAGCTGGCAGAAGATGAGGAGGAGATTGACTGTGCTGAGAGAGAGCTGCGCCGTGGACAGATTCTCTGGTTCAGAGGACTCAACCGCATCCAGACCCAGGTACTCTTTGACAGCAAAACAAATAACTAAAACCCAAACTCTGTCTCGGGAAGTCATGTGCAAAAATATCCAGCCAGGCATCATGACACTTTGACCTGCAGCTGCATAATGTCAGAAGCCTCATAAGGTCATGATACATGTGTAGTTTAAGGTGGATTCAGGAAAATGGAAAAAACAAAGATCAACGTATCCAAAATAATATCGTTATGAATGTCATTTTTCCACTTTTAACAAATTGCATTGAATGCTAATTATTTAACAAGACATTACTCTCAGTTGTGTTGTAATGCTACTTAAATAAACTACCAGTATCATGGCCTTCACTCATTAATATTATGGGGCAATATGAGAGACTTTTGGAAAGAAAGAAAACATCTCCATAAGAAATCTACCATGCAACTGTGAAATTGTTTTAGTTGATGATATAAGAATCATGACTTTTTAACCTCATACCAAGTTGAAACTGACCCTTATTTGTTTCTTCTCTTCAAAAGTCAGTCTCTATCTTTCTGTCTGTGCTGTTCTTTTGACATGTGCCAAACAGAATAATTCCATTTTTTTCTCCCCAAAGCAGCTGTTTTGCTCTATTTAAACATTGTGTAATGCATTTCTCAAACTTTTTTCTTTCTTTCTTTCTTTTTCTTTTTTTTTTTTTACTGGAAGTGTAATATGATATACTTATAAATGTTATGAGAGAGGCATAAATGTGGTAACTGGATGTGTGCTTAGCATGCACGTTCAGCTGCACTTGTGTGTATGTGTGTATGTTTACATTTTCTGTACAGGCTGAGGCTAAGTAGACAGGCTGTTGGCTTTGGCTTGATGACATTAATTGATTGATTCTCACACTGCTTTGTGAGAGAATGGAGGTAAAGACAGCAAAGCAGCACCAGCAACAATCTGCTAACGACCTCCTCGCAGTGTTAGAGAGGCAGTCCAGACTCTCTGCTTAAGTGCCTGTCTTTGCGTAAAGTGGTCAGTTTTTCATTAAGAGGTTTGGTCTGAGTGTGCAGACAGCAGTACACACACACACACACACACACACACACACACACACACACACACACACACACACACACACACACACACACACACATATCCTCATACAAACATGCAGTTATTATCTCTAATATTCTGGCATTTTTATGTAATATTCAAAAAGCCAACTATGATACATTCACTGATGCACATTTTCCTTCAGATGGAAGTAAAGTGCTATTCCTAGTGGCGTTAAATGTTTTAAAGGCACCCACAGTAAACCAGAACATGCAAACACATAAGGTACACTCAGACCAGCCTGTCCTGCCTTCACTGAGTGCTGCTGTTTTGTCTCTGTCCTGCAGATGGAGGTAGTGAGCACGTTCAAGCGAAGTGGTTCGTTTCAGGGGGCAGTGAGACGGCGCTCTTCTGTGCTCAGTCAGCTCCACGACGTAAACACTATCTCTACCCCCTCTCACGTAGCTCTCTCCACCGCAACAGCCAATACCAGCCCAGCCCCCGGGAGTGAGTCCGCCGAACGCATGTACACACATACACACATGTACATACACACCTATACCTGCACACACACCTGCAGCCAGTCACTCACTTTCTCTTTCGCACATTCATTCATTGACATCAACACACACATACACACACATACACACACACTGCTGCACGGCACGTGGACTGCAGTATTACTCTCTATGGTTGTGTCCCCTCCGCTCGCTGCTCGTGTGTGTGCAATGTCTCCTCTATTCTTTTCTCAATTCTCCCTTTCAAACAGCACCCAGTCCTGACCGGCTGTGTTAACAGTCCATTCTGGCCTGATCTGGTCTGGTCCAATTCCCAGTCTGGTCCCAGTCCAGAGTTTCTTTTGTTGTTGAGTGTTGGTTGGTGCAGGAGGTGACTTGCTGTTCTCTCTCTCTCTGTATGAGATATCCTCACAGAAATGGACCAGCATAGTTTATAGTCACAAAGGAAAGTGATTAATTTCAAAACAACAAATAGTTGAACTTTTTGAAAAAAAATAAGTGAAGTTCAAGAAAACAAAACTTGAACTGGACACATTGTCATGTTCAGAGGGCAAATGGCAGCACCTCCTACACTATGTGTTATTACTTGTCTGTGAAAGAGGTCAAGCGTGGTTACTGTGGTTAATCCTTGCTGTAAACATTTGTGTAAAGAACTGGTGTACTTTTCTCCTCACTTAAAACAAAGAGTATAAATAGTGTTGTTCTAACATTGACAGTTCTATTTTAAAAATGCTATGACTAGAATTCATACTCATTTCGAAATGGCTTTCATATGGCTTCTGCAATTCTCTAAACTGTAAACCTTCGAGTATAAAAGGCCCATAACACACTGCTGTTTCCAAGACTGAAAAGATGCCCTCTTCCTCTATCGCTCTTGCTTTCTCTCTCCTTATTCTGGTCCTCTCACTTTTGCTCAGTGCTGCAATTGTTGTCAACTGGTTATTTCTGTAACAGTATTTCCAGCTCCGACGTCACAACAACTTTGGCTCTCCTCCCCCCGATGTCTCCAAAAAGTCCTGTTTTCTCTCTCTCTCTCACACTTTCTCTGTCCAGCCTGGTTTTTCTCCCCTCTCTCCATCACGGTTGTCACTCTCTCCTCTTTTTCTTGTATTTATGAGGTGTTACAGGTTCCCAGTGCTTGAAGTCAACAGGAATATTCTGCAAAATGTGTTATAATTGTTCTTCATAAATAGAGTTGTTCTTTTGTAAACTCCTTAAAAGTATTTAGATTTTATCAGATCTAAATACAGGCTCTTGTGTAGCATACTGATAAGATTTCTTTAGTAGATTTTCATTTGTTTCTTTTTCTGTTTTCTTTATATCTTACTTTGACCTTTACCTCATCCCTTTTTGTCATCCTCCCATCTCCTTTCTAGAGTAGCATCCACCCCTCATGTTTTCTCTTGATTTGTTTGTATGTCAGTTCTGCGTATGTCTGTTTGTGCGCGTGTTTACCTGCGTGCATGTGGACTTGCTGACATATCCGTGAGCCGCAGTTTGACTTCTGTGTGTTTGTGTCCGTGCATTAGTGTGTATGTCAACGTGTGCAGCTATGCTAGTACACTTGTGGCTGTGCGTGAGTGTGTTTGTATGCGTGCATGCATGCGTACGGCTGAGCTGTCTCTTCATTTGATTGTCTCATCAGTCTTTTCAGCGTTCCTCCTCAGTTGCTTCTCCTTCGCTCCCTTGCTCCCTTCTCTCCATCCTTCCGTCCTTCATTCCACGCTGCCTTCCTCCCACGATGCTCCATCACCTGTAGGTGTAGCTCTAGAGAGGCTCTAGTCAGCGCTGCTGACAACTCATTGTTGATTGTGATCATTTTGTAGTAGGAATTACCTCAGCTACTTTGGAAACACATCCTTCTCTCCATCACTTTTACAGTCTAATTCTAATGGGATATAAAATATATTTCATTATTACAAAGAAAACTCAGCTTGAGGCAAGTCTGCCATATTGTCTGGCTGATATCAAAGACAGATAATGTGAACAAAGTGTGGAAGGAGGGATGCACTGTCAAAGTACGAAACTTGAGATAAGGTCCAATCACTTCCAGTTCATTGCTTGCTTTTTCAATTCTTCTTCACTAATGTAAAGAGGCTGTTGTTTCCAAATCTGTTATTCAGCTGCAGTGTGACACATTCTTGGATTCTGAAGTCATCCTCTTGTGGTTCTGTTCATGACGAGAAATCAAATGGAGTAATACATAAATGAAACAAGAAGGGAATGTGAAGGAGCAAGCATTAACCTTGGTTTAATGTGACCTCAGGTCTACTTTTCTGAATCACATATGTCATGTCCTATACAGGCAGCCTGTGGTCAACTAAAATTGGATTTATTTCTATTTCCTTGGACTCTCAGGAATATTAGGGAGAGGCTTAATTTAAAAACAACAAAAACAAGCTGCGTAAAATTTACTTACAGCCAAAAAAAAAGAACACCAGGCCTACTTTATTTTACTAATTTACAAAGTGACAATTGTTAGTATTCTAGAAATGACTGGCAATCCAAAATCAACCAATATAACTATAGTTCATTTCCCTTTGTGGTCTCTGCTACCTCCACTGCTGCCTGTCCACAGTTAGTTTCAGGCTCACTACTTTACTCCATTACCCAGAGATCTACTGGCCCTTAGACTTGGCACTGTGCCCCATTGCAGTACGATGTGCGTGGGTCTGACGTCGACATCATCATAAAGCCAAATCTAGCATCACTGGGTATGAAAAGAACCCTGGGTTATCTGAGTATATAACCAACAAATGTTTAATAGCGATCAGATGAAATAAGGTGCCTGTGTTTCATGCTTTCATCCACCTGAGCTGTGCTGAATATTAGTGATCCCTCTGGATCATTTGAACCGATCTATGGATCCAGTTTGTTTTCATTTCAGGCCGGTCTGCCTCTCATTTTTACAGTTAGAGTTCATGGTGCTTTAAAATTGTTAAGCACTGATCAGAATAGACTTAGTTTGGTTAGAAACAGTAAAGGGGAAGACGATGAATCCCAAACCCATCCTTAGTTCCTCAATTCTTTGCTGCCGTTCTTGTAAATGTCCATTTAGTAAGTGGATGTAGCTGCTTTGATAGGATGTGAGTAGCAGCCATGCAGATACATGCACTGAATTAAGGAAATATTGCTGAGGTAACGTTAACGGGTTAGTACTCAGCCATGTCCAAGCCTCAGCCACACTTCTCAAAAGTTGGGCCACACTGTGGGATATGGGAGCCATTAACCAGTCATTTACCTCACAGCTTCTCCCTGTATTTATGTTGCAGTTTCTTCTCATCAGCTATTGTTTTGCACACAGCAGCCTCTACCTTCCAGCGCCTGTTTTCTTCTCGTACTTTAACCATCACGTTTTTCCATCAAGCACTGCTGAAAGAGCCGACAGGGAGAGAGGGAGAGAAAAAGAAAGTGGGTGAGAG
This sequence comes from Ostorhinchus cyanosoma, assembly GCA_029814465.1. Classification (NCBI taxonomy): domain Eukaryota; kingdom Metazoa; phylum Chordata; class Actinopteri; order Kurtiformes; family Apogonidae; genus Ostorhinchus; species Ostorhinchus cyanosoma. The sequence continues at coordinate 21,595,220 of JAPTYQ010000028.1, read as the reverse complement.
AAATAAGTAACACAGCAGTGCCCTGACCTCCAGGCATCTCTGGTCACACTGTGGGCGTTATATACTCGAAAGTTTACTCTTTCCATGGAGACAAAATGAAAACAAACCAAGCGCTGACCAAGTGAGAAAGTAACATTCTGAAACCTTCTCAGTCTGCATGAGATGTTTTTCTACTGTCTGACAGGCTCTTTGGAAAAACAGATAAGCACTGAACCTACTGCTTGACCGTTTGTCTGTCTGTACGTCTGTCTGTCTGTCAGTCTATCATATATAGCAGAGTCATATATAGAGACTCCTCCTAGTTTGGCCAACTGCAGCACTGAGTCATTCAGCTGCCTGAACATCCACCTTTCATGACCACAGTTTGGGTTCCAGTCGGTGTTGCAGTTGACATAATGCATTACCATTAAACTCATTTGGCCAAACTGTCTCTATGTAGGGCTCTGCCTGCCTGTGCCTGTCAGTATATTTGTACTGAACTGTCTCTGTTTCTTTTGAGCTCATGCTGCTTCTTTTCCTCTGTTTGGGCTTTGGGGAAGGGTGCATGGACCAACTGCCATGGCAAAGGAATGTGTTTATGCACGCACACACCATACACTGCATAATGCACCTTGTATACTCATAGACTTCACTCCAGTGTGTGTGCGAGAGAAAGAGATGCAGAGAGCGTAAGTGACAAAGGTCTGATTCAGCATGACCTGGCTGCCTTTCTGTGTCACAGGGCTGATGCCCAAGCTTCGCGTTGGCCTTTGAACCAATCACCTTCTGTTTCCAGTAATCTAACCAATCACATATTGTTCTAACCTGCTGATTCTCTGTGATGTCACCTTTCTGTTTTGCAAGACTTGTTTTTTTATATCCCGCAGCAACATCATCAGCATCATCATCATTTCAATCACTCTGCTCTCCTCTGTCTCTCACTGCTGCATGGCCAAAGTACATTTTGCACACATGCATGTATGTGTGTGTGTGTGTGTGTGTGTGTGTGTGTGTGTGTGTGTGTGTGTGTGTGTGTGTGTGTTTATAGAAATGCTGACTGGCTGAATCAGTGTTTGGCTGCCAATGTGTCTGTGTGTTTGAACCTGCTCTCTTGAATAAATGACACCCATGACTGATAGTGATGCATGCAAATGTCTATACCTCCAAGCTGTATGAGGAGGAAATGACCCCACTGTTCCTTCACGTCTTTACAACTGCAAATGCATGCATAAATATATGTGTATGTGTGTGTGTGTGTGTGGTCACTGCTATAGGTTCTTGCCAGTGTCTTATTTTATTGTACATTAAACTAACTCACTCACAGTTCCTGCTTCTTCTGTGCTAACAACCATCCTCATTTTTGTGTACATGCATGTGATTCAGTGTGTTCAAGTTTGAGTGTTTTTCACCACATGCACTGTATCATCCAGTAAACCCCCATTCACACATACACACCCACACCTACACCCACATGCATATACAGTATGCTATGCGTGTATGTGATGTGAAAGGTCTGCAGCTTCTGTGGTCTTTGTGATGGTGGATACCTGAATGCTTTTGTCTCGTGAGGTCTGATTGGTGTAAGAGAACTGACAAAAATGTCATGAGCTGACTTATTTTCAAACACCTTTATTTTTAATTTTTATATTTGGAGACACACAGGATCAGGTGGACAGATTGTTAAAATGTCAAAGCATTACACAGCTCTGGAAATAATTAAGATACCACTGATTTTACTACTTTAAATGTGTGTGAGAAGAGTGAAGAATTTTGAAGTTTATTATAGAAAATGTTGACCACATTTCTCCAAAATTCAATTAAAAATAGACATTAAATGATGTTAATTTTCAAACAGCACAATACTTTGCTCAAAATTTTGAGGATTTCAGTATTTGATGTAGTTACCTTGATTTTCAGTGACAGTTTTCATGTATTTTGACGTGTCTTTCATACTTCTATTGGTACAATATGCCACTCCAGGTAAACAAATATAGATCAGTCAGAAAATGTAGAGTGGTCTCTTAATTTTTTCTAGACTAGACTTTTTCATACACATAAAAGTTAAAAATAGTGCTCGCAACAAAATTAGTACTGGTGTGATATAACCCTGTCCTTTTGGCCTAATGCCACCAATAGCACCAAGCTAGAATCAGCTTTAAAGGTTCAGTGACATCTAGTGATGAAGTTGTAGAATGCACCAGTCTCTCCTCATCTCACCCTTAACTACAGTGGCTGCGAAAAACAAGCCACGTTGTCTTTAGAGCCAGTTAGGTGTGTCCTGATCTGGGCTTTTTCTAAGGGGTTATTAACTCTGATCATCACATGGATGATACTAGAGCAACTTGACACTGGATTCTGCCCACCTTAAAACATTAAAAAGAAGAGGAGAAGGTTGTTTCTGAGTTACTATAGAACTATGGCTCCCTCTGAAACATTATTTTTGATATTTTTGGCATTTTTATACACTAATGATAATATGAATATTGCAGTATATTTAATATTTGAAAATCTTATGCACTGGACCTTTAAAAGCAGCTCTGGGGCAAAGGAATGTTCATCAGTAGTATTGCCTTATGTAGCATGAAATGGCTCATCTTTACAAAATGAGATTGTTGCCACCTGGCCCTGAATGCCTGTCTGTCACTGTCTGTTTGTCTGCTGGAGGACACACGTCTGTCTGTCTCTGGGTTTCCATCCTCTCCTTTTCCCACTTTCATATCTGACTTTCTCCTTTCCTTTTGTGGTCTCTTCTTCTTCTTTTTTGTCATCTTGACAGATGCGAGTGGTGAAAGCATTCCGTAGTTCACTGTACGAGGGCCGGGAGAAACCAGAATCCCGCAACTCCATCCACAATTTCATGGCCCACCCGGAGTTCCTCATCAATGATCTCATCCACAACATCCCGCTGATCGACGACACCGACGTGGACGACGAATCAGAGCTCAGCAGATACCAGCACCTGCACCCGGCCCTCCGCAAGCCGCCACCCCCCCCTACCCAGCCACAGCCCCCGGCCCGCATCCGCCCCACCCGTCCTTACCGCCAGTACAGCCTCCCGGTGACACCTTGTAACAGAAACAATAATAACAACAGCAGCAGCAGCAGCAGCATCAGTTCAACAGTCACCCATGACAAGAGAAACGACGTAGTAGCCCCTAGCAACCGGAGCCCCCATCACCATCAGCGCCATCAACACCACCCTAACCATCATGGCAGGGACAGGCCGGTGAAACCCTCCGCCCCTCACCTGGCCCATCTCTACTGCGTGGAGACCTCCTTATAACTGAGCTGAAAGTGGGTCAGGGAGGAAAGGGGCATGGAGTCTTAGGGGAGGGGAGGAAAGGGGAGCGGAAAGGAGAGGGCTGAGGACAAGCATATGACATTTTCATCATCTCAGATCTCACTTATAACACTCTTCACAAGTGGGAGCAATGGACGAGGGAGGTACAGGAGGGAGTGGACAATGGCCGGAGGCTTCTGCTTGCAACTCCCTGAGAACATTACGAATTTCCCTCCCTTTGCCCTTGCTCCAGTCCTCTCGGTCTGACCCACCCCACCCCTCGCCTCCCGACACTACCCCCTCTCCCCCTCCCACCACCTTAAACCCCCCCCCCAGCATC
>JAPTYQ010000028.1:21574275-21591604 GCA_029814465.1 Ostorhinchus cyanosoma | reverse complement strand
ACCTCATGCACACTCGTCACATACACATGCACAGGTCTGCTCGTGCTGCATTGTCTTGAGTAACGGTGGGTCGGGGAGGTGTTGGGAAAAAGGACACGGTACCGGATAGGAATCACAACAAAAAAACAGTACACTCCTCAACACTTCAGCAGAACAGGGCCGTCTGGCTATGGGGGCTGACTCACTCTGTTTCTATCGGTGTTCATTTTTAGTGTTGTCACCCCATCCACTTATCTACCTGCCATGACACCATAGTCACTGTCATCATCAGTTACCCGGCTATAATCTACAGCCACTTTAAAATCACTACTTTGCTTGCGATATAAGTAACGCTTTGTTAAAGCTTTAACTAGACTTCAGTCTTTTCCATTCACTTCTTAATTTACTTCTCAACATAATGGTGCTCATTCATTTGTTTCTTTGTCATTACTTCTTTTTCTCTCTCTCTCTGCTTGTGGTTTTTACATTGAGCTTTTTTAAAAATCTCTTTTACGTTGATTCTCTCTCTCTTTCAGTGTGTATATGTGTACTGTCTTGTCTCTTCAGAAAAAAAAACTAACAAAAACATAACAAAAAACAGAAATTGCAAACAAAGATACTGTTCATTTAAACCTAATAGTAAATAGAATGGCTGCAAAAAAACTATATGGAGGGGAAAATACATATATACGTATATATAAATATATGTATATATATAATTTGAATGTTCAGGAAGCAACAACACAGAAGTATTCATCTTCATCACTGCTCTTTGTTCAGATCCTTGAATGCTGCCCCATAACTCCACCTGTTATCTGTACCACTGTCCACCCTGTTATGAGATGATACAGTGTGTGGGATTTGACATTATTTTGATATTTTGATGTATACATACATTAGCGTCATGCAGTAGAACCTTCATTTACAGCCTCCTGCCATGTTGATGAACTGACGAGTATGTATGGGTAAAGTTACCGGGCTGCACCTTGGGCCGAGCCCCACGGATGACGTCCACTTCCAGTGTCTTCATTTCTGTAACACCTTCCACCATCTTCTCTCTTGCTGTTCCTCAGTCCATTTTGTTGTTTCCCTGATGTTCACTTTGCTTGTCTTTGTCTCTTAAAGTCTTTTGTCAGTGGGTGTGTCAGCTTTTTTTTATTTTTGAAAAAAAGCTGAATGCTTGTGAAGCATTAACCCTTTAAACGCCATCAATCACGCAATGCACAGGCGATGGCCCTTTAAAACTTACATGCACTCACTCAAAACATCAACCCACTCCCGCTCACTCACGTGTCTGTCACGTGCCCTTTCCATTAGAATTGTGGATAAAGAGATTGTTTCATATGATTTGTTCAGTCTGGTCGTTTTTACAGCAAAGATCTAGTTCTTTAAAAGCAACCAACAACCTGAGCACCACTTGAGCAGTCAGGTCCATGTGTAATACCAGTGTTCAATTTCAGTCTGCTCAGATCTATCAGGTATGACCAGTGAGAGCTTACATGTCATGTCCTTGTCAAATACTGTGCACTTCTGTCATCACAATGTACGTGACTGGAATCCATTAATATGAATCTTGTTGAAGCAAACATAAAAGGGCATAATGCACTGCATGGGCACACCCCAAAAAGAAAAACAAAACCAACCAAAAAAAAAATCACTGAAACCATTTAAATACAGCCACCTGTGTGACAGCGGGTGCAGCGCTCCCGACATCACATTCCACTGTTGCCATGCCGAATCCCACCTCAACATTCCATGGAACATAACATTCCAAGCATCACATTCCAGGTGTGAGAGTGCCCTCCTGTATCCCATGTTGCACTAGGTGTGGGTGAACCGCTGACTTCATGTTGCCTCGGAGCACGACTGCAATGCAATTCAAACCTGGAACCCCCTCCCCTCGCTTCCTGTTTTTTCCCCTGCTCTCTCTTCCCGTCCCCCTTCCTCCCCCTTCTCTCCCCTTCAGTTGTCACCCTTTGACTTCCCTGTTGAGTTTATCAGCTGGTCCCAACACCAGAGAAAGGCACGGGCAGACATTATGCAACAGACTGCCATGTGGGCACCTGTACCTGGGCACAGGAGTAGATCTAAAAGTCTAACAGGGATGTTAGCACATGCAAACACAGAGAGAGAACATGTCTGTCCTGCTGGTTCTGTTTCAGGATGTGCGCAGGGCTCTCTGGGAACACCCTTACCTGTACAGAACTCTGTCTTCTTGAATGCTCATCATCATCGCCGCTGCCCTGACCTGATCTCAAATCAGGCGGGCGGTGACATTGTATTGGTCTGTCTGTTTTGAAGCATGCATTTGGTATCATTAATGTCACTCTTTATGTGTTGGTAAATCATTTAGGCTACTGTCACTGCTGTGTGCTATGATCAGTCTCTTCATATTTGCCCTCGTCCTCGCTCTCTCTCTTTCTCTCTCTTTCACATACAAACACTCATGTCCTGTTCAAGTCTAACCTATTCTATTTCAGCACCTGTTACCACAGCTCTTTCGATGCTTTCTTCGGTCAACAAAACTCTCGTGCACATACTGACACAGACACACATGCATACCTAACACCAAACAGGCGGATTAATCTACAGTGGTGTAAATTTGACTGTCCAGTTCCAGCCATCTCTGTCCATCTGTCCAGCCACGTTACATCATGATGTTGTGAGACAATTTCACAGAAGGCAAACACAATGTGAAAAAGAATATATTATATTTATCAAAATTATAAATTGTACAACTGCACCACTACTGTACAGATCGCCCAAATGTGCACATGTGCATCTTTGATTTACAGGTACTATGTTCCTGTTACACTTTTTTTGATGTTTCTTTCTTTTAATCCTACTGCTTTTTGTAAAGAGAGGAACAACAAAATGGAAGCGCTTGTATATTATAATTATGATTATTATTGATTTTCTCCACCGGTGCGCCCACTGATGGAAAAAGACAGTTGCACATTCTCCTGAGCATATTCTGAGGGCTGTGTTTTCTGTCCATTGAACAGCCCCTGAAGTGTGCAAAGGTGTGGAGATGTTTAGTCTCTTAAGACCAGAGACACCACTCTGTAAATATAGAACAGGAGATACAAATGTACCTCATTATGATCTAAAGGACTGGACAAAGTGGGGACCCAGGGAGGATGGAGAACTGGAGGGCGATGCAGAGCTAGAGACTGCAGAAGTGCAATGCATCCACTTGTATGCATTGTTTAGGCTGCTCTTTTAGATCTGTTACCAGTATTTACTGCCATGTCACGATGGAAAGAAATGAACGTTTTACATTATTCATTATACATACTGTTGTAAATATTGTGTGTGGAATGGTCCCCCTTCTTGCACAACACAGTGCTGTTCTACAGACAGAAAATGCAGCCTTAACTGTGCTGAAATAAAAAAGACCAAAAAAGAAACAAAAAAAAAAACCAACAAAAAAACATAAAGACTATTGAATATATTAAAGAGTTACCTGCCTGTTATTTAAGCGAATAAATATCTATATATGAGAAAGAACACACCTGTATACTGTAGACTAAATCTGTATGGAAATCTAAGAGAATTTAATGGGAATTAAGTCCAACACCTTTTGTCTGTATGAAAGAAAAAAATACATCAAAGTATTCTACAATAATAACTTTGACAAAGTCTGTGTGGTCCTGTGTTGTTTGTTCACAATGTTAGATTCCACTCACATTTTATACAAACTGGAGGTGCAGATCTTTAGACCAGGCAAACATGTGACAGGAAATAGATTTGCTGTAAACTCCACATGATTATGAATGAAGGGGATTTAAGGAAAAGCCATGACAGTTTGGAATTTGTCACATTTTCTGTTACACATCCCTGGACAAGTGTCACAAATTCTCTTTTATAATAATTACATCTGTTACACAGCACAGAATTCAATGGTCCTAACAACTTAAATAATTATACATTTATTAATCCTACTGTATCATGATGTGTGAAGGATTACTATTAATAATCATGTTAGTGCTTAAATATTAATTCTGGAGATAATGCCTCATGTTCCCATGGTAATTAAAATCTACATCTGTGAGGTATCCATTATGTTTCTTAAGGTAAGTAACAATATGCAGCTGAAACTAAATCAAGTGAAATACTTCTGAATCATTGTATATTAGCAGGGTTTATCACAGTACTTTTTGAGTTCTTATTCATCATGACAGAAATGTAATTCAAGTTTTTCTCAATTTCCAGAAGTTAATGCTCCAGTCTTTCCAAAACAAATGCAAACTGACAGCTCATCTTCACAGGTTTTCCCTGTATTGAATCTCACCACTGTGTAGTGACTGTTGTTCACTGCTTGTGCATTTGACATAAGATTAAGTGGTTTTGACTGAAAGCTTTGGCACTGAAAAGGACTTTTGTAGTTTATGAAGATGAGTGTATAGTTATGAAATTAAGGGTTCTGGGAGATAAGGCGTCCACTTGGTAGTGGAATAAAACTATAGTGGTGACAGTGATAAATTCAGATTTGGAGTGTTATTGTCAAACAAATCTGGCTCATGAAATTTATTTCAGTTTTGGGAGACATGTCCATTACATGTTTGGGATGTTCAGTGAATGACAAACTTCACTGACAGTTTTACACTGATTTTACACTATTTGTAGGTGCTGCTCTTATGCTGAGCACTGAAATTATCTGCAGTAAAAATGTCTTGAACCCTTTGTTCATATACACCTTCATGCACCTGAATTCACCAGGAGACGAGCCATTTTCAGATGATTTTGGTGCATCCTCCACCAGATGGCGTCTGGACCTGGACCACTCCTCTAACTGAACCAGGTTATGTAATCTTCATCCAGAGACACATCTTGATGGCAACTACAGACTGAAGGTCACAGAGGTGTTTTAATGCCCTGTTGGAAACCTCAGTTACTCCATAAAATACTCCATGTCTAAAATCACAGATATGTGTATAAATACATGAACCCTGGATCAGGTTGTGTTCAAGGTCAGAAACATCCCCTGGACAGATTAAATCCAACAGTGTGACGAAATGACTCTTACATAAACAGAGCTGCAGGTATTTTGTCAGCATTAACACATAACAGGACAGATCTAAAGCTTTTTTGTTCAAATACTGACCCAAATTTATGACTGTATAATCAAATGGAACTTGGCAGGACACTTGGGTTTATGTCGATTACCTGGACCTGGACAGCCCACTATCTACACCCACCACTGACATGGCTGAACTTATTTTTTTTTAGGTCTGACATGTTTATTCACTTATAAAAAGGGTCTGTATTTGCAGCCAAAAACATTGAAAATCTAGGGATTGTTACTCTTAACCTAGCTCTCCTTCAAACTAATGCAGTGATTCTGGTCCATTTAACAGGACCATGGTGACAGTGTGATTCACACAAATGTTTTTTTGTAGTTCCAGTAATTTCTTAATTCCTTTGTGTCTTTTATTAGAAATGTTAAGTATCTTTATTGATCATTTTATCTCTGGAACTTTTTTTTTAATGTCAGCTTACTACATGCCTTGTGAAAAATAGATTTTAACTAGGCTTGTGCTGTCAGAAATGACGAGGGGTATATCATCAAACACCCCCAATCCTTAACCCGACAGCTATGACCTTTCATTTGCACTTGATTTGAAGTCAATCAGAAAAATAGTTCCAGAGATATGAACAAGAGTGGGTAGTAATTTTAAACTTTTGAGCACCCCCTTGTGGGCAATCTAGAAATGGTAAATCATCCAAAATCAAATCAGTTCTTCCTCTTCATGATATTCATTGATATGTAAAATATAGAATTTCCAAACCGAATATTTTTCAAGTTATCACGTTAACACGAAGGATATCCAACAGTGGCAGTTGGACCAAAAACATATCCCCCAAACTCCGTTCAGAGACATAATTACAGTTATCACATTCAATTACTTTCATAACGCTACATATTGTTTTACCCACAATATGACCATAAATACATTTAATCTACATGTTTATTAATAAAGCACCTAAAAAACTACAGGCAATTACGACATAAATACAATATTCTTATATTATCTGAGTCACTCAAAGGCAGCTCTTGCATGTTCCACTTTTTTTAACACGTGGGACTGATCAAGCAAAAGTGAACATGAAATGTTAATTTGCATTTATCAAGTGGGCTCAATTTTTTAGCTGAAGATCTATTTTATGGAACTTTTACCCTTTTGAAAATACCACTTGTAGAAAAAAGTTGCAGCCGATTTTATTGATTGTACTTTTTACACCATAGCCGTGCCTCACACATAAAAAGATTGAATTTGGTACTTAAAATTACATCTAAAAAAATGTGAAAATTGATCCAATCCGTCACATTTAAAAAGACTATCTGCCATCTGTTACCAAGAAATGACTCTATTTGTAATTTACCTGTATAAGTATGGACCAGCACAGGTTGTAAATAACTGTTAGTATTAATACATTAATCATTGTGATTATATCTGGGTGCTTGGTTTAAAAAATTAGTCAACATTTTAGGTGACGCATACAATGGTAGTCATCCACGTTACTATGGCAGCCTGTCCATGTGTCACCACATTCTCATGTCAATAAAATAATTCAATATTTTACTCCAAAATGTATTTTCACCATAGTTGACCATAATATATAAAATGTTTTATTTTGTCGAGAACAGCGTGTTTTGAAGGTTTGCATAAAGCTTAAAAATTTACGTCCATTTCAAGTCCATGTGTGACCGAGTAGTAATTTGACATTGTTCACCTAAAAATTTTATCCCCCCCAAATTTTGTTGAATGTTAAAGTGCTTCTAAATACCTACTCAAATATGTGTAATACATGCATATACATTACTCTGCTCACATGACAGAGACTATTGAAGACCAAATGTATCCATGTGTTACTGTTCGATCAGACCCATATACAGTATCCACCATTACAGGATGCTGATAAACTCACTAACAAGACCTGGGCGATATGACTGGAAAATTAAACGACAATTTTCTTTTTTTTTTTTTTTACCCTCGTTTGTTCAGGACGACTTCAGACCATTGTAGTTTTCTAGCAATATGAGCTGAAAAACATGATCTCAAAGCAGTTTCAGTACAACTATTAAACTGGACGAAAACATTTAACGTTAAAATATTACAAGGAGTAAACACATTTAGTAAGAAAGTAACACCTTGATAAATTAATTTCATAGCGTATCCAGTCCTACATGTCACTGGATAAGATCCATTACAGGATGACTTCTCAGCTGTCTCTTAAGTCTTCATACAACAGCGTTATTTCTGAGCTCATAAATGTAACTATAGTTTGTCAGGTGATCTTCAGTACAAGACACGGTTTGAAGTTTAATTTCTGCATATCATCTATTTAAGTATCTAACTGCTGGACTGTGCAGGTTTTAACCCATGTACTACATATCCTCCACATCAGGCTATTCCTTCACTAAGACAAACCATTTTGCCAGTTTTTATAGTTGCTGATGTTTAAATGCAGCATGAAACTGAACTTGGATTAAGCTGTACTGTATTATCTGTGTGGTAGTGCAGTCAACAGCACATGTAAACATTTTGGGTTCAGGCGTTTCGAGTGGAAACCCCTGAGACATGATCATCTGATGCAAAAGAAAACTTCCCACATTCAGGGAAGAGCTGAGAAAGATGCACAAATCCTCTTAAAATGTAATATTTCATCTCAGCTCAGGGAGTAAAACAGTTCATGCCAATTGAAGCTTCCCACTGGACTGAACACAGCAGTGCGTAGCTGAACTCTGCAAAAACTGATTTGTATATTCTCTATATCCCACAGGGATGAACTGAAATCATGTTTCAGACAACTTGTATTACAAGTTGTGACAATGGTGAAATTATGGAATATTTACCCAATGATGCAAAAAAAACATGACAAAGACGATGCAGCTTTAAGTTGATAATGTGCATCCTTTCTGACACTATTACTGTGATTTCACCCACTGTCTTACATAAGATGTTCATTACTGCTGTGCTGCACTTCTTGGACAAGACAGCTATTGTGACATTTTATAAATATAAACATAGGAACATTCTCCAACTGCACTATCACAGTGACAGCAGAACAAAGAAAATGGTACGTGGAGGGAAATGAGGTCGCTTACTGAATCAAGGACAAAGAGGTTTTAGATTTTAACAGAAGGTATGAAAAGATATGAATTGGATTTGAAGTAAATGGGCTAAAACATGCGACAGCGGGATGCACAGCTTCATCCCAGCAGGCCCTCGCTCATACTGTGTGCTTTGTAACTTCCAAATGAGGTCTTGGTATTTGTTTTGAGAACCTTTACCAGACTTGACCCAAATGTTCAGGAAAAGTAAGATCTTTATCGGCAGAGAGCTTGCTGTTTAGAAAGAGAAAAAGAGATGCATTAATATCAAAAGCACAGAAGAAAACACAGTAGATATTTGAAAATGAAACATAATCAAAATACCATTTATTTGTTCAACATTTCCCATGTCTCAAACATTATGTAATCCAAATTATATACACATTAACACACTTCATCAGTACTGGCAGTTTCACTGCCTACAATAGTTCACTGTGGATGTATTAGTGAATACATTCCAATGTGTCAATATAGACAAGAGATAAGGAGACGTATGCCTCTCATAGCTTTACTCCGATTAATGGAGCAGCTGCAGTTAACTCCAATAAATGAGCTTCGATGACAAAGAGCTAAAGATACTATGGAGTATTGGTGAAATAAGATCACATATACCATTTGTTACCGATACTACCTTTAAAAAAATACCAGGCCACGTTGACAGCAGCTTGTCCAGCCTCTTCAACTTCCACCAGCAGAATCCACTTTAGCATAAAGAAAAATAGGTGCCGCTAAATGAGAAGTATTCTTTTGTACATTGATGACTGTTCACAAAGAGATTGTTTGGCCAAAACAAAGTATTTACAGATTTATCTTTTACAGTGGATTATTCCACTTCCAATCCGAAACCGTGCTCAACATCACTCTTTGTGGACCTTCACCTTTATCTTAATATCTTTATGCTATTTCAAACAAGATACTTTTTACACTTAATTCTTACTTGTACATTAACTAGTAAAATAAGAATCACTCATAAACAAAAATTATAAAGAAACTCAAAGTCCACTAACTGGAACAACTGCTGTATAAAAATAGAAGAATTAAACTCACTGCTGAACACCTCAAGCCTGTAAAAAAACAAAATAAAGAAAGTCTTGTCTTGTCCGATCCTTACCATGGAGTCAAGCAGGTAAAGGTGTTCAGAAAGCCACTCATCTCGCTTGGTAGATCAACCATTACCTAGAAGAAACTGTCAACAAGGTTTAGCAGTAACGTGTACTTAATCTCATCACACATAAATACATGCATATTCAGCAGTTCTCAGGTAATTTTAACTACTTCAACAGTGTTCTGTCATCCTCACAGAGCTCAGTTTACTGAGTCAAATAATGTTCAGTCTCAATATCTGAAAACAGAGATACAGTAAGTACTTGACCCTACATTTTAAGCGATGTGCTTGCACTCTCCGCACATTTAGTGCAGAACTCCACTGAGACATGGTTCTTGTCCACGTGCAGACACACGCCTCCAGATGTCTCTTTCTCCTCCACTTTCACCCGTTTCCTGGGTAAGGCATAGTCGTGGTCATTTGAGTCGCACCCCTGGAAAAGTGAGGAGGATAATTTCATCCCATTCACACCGCTCAGTCTTGACAAGAGCTGGGCTAACATGCTCTCATTGGCCAGCACAGCCCTCAGGTACCTGGTTTCATCTTCAAGCTCCTCCACTCTCTTGGTCAGCTGAGAATTTTCCAGTTTAAGTGTGTTGTTTTCTGTTGACAATGCACCGACTTTCTTCTCCAAGCTGCTCACGTATTCTTTCTTCTTAAGACGATTCAATCTGGCAGCGATGGCATTTTTGTTGATCACACAACTGGACTGGCTTTGCCTGCTCCTCTTCAGATCAGATGAATTTCTCTCTGGAGAAGAGGCTGTTGAAGCTTCAATCCCTGAGTCTTGCTCTTTGGTATTGTACACACCCAGATCATCCAACCCCATATCAAAAAGCGGGGAGGCTGTGTCTCGCTCAAGTGTCCAATTCAAGTCTTCTATCCCAAGTAGGTCTTCAAGCTCCATTCCAACTGTGTCCAGGTCATCAGCTGGGAATTCCTCAGATGGACTTGGGACATCTTCTGCAGCATAGGTCACTTCTACCTCCACAGGCTGCACCTCACAGCTGTTGGCAGTGCGGCCTCTTCTTCTAGTGATCATTGCTGTTTTCCAATGAGACAGCAAGGATGGTATCCAACCTAAAATTCCTCACCTGTTGACAGACAGACACAAAGATACTTAATATTTAAGATATTTAGTTCATCCTTGTTACTTCAAAATACAATTATTCTGGTATTACATGTCCAATATTTAAAGTCATTACTTCGCATTCTAATATGATTTTATTGCGTTTAGTCCAAGCGTGTGCCAAAGTCACAAACTAGCATTGCGTAAGGTGTGATTTTGCGAAACGTTTGTGCAACGTATCTGGCTCCTTCCTTAAACCAGGCCCAATAGCATTAGCACTCACTTGATACTTGGGGAAACTGTAGTAGATTTTTACTACACCTAATGTTATCCAACAATAGACAAGTTATATTTCGCAGAAGAAAAAAGATAAGAACTGCACATAAACTGTTAGAATCCATTTTCTTTTAACATCGATTAAGTAAGCTAGCTTGCTGAGTGAGGCCTACTTCCTTACCCGTTTGCAGCCGCTTTAATTCTAGGAAGCTACAGCTGTAATATTTACTGTTGCGAAAATATAAATCTGTTATTTAGCAGGTTAAGTTAGTTTAACTGGCTACGCAATGCAGGGGAGCCTTTTAAGTAATATTTCTATTGGAGTTAGCTTCGTGAAGCTAATAGAGGCCACGAGGCGCCAAACAGATAACACGTATGGCGCAGCATCTGTAAAACACAAACCAACTTACCGTCTGCTTCAGAAATGAAATAAAGATGTAATACAGCCGTCAAAATGGGTTCTTCGACTAGAAGGCGCTGCCCGTTGACTAACTTGGGCAACCTGCAGTCCAAAAAAACTAAGAAAAGCGCAGATTACGGCCAAGTGTGCGTCTACGAACCCCGTGCGTCTGGACGATTGCGGGCACTTCCTGTTAAATTTTCAAACTAAAAGTATGTTGACCTCTGATCAGTGCGCAGTGCTTTGGCTTATGCTCATGGAAGGAGGACATCCATATAAAGGAACACCCAAGTTAGTTATTCAAGTGTGAACCACAGTTGTCCAAACCAAGCTTGTGTGTTTGTCCATTAGGTGGCGGTTGACCTAAATTTCAGTACGTTGGCTATGTACGTAACATCCAGCACTATTAGAGTATTATCATTATTATTAGTAGTAGAAGTATTAGAGGTAAAGATCCTCTCATTCCTCCGACAGTGCAAATAGACAAGTTTTAATTCGTCCAATACAAACGCTTAAATAAACCCTAAAACTCCATTATTTCAATCGTAAACAGATTCAAATACATTCATGCTTTTCTACTTTTCATGTACTTGTAATGTCTCTGGTTATGTTGTGGTCTGCCCTTTTATTTTGCAGTCTGCCATATATTGTTGATTTATAATCTGGATGCTCCTTTTAAGAGATATAAGCATAGTCCAGAGAAAACCTAATTATAATCATAGATTTAATTTAATTTCTTTTATTTACACTGTTTTGGAACACTTGCAAAATAAGTTATAGTGAAGTAACTGTTCCTCACAAGTAACCATAACAATATTTATTTATATAGCACTGAACACCAAAATAATTCAAAAAGTGTTTTTCACTGAAATCAGAAGTAAAATGCATACGCAAGAAAAACAACACAGCTACAGGCATAAAAACATAAAAGCAAATGGTCATAAAACCCACACCTAACTAAAAGCCCATCTAAACAGGGTCTTCAGTTACTTTTTAAAAGACTCAGTCAAGTTTAAAGTGTGAAGGGCCAGTCACAATGCATTCCAAAGTCTCTGGCCCATTGATTGAAATGCTCAATCCCTTCTAGCTATGAAGTGGGTGCAGGGGATGATCAGCTGGCACTGACTCAAGGATCTAAGAGCCCATGGAGGGTTGTGCAATTAAGTAAGAAAGTAAGGTTGTTTTTGCTACTTAATGTCTAAAAGGACAGCACATTTCTTAAGGACAATAGGCTTTTATTTAGTATACACCCATAATGCATAACAGAAAAAACACCCTCTGTTGTTTACATTACAATATGCATTTTGCCAGTCCATTTTAATGGAATGTCATATATTCAAAAAACTCCTGAAAACAAAACAAAAATAACAGGAAAAAAATGGTGGCTGAGATAAGCTCGAACACCCCAACGCCTCATAAGGACTAAGTAGTTCACAAAAAGGATGGATGCAACATAAAAAAAAATGCACTTGACTGTCAATACACCATATGTCATATGTAACAAACTACACCACAATTCACTTTTAACTTCGCCAATTACATATATTAATGACAAAATAAAGATTCTTTTTACAAAAATGTTGCAAAACTCAAACTCCAAACATCCAAAGAAAATACACATTCTACATCAGACTAACTTCTTTACCTGTTTTGAGCATTTTTGTCTTGATCTCACATGTCAAAACCATAGAGAGCATGAGATCAATACTGAGCTTTCCCCTTACAACCTGCATTTCACAGTATCATCTTAAAAAAGTTGCAGGCCAGATTTCAGCTTGCTGACATCACTGTGGTTCCAAAGAATGCCTTCAGTTGTTCTCACCATGGCTGGGGCTCCTGGGATATTGTGTTGTGCTGTGCTCTCCAACTCCACTGGCTGATCAAAGACAGTCATTGTTGAGTAGGTGTCCACCATGAGGCATGAAGGGTCATCTGACTGTCCAGGTATCTTACCAAGGGGATAGTTTTTCCACAAAACTTTGTCAGCACAAATCTGCCATGGAGAGCCTCTGAGCAACTTTGCTTTTTCTGCCTCAGCATCTGCCCACTTGTAATCATGAGAGGACTCACTCCTCTCAAAGTCTGCCTTGGATCGCCATCGTCTTGAGTGCTGGAGCTTCTCATGTAAATTATCAAGTGTGTATATAGGCTGTTGTTTCTGCTGTGGAGTGGGATCACATTCTGGGCGTGTGGTCTGCGTGTAGATGGAGGAGAGCAGCAGCAGCCTCTCTCGGGTTTCCACAGGAAGTGGATGCTCCATGTCATCCAGGATTAATTTGAGCAGGTGAGGTGTGCTAACACACGGAGCATCCAAGCATGCAGAAAGCAGCTGCTGCCACCTCAGCTGGATGCGGTTCACAAAAATACTGCTCTTGATTCTGGCCTTCTTCTGACCTTTTGTCTCAAAATGGTACTCGAACTTTTTAGTGTTACAAATGAAAACTTCGCAGATCCAAGCTGAGATATAGTAAGCCTTGTGATTATTCGGCTCTGTGAAGAGCATTTTCAGTTCAACAAAGAGCTTCTCCAGAAGCAGGTGAATAAAGGATGGTGAGTTAAGCATCTTCAGGAGGGGCAGCCAAAAGCGCAAGAAATTTTGAGGGAGTCGGGGGGCAGAGGGGCTCGTGTTGTTAGAAGGGTCACAGCCAAGAGTTTCCAGCTGCTCAACAGTAGGCACCAGAAATCCATCCTCCAACAGTATATCAACCAGTAAGTCACTTGAGTCCAAAGCAAGCTGCTTGATCTCAGCTAGAATCCAGTTCATTTCTGCAAAGGGTTCTGGTGAGCACCGCTTTTCTTTATGTCCAGAAACACCATCAAAGCCCTGGTACTGTTCCCTTTCATAAGATATCAAAAGTTCCCGTGCATTCTTGTAAGCCTCCACCTCCTTTTGTCTTGCAACAAGCTCATCATCTTGGGATTTTAAGTAGGCCTCCTCATCATCTCTGTCTGACTGGGATTCCCACTCCTCCTCATTTGAGCCCCCTCCCAGTTGTCTGGACCAGTACTCCTGCTGGAGCCACTCCAAAACTGCCTTGCATCCCTTTCGACACCACTTCAGGGTCGGGAGTTTCCGATGTGTAAAATCGTGCCTCAGATTCACAATCCATTCTGGGATGTTCAACTTGCCAGCCAGCCTTCTGAGAGGTCGTGCAACTTTTCCCTGCTGACGCTCAGTGATCAGATTGACAAACCTGACCATGGCTGTTCCGTAAAGCAGGACCAGGTCATCTCCGTCCAGCTGTCCGGACCGGTCCAGCACCTGACACCTGACCAGGTCGGCGGTGCAGTCCACGGCTATGGGGGAGTTGTTAGCATACCTGCTTTTCCAGGCAGATATCCTCTGCAAAGCGTACTTCTGTAAGGAGGGGTCATTTGAGTAGAGGTACTCCAGTACTTGGTCCCACTCAGCTTTGTTGATCCATGCCACCACATGGCGTTTTTTCACCGAGTTCTTTTTCTTCATTTCAACGACGGAAGACGCTCACAGGTCACTCACGGCTACACCTCGTTTGGCTAAAGGCGAAAGGGTCGTAAACTCTTGTGTTCTGAATGTTCCCTTCTTTAATAAGTATTTAAAAATACGTATTTCTTGCGGTGTAAAATGTTCGTAGCTCACATTTCTATAGTTACCGATAGTATCACATCTAGGAAGTGACATCATCATTCCTCGTCTTCATTTGGATACGTCATTTGGGGCCGACGGCGATAGATCTGCAAAATGGCGGGTGGTTTGAAAGAAAAACAGCTTGCGCAACATGTTTATGATTTATTACAGGTAAAGTAAAAAAAAAAAAAAACATTACGAAATAATACGTGCCTTTGTGAAACTTGTACTGTAACCAAATCTAATGTAATCTGAATACACTATTCAACTTTTACTTACCTTCGTTACGGGTAAAGCTGTAATTATCATGACATATTACGTTGGTAGCGTCTTCCTAATATGATCTTATTTAGATAATCACTATTAGCTATTGTCAGTGTGAACCAAGCTTATCCTAATGCTGTCGTTACTTATATATACACATTATTGATTGTAAAATGTAGGAGATTTGTCCAAAACTCAGATTTGGTTACAGTTATCATGATCATAGTACATCGTCATTTAACAACATCTGAAAAACTAACAAACTGCCTTTATTTGTTCAAGGCTGCATCTTGTCCCTTGGTGGAAGGCTTGTTCCTGCAGGAGCCAGACAGTAAGCTGCAGCTCCTGTGTACTCCCTCTCAGCACCGCACCGACATACTGGCATGGATCTGCAGCAGGTGAAATAAGATAAATGAAACTCTGGCTTTTGGTCCTTCTAAATTGAAGATCAAGAGCCATAATTACATTGTTATAGAAAATAAACTATTTGCCTTGTGGTAATTTTACAGTGTCAACCCCAACTTTTCCAAGGAGATGTCTGTAAGATCTAAAGTCGCTGACATTTTAAATAAAGGTAACATTATTATCTTTTGGGGTTTTACACACTTTATTAAAAATTTTATTATGGACACCTTATTTCTCAAGGGTTTTTTTGCGACAAGCTCGTTAAGGTGTCTGATTCTTTGTAGATATGGCTGCACTTGGGCAGGAGTTGATGTTGTGCAAAGCAGATGATTTGGACCTGATCAAGGTGAGAAGATTCATTGTAATGGTCTTGTCACTGTAGAGAAAGGGATTTGGGCTCATTAGACTTTGTCATTAATTTTCATCCAAAATGTTCATGTGAAAGCCTCAGGAAAATTTGTGTGACCTTGTAAAACTCTACACCACACACTTTTTAAATATATTTCTTTCTTTTTTCAGTTTTTTATTTGGCAGATTATAATTATATGTGTTTTATGAATGTCAAATATGCTAATGAAATACAGATTTAAAAAACAAAGTGCATAATGAATATGCCTTTTTTTTTTTTAATTTCCAATCCACTAACATAATAACCAATTGTTGAGTCATCAGACAAACTTAATAATGATGAAATTTAGCTCCTTGGTCCAATGAATTTATTAGATGCTGTAACTTTTTTCTTTTTTTCCAAGAATATTCATGACCTGAACTGTGTGAGTTAGTAGAGAATCACCTTATTTGTCTGTATCACAGCACTTAGAATCTATGTAATATTTTGCACCATTTTTCCAACCATTCATTCAGGGTGAACAAAGTCCTCTCCAACAGCTGCAGTTCTTTGAGCAGCTTTTAAGCCTAGTCCCAGACTGCAGGAAGTCACCATTCAAAACAGACGAAGAGATTCTGCTGAATGAACTCTTTGCTACTGAGAATCTTCCCCAACTCACACAAATGCTGAAACCCTCACTTGACCCGTGGCCTGCTCACATTAAGTACGTAAACTTTCTCTTGCCATTCTTTGACATACATATTGTATCTTTTAAACCTGGACCTTACAGAATTGCAGTGTTCATGTCTTTTTACACTTTGCCAGTGTCTGTAAACTTTTGCCCCTCTTCACCTCTCTTATGTATTTTTAATGCATGTCACAGGGCTTTGCACAAGGACACCAAGTCATCTTGTCAAAAACCAAGTAGTGAAGAGGTTGATGTGGCCTCTCTTCTGCAGTCGACACAGTCAGCTTTGGAGCAACTGCAGTCTGAGGTAAAAAGCTCAAGTCACAGCAGCAGTATTTAACATCTTTAACTCTAATCTCCCAAAAAAACACTGTAGAATAAAAAAATGCAGTTTCCACCAGGTCATGAAAGCTTCTCCTGGGTGTTTTTCCACTGGTGGTCACTGGTCATGTGTTTACTGTTTATTTTTTCCTGTCCTTAGTGTGAATTTCTGACTACAGAGGTTCAGAGTCCTGGCGTCTTCTCTCCAAGTGCTTTGCGTGTGGCGGCTAGCGACCTTCAACAGTTAATGGCCACGTTCACCCATGTATATGAAACAGATTTAAAAGCCTATTGCAACAGAGATCCTCCCAGTCTCAGCACAGAGACGGACGTGTTCCAGAGAGTACATCAGCTACTGCTGGCCTGCAACACGGTAATCACACTCATTAATCAACGTTCCCACCCCTTGCATCACACTTTGAGAGGCCCTGAGTACCTCCTTCAGCACCAGATTTTTACATCCCAGTGCAAGGAGTGATTCCGAAGGTCACCCCCCCCCACAGCCATCAGACTATATAACAGTTGTTTTTAATTCTAATTCTCCATTTTTATAAATATTTATATACATACCAAAATTCTCATTTGCTTTCATACTCCATTTCTCACTTGTTTGTGTTTTTTTTCTACCTGTCTTTTCTTTGCACTTGTTTGTTGCATGTTACTGCTATTCACTGAAATTTCCCCATGGTGGGATCAATAAAGTCAAATCTATCTATCTATCTATCTATCTATCTATCTATCTATCTATCTATCTATCTAACTATCAAT
>JAPTYQ010000028.1:21552981-21574175 GCA_029814465.1 Ostorhinchus cyanosoma | reverse complement strand
TCTGTCTGTCTGTCTGTCTGTCTGTCTGTCTGTCTGTCTGTCTGTCTGTCTGTCTGTCTGTCTGTCTGTCTGTCTAGTACAAATTAGTGCCTGTTTACATGTAAAGATAAGCCTAAAAACTGTCCTCACCTGTACAAACATGTTATACTGACACATTTTTGCGTATGACATGTTTCTTAGGAATTAGAAATGTTAAACGAAATCACAGAAGCATCTGCGTCCATGACTGATGACGTGAGTAAGATGCAAATGCAGCCTCGCTACTGGAGTCGAGGGGAGAAGCGCACATTATGTAAGTCAATACTTTACTGTTAAATGTGCATCCACTCAAATAGTTTGATGCATGTTGTGTGAATTGTTCTTTTATTTATTTGGCTTCTGTTTTCTTTTGCAGCCGACCAGTTGGAGGAACTCACAAGACGTTACAGAGACTTTCTCTCTCTGCTTCCTTCCTAGCGAGGCTCATAAGCACAGATGGCATGTCTCGTCACATTGTAGCACTGAGACACTGGCCAAAAACCTCAGACCACTGATGAAAACTTGGGTATCTATTCCAGATATAAGAGGGTGTGTGTGCCCTGAGTTTGTAAGTTAATAATTACCAGCAGCCACTGGTACTTTGCAGACATTTTAGCAGAGGGCACATACTGCTGTCTGTCACAACTGAGATGTTGCACAGGTTTAACCTGGTCAGTGAGGATCAGTTTGCATTAGACTAATTGTATCATAATTTAACTTCTTATTAATTCTGTTTTTCACATTTAACTTTTGAATAAATCTGTTTATATTGTAATCCCAGCAGACTCTGTGATGTACTAATTTACTCTTTTATGCTTGTTTTAATAATCTTTTAGCAGAAATGGGAGTAGTATGAGCGTACAAGATCATTTGAGAACCTTGTCTGTACTTTACATATAGTCACCATGAACATGTTAGACATGGAGGTTTATGTGTATACCAGGTTCTGCTACTGTCCTTTTTAAAAGCAATTTTAAGGCCAGACTTACTGTAAGAAAAGATAAATCAGTAATGACAGCAGTTGCCCTTCCTATATTTTTGTAAATTCAGTTTGTTGATTTGAGGCTTTGTGAGTGTTTAGAAGTGCTGTCGTACTAAAAACATCCTTGTTTGATAAATATTTTCACCTTACCCTTCAAGTATAATAGTATTAGCTGTGATAAAATGTTTGGCTACTTGGGGTCATATTTTTGGGACGCTACCCTCAAAAACATTTAAACTCTTTAATAGAGAGAACGAGTTCAGAGGTTCTGATGCCTCAATTCACAGCAACAGCCATTGCACAGAAAGAAAAAATGTCCCAAATGCTTTTAAGAACACAACAACCAGCAGAAAGTTTTGATTTGTATATTTAATGTTACATTACAAACCCATATTTACATTGTTTATTTATAATCCCATAAGTGCAGGAAGTCTCTGATTTCAGTGGAGTTCAGGAGGATGATGTGGTCACAGACTCAGTTTATTCTTGGATCATCAGTCTTTGTCCAGATGTGACACTCTGCTGATGGTCAGGTCACCCTGTGCACCTGTGGTAGAGGCTGGGGACAGTCCCGGGGCTGAGACCGCTCTCTCCACCCCAGTTAAAAGCCTTTACTAGCCAGCCACTCCTTCAGCTCTTTATCAAAATGACCTTTGACCTTCAGGGTCCTTGTGACCTCGTTGACCTGTGTCGGCAGCTCCTTCCCTGTCACCTCTTTCAAATAGTGCTTTACGTCCTTCTCCAGAGCCCAGATGTCCCCTTCCACTTTACGCACGAGCGTCATCATGCGGTTACCGTGGGTCAGGTCCGTGTAAACCGGGATGTTGTGCATGCGGGAGCGACGGATCATGTACGGTAGAGGGGGGGGCGAGTCAGCCGGAGGGGTCCAGCCGGACGGGGTCGGACCAGTGTGTTGAGGCGGTGTGGGGACCCGTGTAGGCGGGATGAGCCGCTCTACGAACTTGTATTCCTCCGCAGATTCCACTACCACCTGCTTTTTGTCCTCTGGAGCAGCAGCGGAGATAAACCGAAGGCCGGCAGGAGCGACCGGTGTCCGGCTGCAAAGGCTGAGGGCTCCCTGGAGCGTCCTCCGGAGCATCACGGTGTGAAGGGTGAAGCACGCCGCCATGTTGTCAGAGAGTAAGCAAGCGGAAGTAACAAGGCCGGAAAAGGGAGGAGGGGGAGGAGCAGCGGCTGTGGCGGGCACTGCCCCCTACTGGTCAATGTTATAATGCACCCTGAAGGTCAAATCTAATGAAAACAAGGAGTAAACAGTAAAACCCAAAACTGCTTTAAACTTTTAATCCATAGACCCAAACTGGTCTTCCTGAACTCTTTTCTTATTTTGGCTAACTAAAAGGTTAGAAAATATACTGTAATGGAGTCCCTTTGCCCATTTTACCAGCCCCCCCCCAGATCTTTCAAAATCTCAGTCATTCACAATTTACTGCATAATACTGCTAAAATTTCTTCTTCTCCAGCTTCTAGTACAGGCATGAATGAAATTACTGTAGTGACCCCATAAAACCTATAAATCACAATGTCTCAGGTTTCGGAAACCATTGGAATTATTCCAATTGCACAAAAAGTGAAAGAATTACAGCCATCCAAACTGCATATGCTCAGGGTGTGTCAGTGATGACACGTCAGGTTTTAAAGAGTTAAAGGAGCATATTAGATTTGAGGGGGAAAATTACCTCAGTCACAGTGACAATCTGTTTCTACTAGGGCTGTCAAAATTAACGTGATTAACACAGATTAATCCATCATCATGATTAATTGGATTAAAAATTTTAGCGCAATTAACCCTGCAGCGCAAAATGACTGCATGTCTCTGGCAATGCATCTGGGGCAGTTTGTACAAGTAGAGTTATCGCATGAACAAATGTGCAGTTGATCCAGAAGTGACAGACAGTAGAACCATCCCATAAAGATGGAAGACACTAAACAGCACGTTGGCCTCTGGATGGAAAAATTAGGACAAAAAAACCTAAGATGGAACAGTTGTTACAAGTTGTTTTGTTGAGACTGTTGAATGTCTTTAATAAACACATTAAGTGTATATATATTCCCTTCTTTCTTGAGTCTATTTGCTCATGGAAAATGAAACATGATTAATACAGATTAAAAATGAATGATATTTAATCACAGTTAATAGAAATTAATCCACACCAGCCCTGTGGTTAATCGGATTAAAAATTGCAATTGTTTGACAGCACTAGTTTTTACTAAATCTAAAATTCTAATACAGTACTAAGGTGTAAATTCAATACGACATAGAAACATAGGCCTAGTTATTAGATCTCTGCATATTATAGACTTAAGCCATATATTTAATTGTTCAGTTTTTAATTAAATTATCCTGCACAAAAATCTAGATGGTACTCAAAGAAATGTAGAATTTAAATACACACTCAAAAAAAAATAATAAAAAATCAATCACATAGAAGATTCAACAGCTGTCCATTTTTTATTTGTATTTTATTATTATTTTGTTGTCTTTAAAAACAGATGTAGTGAAAGATTATCAGTTTGTTGGAGCATGCCTTTGAAAAAACATCTTTTGTACTCAGTTTGTAACTCAGTAATTAAACATTTATTATTATAAACAGTAATCAGGGTACCATTTTTGAGCCACACAGGGAAGCAGTGTTTTTTTCTTCTTCCTTTTTAAAAAGAATTCAGCACAACATAATAAAAAGAGTTCAAGAGGAAGTTTCTTCAACCAGAGAGAAACACCCACTGTGTTAACGTGGATGTGACAATGGGAGGGATTTTCTTTTTTTTTTTATGTCCTTGTAACTGGATCTACAGGACTTGTTGGTTTTGTCGACTCCCTTTCTGTGAAACTTTCTCTGTGAGAACATTTTGTGACATCACCAGCAGAAGAGCAGATTGTGAAAGGCAACAGCATGGAGCGGGATCACAGGCTGAACGGAGAGAATATAGCTCTGAAAAAGATGAATGACATAGAGGTAAGAATCAGGACAAGATTCTATTCTATTCTATTCTATTCTATTCTATTCTATTCTATTCTATTCTATTCTATTGCTAAGCGTTAAAGGGGCTCATAGTAGACCTATAGTAAACTTATACTGAACATGTTTATGGCTGGGTAATAATTGATAACATATGGTTAGATTCGTCAAAGGCTGAAGCTGCAGATGTTTGTTATCATCAGAGGAAGTGAGGCTCAGTGCAGACACAGAGAAACTTGTTGGAGATGCTGCTTTGTATGAACTAAACTGTCAGACCTTGTTTACTTGTAGATATAGAAATAAGGTAGAGGCTGCCTGTTCTGTATTTCACATTTTCACTAACTACTACTAGGTCCTGGGTTTTTCTCCTATAGCTCCGACAGCCCTGGTGGGTCATGGCTAGTAAGTTGGCCCATCACTAACGTGTTGATATTAGTGACTACAGAAAGTCAAAAGTATAATTTATTCAAGTATTTTTAAGATGTAATATGTAAAAGGAAAGCATGCTATATTATGTTGGTTAAATCATCCCTTGTTATCCTCTTTTGGATCCCACTGATCCTCTACCATCTATTTGTAGAGATGCCAAAGGTGACATAACACAGTCTGAAATCTGTGTTTGTTGCTGGTCAGCTGTCTGCAGACATGAATAAAAGTCTTGTGCTTCAGGCAGTTGCACCCAGGTGTGACGTCTCTCCTACTCGTGCGACAGGATTGGACAAGACTGTGAGAAAAATGCCTTAACAGCTGACGTGGGCACACATAGGGCTTTGCATGTAGGGACATTGTCACACTTTTTTTTTTTTTTTTTACCACCTTACCACTTGCAACATTCTTCTGTTTAGAGCAGAAGGAGAGCAGTTTAGCCTGTGCATGTTTTCATACACCGCAGTTACTTGAAGTTATAAATACCAGTGGGCTCTCTCAGCACAAAATCAGTTTAACAAATTTTCCAGATTCTTACGTCTCAGTGAAAGCATGTTACACCTTGTTCTTCTCTCCATCTCTCTTATTTGTCTTGCTCAAGCCCAGGTGAGTCAATACCTGTTACTCTGCCACTCCCTCTTCTCCTTACACCTGTGAACATTTAGCAACAAACTCCATAGCAGCTTGGAAACAAAACACAGTGACACATGGAAATTTTCCATATGTACAGAACCATTCAGACATGGGACTAAACAAAGTAGTGACAGTTTGTTCCAGAAGGTGGACTTGTATGTATCCAACAGTGGGTGAAAGGTTCTATCTTTTCTCTTTTCTTGATTCGTAGGCATTCACAGACGCCAGTGGCCAAATACATCGACCCATTAACATAAATCACTATGCCACAAAGAAGAGTGCTGCTCAGAGTATGCTGGACGTGGCTTTGCTCATGGCCAACTCATCCCAGTTGAAGACGGTTCTTTTCGTGGGTCCTCAGTACCGCTTCTACATCCCCCTCATTGTGTTGCTGTCTCTGTCCATCACGTTACAGGTCATAGTGGGGCTGCTGCTCGTCTTTATTGGTAAGTAATACAGACATTTACATCTTCATTTCCATCAAACTGGGCTTGAGTTCTGTCAGATACAAGAACTAAAACATAAAATCCCTTAATTTTAACGCCCTCATACTGTTCCTACCTTCAGTGTCTGTTAAATTCTGTTTTCAAAAGGTCCAAGAATCCTCTCGAAACAAGTATCTACAACCAAACATCTATTCAGACCTGACATTAATAGATGGATAGTTAATCCTTAAAGTTTTAGAGAGCAGGAAGAGCATGTTTTTCAGGTTTCATGCAAGTCATTTACAGAAAAAAAGTGCCATATACTGACTCCTTTACATGTCAGATTGACCAAGAGCATTAAACTACAAAAAAAAAACACAGAAAAGTGGAAGAAACTGAACAGAAATGAGCAAAAATAAAATAGCTCTGTCAACAAAACAAACAAAAATGGAAAAACAGAATGACAAAGTGAAGAAAGTTATTTAAAAAAAAAAAATCACCTAAAAAAATGAACAAAATTCAGAAAAAAATGAACAAAACTAATTTCAAGTCTATCTTTGTGGTCAACAATATGGACAATGGACTAAAAACCACCTAAAAAATTACAAAATTAGCAAACATCAATTAAAAATGAAAGCATTAGTCAATTAAATGAACAAAATGAATGAAATTATGAACAAAATTTAAAAAATGAATAAAAATTAACTCATCGGTCAACGAAATGGACACAGTGAACAAAACAATGAACAAAAATCTGTTGAAATTGGCAGAAGTCAAAAAACATCACGTGAGAAAATAATCAACAAAATGACAAAAATGAGCAAATCTTACACTTAAGCTAAGTTTTTCCCTACGTCATAGCCATAACAAATTAAATACAGAACATATTATTAAAACTGGGACTTTAAGTTCATTTCAGATCCTGTCATATTTAACCCACAACAGCTTCACTTTACAAAAAATATCAAATCTCTTTAACAGTATTCATTCCATCAAATATTTTATCCCTTTTATTTAAGACTTTCAGAGTATCTTTTTACTGTTGTCAAAAATCAAATGTAAAATTTAAGATATTCATTAATTCTGACAACAAACAGGACCTACTCTGATTTCCTTTTATCACTTCATTTTTAGAATAATGTGTTTTTTCTTTTGTGTGCGTGTGATTCAGTGAAATACGACCTGAACGATGTAAGAAAACATGCAAAGCTGAACAGGATGAACAATGTTGCCACTGTCTTCGTCTTCTTCACTGTCCTTATCAACATATTCATCACAGCTCTTGGTTTTGAAGGATACACAGCCAGGTACGGGTCAGGTGATGCAGTTAAATAGCCCCGCCTCCTGCTGGAAAAACCACTGTGACCTTATTTCTCTGCTTCTTTCCAGGTCCTCTGCAGCTCCTGTGATACAGATACCAGAACAGCCATTTCTTCCTCTGCCTGGTGAACTTAACATAACCGGTGGTATTTAGCCTGACCCCACGCCCGACCTTTTAACTCACAGGTGTCAAACATAAAAAGCGATGTGATCCGGCCCGTGGGATGAATTTTGAAATGCAAAAATGACACTGAAGATATTAACAATAAATGTTTTTTTTAAGATTTTTTTAGTTCAGGTTCCACATACAGACTAATATGATGTAGAGGGTCAGACCAGCAAAATATCATAATAACCTAAAAATAATGACAATTCCACAGTTTTCTCTTTGGTTTGGTGTAAAAACTAAAATTACATAAAAATGCATACATTTACAAACTATCATTTTCAACAAAATGTTAATAACCTTAACAAATATGAACAACCTGAAATGTCTTAACCCATAAAGACCTGGTGCTACTTTTGTGGCAGTTCCCAAATGAATTTTTCCTGTATTTCTACCTTTCTTAACTGATTTATCACCAATTCTTTTATAATATTATCCTCTGTATTTTGCATTTTTTGCTGTAAATAATGTATTTTCCTATATTTCATTCACAGATCATGTAGATGTTCATGAAAACTCAGTGTAAATTCAAACTTAATTATATCAAAATAGGGAAAAATGAAGAAAAAGTAAACTTTTCAGCAAAGATATTGCTAAATGAATGTCAAAACAAGTGTGTCCATCCACTGTCATTGATCCAAATCCATTGGTTTTACTGGTGAATCAATATTGTAGAAGATGATGGTGTTTCCGCCGTAACTACGGAGCTTCTGAAAGTCCAAATGGGTCATATGTGATGACCATGAAAAGAGGATAAGCTGTATTTTGCACCAATTATTCACATGTATTGATAGGATTAATGAATCAACAGGTATTGAACTGTTTTTATCTGTAGGTGGTTTGTGTCACTGGTGGCTGTTTGGATCTCTATGGGTTAAGAGAAGTGCAATTTTATCAGTTTTCTGTCTGTAATTAAATGTTTTGTATATGTGTTGATCCACTGTGATCTGTAAGTTGTAATGTACAAATGTATAAATGATAAAACTGAGGCATAATATTGTAAAAATTGCACTTATTTTGCTGAAGACATTTCAGGTTGTTCATGTGACTCACATTTTTAAAGGAAACGTTGTAGATGGAAACACTTTCATAATGTAATTTTACTTTTTACAGATATTTCACTGGTCTGGTGCACTTCAGATCATATTGTGCTGAATGTGGCCCCTGAACTAAAGTTTGACACCTCTGTTTTAAATGAACTCAGGTTTTTGTTTGTATAAGGACCAAGGATTGACCCACTAATTCAACCACTCTACCTTGTACCTCATTTCAGTTTCTCAGTTTCAGACACTACTGTATGACCTTTACTGTGTTGAGTGA
The DNA here is from genome assembly GCA_029814465.1 of Ostorhinchus cyanosoma. Lineage (NCBI taxonomy): Eukaryota > Metazoa > Chordata > Actinopteri > Kurtiformes > Apogonidae > Ostorhinchus > Ostorhinchus cyanosoma. The sequence continues at coordinate 21,565,907 of JAPTYQ010000028.1, read as the reverse complement.
ATGTTATCAAATGCACAGAATTTGCACATTTTTCACAAATGTAACTTCTCTATTTTGTATAAAATTGCATTACATTGCTATTTTTACATGTTATTTTGCTGAATTAAACTAATTTTTTTTATAGTTTTCTCAAGCCATATTTGTGTTCTCTCTTCATTTAAATGGTTTCGTCTCATAAACATTGTTGAGTCCTTCAGAGATAATCACTGCATTGGTCAAATGTTTCTGTTTTAATATTTTATTAAGACGATGCAGACGACAGACATAAAGGCTGTTTCCCTGGCCTACATCAGCAGATCTCACAATTCCAAGTAAATCTGCTAGAAAAGGTGCATAAAAGAAGTCAAATGTAAAAAAGCATCAACAGAAAACTGCACTCAACATATATGTGCAGTAACTCAAGCTAAAAGACAACAATTCAATGGAATGTGCTATTACTTTTTTGGCATTTCTTCAGTGGTCAAGTAATACAAGGGGTACAAAAAAAGGAATCTCCACTAAATTATCAGCAGAGACATAATGTATTGTATGTCTGTAAGAAAACTCAGATGAATCATTCAGTCCCAGCATCACCTTCACTATTCAGGACATCACAGAAGACGTAGTAGGAGACTCCTGCTAACATAGCTAAAATCAGCAGCAGTCGAAACAGTTTCCAAACACAGCCTCCTGCCTTTTTTACCGGTTGTTTGGATCGTACTTCACTGTGATTGACTGTTGTGGTGGTCTGGCTCAGAATCGGGGTCCTGAAACAGAAGTAGGAACATGAGTGTTAGACATTTACCCTTTTGCTTTAACAAATATCCAGTTGTTGTTACAAGACTCACTCTGTGTCATCGACTAGTTCCTTGTCACTGTCGTCTTGTTCTTCGGCTGGCTCGGTGATTTTTCTCTGTTTCAGCCTGAGGCGAAACAAATGTGTGTTAATGTTTTATCCATTTATAATAGTAATGTCAGCAATTTGCATTTTTCAGTGAAAGTATTTCCCCGTACCTAGTTTACTTATCATGAAGCCTCACTGAAAATTTAAGGTTATTATATCAGAGAAAACTGAGAAAAAAGTGACTTTTTCAGCAAAATACATCTTTGGCTGAACATAATGACATATGTCTACAACCACTGACATTTGTCAAACTACATGGGTTTTATTAGTGAATCAATGTTGCAAAAAATAGTGTTCCAACGTTCACTACGGAGCCTCTCCACGTCCAAAAAAAAGGCACATCTGATGAAAATGAAAAACTAAGAACCTGCATTCTACCCTGAATTATTAAAATATATTGAAAGGATTCAGAAGTTATTCAACATTTTCAATACTTTCTGGTCTCTCGTGTCTGTTTAGGTGTTTGGTTGAAGGTTAAGTAGATCTCCCAGGTTATTTGTATTTTCTGACAGTTTTTGACTTTTATGCCCTACATTTTAACACAAATATCTGTTCATTCCATTCCTTAGATTTTCAGAGCACACACCTAAAATGCAGCCAGTGATAACTGTGATAATTTTCTCTTTTGCATCATTCAGGGTTTCCACTCTTTCCCTGAAATTATCTTCCAGGACATTTTCAGCCGCTACAAAGACAAGTTATCCCATCATACACTAATCCATTCCTGTCTCATTGTTTGGAAGTGTTCTTTTCTACAGTTGTAACTTGCATTTACCCAGATTGTTTATGTTTATTACTCAGATATTTGATGTGCAGTCTATTACTATAATTTATCTATGAAAAATAATTATGACAAATGTATCAAAGAATAATGCAAACACACCCACAGATTACAGCGTAGCACTTCATCAGCCTGACAAATTGGAGTTACAATATTCAGCTGGACAATTCCCAACTGAACTTTCTCTTCTTACTTTTTCTCCTGCACTTCCTCTAAAGCCTTTTTGATATTTTCCATAAATCACTGAAAAACAATTTCCTTTGTTTCATCTCAGTTTAAGCCCACAAGGTCACAAGGCAGGGGAGGATAAATAATTTTCCAGGATAACTTCACCATTCCCAGGACATTTGACCTTTTTTTTTCATTTTCCATATGTTTTCCATGATGGGAAAAATTGGTCAATCATTTTCCAGGTTTTCCAGGACGTGTGGGAACCCTGATCATTGCATCTTGCCAACATTAGGACCAATTTCAACTTTAATGAATATCAGTAGCACAGAAAAAGGACAATCCCTTGAGGTATAGAGCAGTACATGTCATATATGGCAGGATATAAGAGAGAGAAACTTAACCATCGTGAAAAGGTGGTGTCTATTTAATTAGACACCATGATGTGAGGCTATGCAGTTTCACACAGAAACATCCAGTGCATACTAAGAACTACTTATTACCTTTAGTCTGAGTATATTTCAGAGCTTGTGGTTTTACTCTTGTGAGTTCCACCTTCAACAGATTATTAATCAAGTATCTGCACTTCTACTCAAGGAAAAGAAACATGTACATTGGCTACTTTTGTGATAAATGTGTGAAAATCATATGTATTTATTGAAAACAAATAACAAAATTACAGTAGCCCTGCCATGAACTGGCGACACCCCGCTTTCACCCAGGTAGCCAGGACAGGCTGTGGCACTCCTTCAAGAAGATTAAGCTGTTCAGAAAATGAATGAATGAATGAATGAACAATTAAAGCTGTACTCACATGTCTCCAGAACCTTCAAGTCTAACCTGTTAAAAAGAAACAAAACAAGTTTACTTTTCAGCCAAACACAGGGTCATGTGGGACAAATAAGCACACCATCGGACTCACCGGACTACGGTATGTGATGTAGGTAATTTCTTCCTCTGTAAACAAAGAAAACATATCACCACATTAAAAACTTACTGCAACATCAGCTCCGTTGTGCTTAATGAGACAGAACATTGAGGAAAATTATAAATTATTCATGGTGATTGAACACCAAATGGCAGGTTTGACAAGGAAAGATCCAGCTCTGGAATTGTTTGGTAGCTAATAATTACTGCAAATACAAAAGTCTTAGGCCAACATTTCACTTATTTTAGCAAGGTCATACTGACAATACATATACATTTGTCAATTTCAGCATCAAGAATAATAAAAAAAATTTGGAAAATTTTAGAGGCTGTATGGGGTCATCTGCACAGAGAAAGAGAGAGAGGTGTGTGTGTGTGTAAGTAGAGATGATGTAAGACAGTCTAGAAATGTCTAAAGTCCAGTTTAGTCTAAAAAGGAATAGTTCTGAATAATGCATACCACAACATCATCTAAAAACAATCAGGATCAGGATCAACTTTATTGTCCCATTTGTTTTGGACAACAGTGCTACATGTTGCTGCATTTACATTCACACACACATATAGTAACAAAACACACTCAGTCACAAAATTTTGGAGTCAGCATAATCACAAATATGTATTACAGCTAATCTATGCATTAGGTGTAATACATAATTAAAGATGTAAGTGAAACAAGTCGCAAAGATCACACAAAATACTTTTACGTGTAGAAGCATTCAGCTCAGATATTTTATGGGGTTTAAACCAGTTCACATATTTCTTTACTTGAAGAACTGAGTGATTAATAAGTATGCTGGTTAGAAGCCTGTCCTACAGTACATGCCTGGCATTTTATTGAATGTTACTCTTTAAGTCAGAGCAAAGCAGTAAAAAATAAAGATATTTAGGGGCTGGACTTTAGATTCAGCACTAACTCAAGCAGTGTGTTCATTCGTGACGATGTTTCCAATCACAAAAATGTAAAGCTTGCATCAATGAATAGAACACTATGTCCAAACCCTGGGATCTGTGGATTTCTTCTAGTTTGACATCAGGACACATTTTAATGGTGTCACCTGTCTGCAGAACACCTGGACTCCTACCTTCCTCTCTGTAGTAAGTCTTATCAGAGGAGGTTTTTTCTGGAACTTCTGCCATGGCCTTCTCCAGCTTCTTCTCATACAGTTTTCTGGTAGAGTCTACAGCAGCAGAAGAACATCAATCTTAAGTGACACAATATCGCGATATCACACATGTGGATCAGTGTCTGTGGTGCGTTCATACCGACAATAGGTCCGTGCTTGATGCCGTACTCTGCGAGCAAGTCCATGATTTCCTCATCAGTTTTTTCACTCAAAGACATCTTTAATGGAATAAATAGACAGATATGATGTGAAATAGTGAAGAGGAGGAGGAGAAGAAGGAGAAGGAGGAGACTCAGCTGCCCGCCAAACGTACAGCCTGTAATCAAGCAGGAAAACTTGGGGAAAACAACCGTTGATAGTAAAAGCAACATTAGAAACACTACACAAAGTTTAACCACTTGTGATATGAATAAAACTTGACCTTTGACCCCTGGGTAACATGTTCTCCTTATCTTCGGTACACCAGTTAAAAGATAAACAGACTTCGCGGCTTTTTCGGGAATCACGTACAAGAATAAGCAGCTCGCGACAAAACAACACATTGCACAACGTTTGACTTAAGCTACGAAGAATAAAATGTCTGCTCTATAGTACTTACCTTAGAGACTGACAGGTAGAGAAAGTGTTAGGGCTGAAAATGTGCTGCGAAAAGAAGCAGGACGAGGTTGAATCGTTGAATCGCCTACGGAGCTGCCAAGTGGGCGTGGATGTCTCCTGCCAACATCTGGATGACGTCACAAGGCGCACCTTCTGCTCCCTTCACGGACAATAAAACTGTACGGACAACCAGCAGCACCGAAAAAAATATGAACATAAAAAAATACACAACTGCCAGTCTAAAAATAAGAATAATCACTGTTTTCTAGCAGTGTGTCAGAATTCACTACTACAGTACTTACTAACTTAAAACTAAACCACGCATCTATTATCTCTATATCTGTGCAACAGTTGAATTACTTATCCAGTCGCTTTATAAACAAATGTGTCACCTACACATACTGCAGTCAGAGGTGGATGGAGTGGTTTCATCTCCAGTCCTGCAGCGGCCCCTGGAGCCTGAAAGCAGCTCAGACCTAATATGGAGAACTTTGCAATTTTCCAGGAAGGGCGTTGGCTGCAGACTCCAGTAACATACACATTTTCCACTCAGTGGAAGCATATGTGGACACACACTTTTGTCAATGCATCGCAGCCTTAGATTCAAAGCGTGTCATGCAATGTAATATAACACGATCAGACTTTGTGAGAGCCAGTAGGTTTCTTTAAGGTTCAATTTATAGTGTTTAATATAGAACATCTGCTGCGTTTAACAGACCAAAGCCAGCTGGCAAGAGACGGGTTTTAATATGTTAATGCATTAAAGTTCATGTCGCTATAAAATGTAAACATATACATAGCGTGTTTTCACAACACAAGTGAAATACTGAACATAATGGCTCATTTGCTGTATTAAATAGATTTAGTGCAATGCTTATTGAATAATTACCTCATACTATGGCATAGTGTGTAATTTAAACCAGTGTGTTGTTTTATTAATGCATGTTTTTTTTTGTTTTTGTCATGTATTATACAGAATATATACTTATCAGTCAATGGCTTGTGTATGCATGTATAATCACAGTACCCACTATTTACTTTAAAAAAACAAACACTGTATATTAGTTCATTTCTACTAAACAAAATTGGAGGAAAAACAAAACACACACCCATTAGACTGACAGAAAAATACTTAGACAACTTTATTGTGTATCAAAATACTGTCTTACAAACACTTTAAAGCCTTTTTTATGAGGACAAGATTCATTTTTTTTGTTCTCAAATATAGAGCAGACACACAGCGAGCTGGAAGGAAAGGGGGGGTGAATGGTCGAAGGGGTGAGATACAAACACTGAGCTGAAAAACAAAGCAACATCTGTTCTCTTTTGTTTTTGGTCATGTTTTAGGACGTGACACACCACATCATCATCATCATCTTCAGCCCTTCTGTCCAGCACAACTTGTAGAAACTTCCCTTTTTAAACCTTTTTAATTTAGATGCAAAAGTTCCATACTTAGAAGTGAACCACCAGTAACACCACATCATGTCTTGCTGTTTTATATTGATGTCATTCTGAATCTGAGGCTTTCCGTATCTGAAGTGTTTTAGAACCTAATGAACATGCAGAGCACATGTTGGTGTCACACATTAAACACACAGAAAGCTTAGGTACACAGCAGCTGTGTTTGCGAGAGCATGTGTGAGACAAACCACGAGTGACGTTAAGTTACTGTGAAATGTGTTACCATCTTTAGGCTGGTGATAACAGTCTCCCGTCTGTTCACATACAGTATGTTGCTCTAGTTTAATCTACGTCAGCAGTTCCCTACTCAAATCCATACTATGGTTTCAAGAACAGCAGTGCCTAAAACTGGATTCACACTAGCAGCAGGTAAACAACTGTATTAGTTAAAGAGCATGAACAATAACACACTGGAGTGGACTGGGCCGGCGCTGAGCATCAACACTACAAAAACTACCCCTGTATTAGTAAAAGACAAGCCATTCATCTCACTTTTGTGTGCACAATTAAAGGACTTAAATCAAAGTGTTGGGGAGGCAATATTACGTCGGACTCTCTTTGGTTTAAGTCCTGTCATTGCCCATTGTAAAAAAACTGAATCCATTATTATGAATATAAGAGTAGCTCTTCCAGTGTAAACAGTAACCCTCCATTCAATGCTAGGCTCAGCTGTGCCAAAACGTACGCTGCTACACTTCGCTAAGCTATTTTATCGCCCTGCATTAGTTCAGACTAATCTAGGGGCCACTACGTCCACATATGTCCATGACTTATAATGTAAAAAGCCTAAGGCACAAATGACTGCTAGTTTACAGTAATAAAGAAGGTGCATCTTTCTCCTCCCTATATTTACCTAAGGATGTGATTAGCGAAAGGAATGAAACAAGTGGTGATGATAACGATGAAGAAAGGGGAATATGTGCATTCATCTTTGGGAGACCAGACTGGGTTGAATAAGCCTTAAAGGTAACAGTGAAAATGTGTTGAAGCATTGATTTTAAAAACACAGAAATCTGGTTGAGGGTAAACACTGTTGCAAGAATCTGTTTTGTACTTGGTACTTGGTTGATTTTTAAACAAGGGAGGGACTGGAGCTGTAAACATTGATTGATTAGACTTTAGATATGGTTTCAGTTGTTTTAAACAGTGGTATGATAAGTTTCTGATTGCAGAGCGGAGTTTTAGACAGTGATGTGGTAGGGGCTGCCAGGGATGTGTTCATCTCCCCACTTGACCACCAGGATGTACTCTCCCTTCTCTTTGAGCTGGTAGCTGACGTTGTACAGACGATTGCCCAAATGTTTCACTAGGATCTCCTCACAGGGGACTTTAGGACCGTCCACACCAACCAGGAGCATGTTACGCCCTGTCAAACAAACACATGACATTATCAGAGGCAGTTCCATATGAGCACTATGACACCAGTGTGATTCCATGCACCTAGACCAGTAATAAATTTATATTTATATACATGTTTTTTTTAATACATATTTGTCCATAATTAAAGAAAAAAGGGCCTGTGTGAACAGTGGTGGGAAGTATTTTTACTGCAGTACTTAATATTAATTTAAGATACTTTATACTTCAACTCCACTATATCCAAGTGGCAAACTAATGTACTTTTTACTACACTCAATCTGTCTAACATTTTTTGTTATGTTATCCTTCCGGTGACAGTACATAACCGTTATAAAATACAACATATTATTTAACGCTGAACCAGTTTCCAACATGTTTGTTTACTGATGTCTTAAAAAAACAGTGTGTAGTCAGGCTCACATTTCAGATGTTTATGAATTAACCACCATCTTGTAATTTTTTCTACTTAACTTCTAACATTTCATTTCAATGAATGTTCATAGGAAGATTAGAGAAAATGAAGGAAAAGTGTGTATCACGACTTTTTTTCCTTCTTTCCTCCTCCATTAGTCGTATGATTAACTTTTAGATTTATCTGATGTCCCTGTAGATGAAACCTGATATAAACTAGCTCAAATACAACTGATACTTCACTGTTACTAATCTACTGATGTCAAATATAAAAATGCAGCAGTTGGAGGGACTAAACCAGTGGTTTACTTCAGTAAAGAGTTTGTGTACTTCTCCCACCACGGTTTTTTAATATCCTCATTCTACACACCTGCTTTGCTGCAGTCAACACTGAAGCTGTTCTTCTGACCGATGAAGCCCTTGGTCAGGCCCAGGCCCTTTGCCACAACCTTGCTAGCATCTGATTGGACGGGAGCCCCCTGCTGAGTGCAGCTGATGGCACGTGTCACAGGGTCAACCATCACAGAGGACGTTTCATGCATACTGTGGCTGGATACCAGTTTGGAACCTGGAGAGATTTGGATGGAAGTGAACTTCAGAGACAGCCTCAGTTCACCTGTTCCATTATAGGGTGTTTATCTATCGTATCAAACTCACACATTGTAGTTCGTCTAAGGACTCACCAGTGATCTTAGCCTTAAATGGACTTCCAACAATATGGTAAGGACCACCATATTTGATGGAAATGAGATAGTTGCCAGGAGCCATTGGGGTGTACGTAACCCTGTAGCCCTCGGGGCACTCCACACAGTCCATTTTCACCTTGGAGGGCCCGTCAATGGTCACAGCTAAAGCCCCAGGACCTGCTTTGCTTGTGTTCACGACAAATTCACAAGCAGTTCCTAAAGTGCAATCGACAGGAGAGAATGACAAACATGAATGAGGAGATGAAAATGACATTTAAAGGGCCAAGTCAGGGACTTATCAGCCACTTCTCCTTTAATTCAACATAGTTTATTACCTGTAGTGCCTCCCTCCAGCCCTGGTCCATAAGCAGACACCATTCCGGGGTCTCCAGACTGGCCTGTCTCTCCCACACGGATCTTAAACGGACTACCCGGAATGTGGCTTCCATTGAATTTGACGTCAATTAGATAGAGGCCATTCTCTCTGGGGATGAACCGGACTGCATACTTATCTAGAAATAAAAGTGTGTGCAAAGGTGTTCATATCTCAAGCTACAAAGCAAAAAAAAAATCCCCTCCAAACATCCCCAAAGGCGTTGTGAAATGGTGTGAATAGACTTAACATTTCCAAGACAAGCCCCAGATGAATGTGGGTGACATGCTCGGGTTACCTTGGTCTATCTCAGTGACACAGCACTCCTCCAGGGCTCCAGAGGGGCTGTGGACCTTAGCATCGATCACACCCTTGGCACCGTTCAAGCTGACAGCGAATGACGCTGGCTGGTTCACCTTCAAGCCCGACTCCTGCTCGACAACACTGACATGCTCAACAGGGTATCACGATTGTTTCAACACTACAGCGTTATATATAACACAATATGCCTATCAACACAAGACATAATGACACATTTTTCTTTCTTCTACCATTAACCTTACCTGAAGGTCGCTAACAAGGCTAAAGAGGAGGGCTGCACAGTAAAAGGCAGAGAAAGAGCTTTTTGTGTAAAGCAGAAAGTTAGTGGGAATGAGCAATGCATAGGTTTGACAGTGTGAGTTTATGTGCATGTGTGAACATGACTCTCATAAAGGTTGATGTAAGGGAATAAATACTGGAAGTACGTAAGTGTACACATTTTTTACACATGTATGTAAGCAGTGACAGAGAGGAAAAACAGCCCATGTCAGACCTCTTTAACCCTTTAGCGCCCAGTATGATTCATAGGTGGGGGGCTGTTGAGAGCCTTTAGAATGAGGCACGAGAAACACACACAGTCCTTTTGTATCCCAGAAGCCTTGCACTACCCAACAATGCAGCAGCAGCAGCAGCTGGTCCTATGCCTTTACCTTTGAAATTACCATCACCTTCATTTCTGAAACCTTCACTATTCTGATATTCTAAAGTCAGTCTTTAAAATTAAACTTTAAGAGAATAGCTATATTAGTGATATTCTTTGAATGGTAGATATGATATAACACTTCACCCTATTAAAGTCATGTTCTGAAAAATAATTAGTTTCCATACATAAATTAACTATGAAAATAAATCCTGCTGAGACGATAAATTAGTGATTCAAGGAGCTGCAGCTGCTGCATTGTGGGCACTGTGGCCTGGTGTGTGCGCACACGGATGTGTGTGTGTCTCAGAGCCTCACCTGAAGACTGGCAACAGTAAGGCGACGGGCGTCATCAGATGGCGAGGCCACTGGGACGATGAAGGGGCTGTCTGGGATGTGCTCATCATTGAAACGGATCGACACTTCGTAGTCCCCTATAAGGACAAAAGATGTCATGTGAGAAGGACAACAAAAAAAAAAGACAAAAGAAGACAAAATACAACATTAATAAACAGGTATTTAGTGGATATACAATTTTTATCTGCAACACTTGCTCTGTTCCTATTTATAAACCTTTCCCTGGCTCTTTTCTCACCAGGCTCCTGCACAATGTAGGAAACTCCGCTGGAGCCATCCTTGCGGTCCTCAAATGCAATTTCAGCTTTGCTCGGCCCCTCTACAGCAATACTGAGACCTCCAGCTCCAGCCTCCCTCGTCCAGATACTGAACTCAGCTACACACAACACAAAGGCCAAAATAGTGTCAGTTACAGGGTTACTTAAAGATACTGAAGTGCACAGTCTTCTGCCAATCCAGCATGCACACATATACACACACACTGACCTGGTACTCCAGCCTCTGCTCTCTCCAGGCCTGGTCCTCCAGCACGAACCTTATGTGCTCCTCCCTCTCCCAGGGGTCCAACAGTGAACTGGAATGGACTTCCAGGTACGTGCATGTCATTATATTTCACACACACGGTGTGAACACCTGTCTCAACGGGAACGAATCGAATGCAGTAGGTGTTGTTCTCTCCCTCCATAATGTCAGCCTTGTGGGTCTTGCCAGAGGGACTGGTCACCTGGGCAGTCATGTCCGCTATGCTAATCTCTGAAGACACATAATGTTTAAATTACTGTACTGAGAGCACTGTTCAGAGAGTCAAGGAAAATTCAGTAGAGTTTTACACAGACAGACTTAAAGGCTGGTATTACCGCTTGCAGAAGTCTACTGACCTAGATGAAGAATATGTTGAAATGTAAACCTCAACTTAAACTGTTTTATCTTTTTTTGAAGCCCCCTCATAGAGCCAATCCCAATAAACCCAATTTTACCCCCGATCTATATTCATATGCAATGTTTTCAGGGGAGCTAATGTCTCCCCTTGGATCCCCTGTAACTCACACCTCGACATCAGTGACAGTTGCATAAGAAACTGGTTCCATATATATATATATATATATATATATATATATATATAAATATAATTTTTTTTCTCCTCTGCTTGAAACAAACAAACAGACTTTATATAGCATCACTGTCATATTTTTCCATCTCATTCACCTGGAATCTTAAGGCTGAGGTCGCACTGGCTGCCAACATTGGCGACTGATGGTGCCCTCCTCTTCCTGGTGATGCTCTCCTTCATCCTGCCCTCCCCTGTTACCTTCACTGTGAACGCACTCCCTGCACAAACACACAACAATACAGTTGGAATTAGGTCTTCAGAAGAACATTGGCCTCTATAACCTCTTGCTCTTTCAACACAAATACCTGGCACATGTTGGTCAGCGAACTTGATGTTGATTATGTAATTTCCTGGTTCTGTGGGGCAGTATGTGACTTTACAGGTGCCGTCCTCCTGGTCCTCAGTGTTAATGTCCACTTTACTGGGGCCCTCAATGGACAAGCTCAGGCCACCATAGCCTTTAAAAATAATGAAAGGTAAATTTAAAACCAGATGAACTGAAATGTAACACAAACCACTTGCATAGTCATTTTATTTGTACAATATACAATGCATAGGTGCAAGTTTTGTCCCTTAATGACAGGGAAGTGAGTCAACACCATTTCAGTCTATTTTTTAATATTTTTATCTTCTTCATGTTTGCATCAACATATGCATTCTACATACTTGAAGAAATAAAATAGCAGATGTAACAAAGGGGATATAAATTATAAACAAGAAGACTGTACCTGCATCACGGGTGTCGATGATAAACTCAGCAGGTTCAAAGGTCCTGGCTTCGCTCAGACCCTGGCCACTAACACGCACACGACTGGCATCTCCAATCTCTGACTGGTTGATCATGACGGCAATAGGGCTGCTGGGAATATGACGACCATTCTTCTTGATGTTCACCAGGTGCTCTCCAATCTCCTTCGGTACGAATGAAATGCCTGTGAGGGGCAGACATGAATGGCAGAAAAGGGTTAAAGTGAAGGTTTAAAGGGTGACTGCGGCTGAGAATCATCTTTTTTAGCAGTTTTCCTCCTTGTGTTATCAGTGACACTTACCAACATGTCCATTACGCAGTGTCTTCAGCAGGCAGGGCTCCTCTCGGCCAGAAGGTGTGGTGAGAGAGGCGGTCAACTGGCTGAGGTCTAGGTCTCCAATATCCAGTGGAATATCTGCAGCTGAGCCCACCTTCAGATGGGACATCCTCATGGAGTCATCACCTGGAGAAAAACAGTAACCAGACAGTTAAAGGCCACGCTGGGGAAATAATACACTGCAGAGCTAGAGGACGAGGGCTTTTACCAGTAATCCTAGCGGAGAAGGGGCTGCCAGGAATGTGCTTGTCATTGTATTTGACCAGGATGCTGTAGTCTCCAGGTAGGACAGGCAGGTAGGACACAGTGCAGGTCCCATCCTGGTTGTCCACACAGCTGATGTCAGCCTTAGATGGACCCTCGATGGCCAGGGACAAACCTCCTACAAGGACAAGACATGAATAGATAGTGCATTGTGTAAGTGTGTTTGTCTTCATCACAAATTTAGTCACACTTCCTACTTGCCTGATGAAAATTGTCAAAAAAGTATCAAGTAGCTCAATAAAACATCATGTCATTCTAAAATGTATTCACATACATGACTTATGAACAATAGCTATAAAAGACGTGTGTCTATCAGTGTGTTTTTGCCTGTTATTAAGCTTAAGGACATACATGGACTAATACAAAAGTCAA
>JAPTYQ010000028.1:21539507-21552881 GCA_029814465.1 Ostorhinchus cyanosoma | reverse complement strand
TAAAAGACGTGTGTCTATCAGTGTGTTTTTGCCTGTTATTAAGCTTAAGGACATACATGGACTAATACAAAAGTCAACATTTTCTACACAATTATTTTTTACTAATCCTGGAATAGATTAAAAAAAAAAAGTCTTGTGCAACCATTTACCTTCTCCAGCATCTTTAGTGTTAACAGTGAAGACTGCAGGTTTGTTGACAGTTCCGTGGATGAGACCAGGACCATACGCACTGACATTACCACTGTTCATATAATCCACAAAGAATTGTAGAGGACTTCCTGTGGAAAACAAGAAGAGAACAAAATGTTGAGATTAATTCATTTGTAATTTTACACGACAATTTTTTTCTGTATGCAATATTTAATTAGAAATTTCTTTTTCATTTTTGCAGTCAATTCAGAAGTTTTTACCTGGGATGTGAATGCCGTCATATTTGATGTCCATCTCATGCAGTCCAGCTTCAGTGGGGGCATATTTGACAGTGACGGTGCCATCCTTATTGTCTGTGATGTCAGGCTTGGCCACTTTGCCTGAGGGCATTCGGACCTCACCTTCACAGAGTCACAAATAAATAGTGAGATACATGAAACAATGAACATTGTACACCGTGAGTTAGTTTATTATCTGTGCTCCGTTACCTGTGATCTCTCCCTTCTGAATGGTGAATGGGATGACCAGATCAAACGGTCTAAGTCCTGCTACATCCAGGCCATTCATTCCCATTGGTCTGTCTGTTGCCTGGGAGACAGAGAGCAGAGGTCAAACACTACCTGAAAAGAGTCTGTAGGCGCGATATCCTGTTCTAATTGAAACATAATCACAAACATTTGTAGGGGTGGAGATATGGTGACAAACAGCATTGGAGATGGAGGGATAAAGGCTCCCAAGTACCAGCAAAAGTGGCATGAGATAATCATGAGATGAAATGACTGACAATAAAGTTAACAACTGTGATCATGATGACAAAGAAACTGTGAGAGAATGATACGAGGACAAAAACCACCAGTTGGTCAGATGAGGAAACAAAACCCCAGTGAGCCATTTTGTAAAATGTGAAGCAGCTGACACGCTCACATTAAGGAAAAATGTCAAAATGGCAGCTTTTGTCTCCCAAGCAGGTTGTATGAGGTGACATGGAGCCATGCCGAAGACATGGGCTGCACAAGAATTTAAGGAAAGGCATTTTATTCTTTATTTGTTTTTAGTGGTTGTTGTGCAGCCCTGATGCACTGTCCATGTCAGAGAAATCCTGGTAACAGGATGAAATGAGTGAAATGAGAGAAAACAATGAGACCCTCAGAGATGACACCTGCAATGAGAGATAACAAACATGGATGCAGGAGGGGATGAAGGGAGGCCACGTATGAGGATCAGGATGACAAAGTAAAAGTGTGAGAAGGGAAGACCCACGTATGATGAACAAAAATGGAGTTAATTCTATGAGAGGATGAAAAAAGGTGGAGCTTTTAGGTACCCAGGGCTGTTGAGCGTAGTACTGGGGCATTTGGCTCTGCTGCATGAGTTGGTCTGATGGAGCTCCTTCCAGGGCCTGAGAGGGAGGGGGTGATGGATACAGGGGAGTGTTGGGGTTGGAGAGGGTGAAAAAAGATGGAAGGGATTGGAGGAGAATAAAACGTAAAAGTTGTCAGAGTGATTTTTAAAATGCTGGTGCCACCAGGACCCAGGATGTTTCTGTAGGAGGAAACAGCATCAAGAATGTTCAGTCGCTTATGATCGCAGTAGTAAACTGTACACGTCGCTCACCGTGACTTGGAAGGGGCTGTTGGGAATGTGCTCTCCTCCGAAACGGACGCAGATGACATATTCGCCAGGCTGTGGCGCTGTGTAGAAGATGTCAAATGTGCCGTCTTCATTCTCCACAACATCCACATCAAGCTCTGCTCCCTCAGGTGTGCACACGCTGCATGTCACTTTGCCTTTCCCAGCAGCCTTAGCATCCACTGTGATGACTGTCTGCTCTCCAATCTGAATGGTTGGACCAACACCAGCACCTGAAGAAGTAAGCAGAAAAGAAGTGTGTAGAGATTTTTGATAGATCTTTTGTTCTGTTTTTTAAACAGATAACATTCAGCATGCACAGTCCATAACCATAAGACCAGGTTAAAGTTGGATGAGATTCAGTCATGTTATTTCCATCTATGTCGTTACTAATGGCTCATATGTTATTATCATCCAGTTTCCATGTAGAACTGAAAGCTAGATTAAAGTGCCATTCCACCATGCCATCATACCTACTCTGTTAGTCCATTAGTCTGTCCAATAAAAAATGTGAGAGGGAGACAGATCAGTTATTAGAGGAAGAGTAAGAACAAGACAGGAAGGCAAAATGAAGACAATTATATTTGAGAACAGTAAGAGACATAATGGGAGGTCCTGATGAAAGCTGGTGCCACTATCCTCCATGCTCACATTAAAGAAAGAGAGAGTAGAATAGTTATTACATTACAAAGTCATTCAGGAGGGCTTACCTAAACCGTGACCGCCGATTGAGACTGATAAGGTGAGAAGCAGGGGAGCGAAAAAAAAAAGTGACAAATAAAAGACAGTCAGGTGGGGTGGGGGTGGTGGGAGGCAATAACTGTGCTCCAAACACTTGATGAAATGAAAACAAACCGTGATGGTGGAGTGTGAAGCGGGGAAGGGGAAGGGGGGGTATATGTATGTGTGCAGCGGGGGGACTTGGGCGAGGAGTGGATGTCACTCAGGAGCACAGCGTGAAGAACACAACATACCAAGTGCATGAAAAAATAATCAGGTATGAGCAGCAGGTACTCTGAGAGATGCAATCTACAGTAGCTTGTAAACATTTGTCATGACTTGTTGGTTTCTACTCTTTCACACAGTCATGGATGGGAACTTTGAAGGTAGATTTTTTGAAATGTAGGGAAGTGATTAAAACTCAACACATGAAATTGTATTGATGCTATAGGTAGAATCCAGCATCAATATAAATCTGTGTTTATAATGAATATTAAAAGATAGTATAAACCAAAGCTTGTGTGTATATAATGTAAAAAAACACAGAAGACTGTTATAATCCACTAGAAAATTAAAGTCCTATTTCGTTTGAAACTTTATTGGATTTAAATCTTTAAGATTCACACAGAATTTAATATGAAACTTTTACCAAGTGCACTGATTAAACCTGAGATGCTGAAAATGGAGCATGAAAATCTTGTATTCAACAGCTAAACTTAAGTGAACTACATTTGCATCGTCATGAGAGGAGATGGTGTTTGACAACTTTCAATGAGATTGTTGAACTTTTCTGCAAAAACTATATCAGAATGAAATTATTGTTGAGGGATTATTTTTAATGTGTCTTATAAATTACTGGAGGGGACCTTTAATAATAATGCACAAAAAATGTAGTCATGAATATAAGTGTCAATAATATTTCACATAGGCTTCTTATAGTTATCAACAGTCCTCATACAAATACATACCTGTGACAGTACACTTGCTGGCGTCTCCAGTGGGCAGAGCCCGGATACGGTACGGTGAATATGGAATCTCGTCCCCTCCATACTTGATGAGGATTGTGTATCTGCCAGTCATGTCTGGCACATACGACACCAGGTAGGTTCCATCATGGTTGTCACGGATTTCGGCCTTCTTAGGCTTTCCTTCTGGGTCCTGTATGTAGATGACAAGGATGAAGGTGAGAGTAGCTTATTGCAAGAGGTGGAATGCGTATGCTACCCATTTAAAATAACCCTCTAACACGTTACTTACAGTGATCTGCACAGCCAGGAGTCCTTCACCGGCATCTTTGGCATCAATGGTGAACTCGACTGGCAGAGAGGCAGGTACGCCTGTGGTGTTGAGGCCAGGTCCACTGGCACGGACCTTACTGGCATCGTGGGTGGGCAGCACCTTAACCTTGTAGGGGCTGAGATGAGCAGAAAAGAGACTGAACAGAAAACCTGAAGAGGTATGTCTGTTAAAATGTCTTTATTATTTAATTTATTTATTTATTTATTTGACCGGGCCAGTGCAGTCAGACATAGTTACGGCTCGCATGTGATGCATAGAGTTTATAGCTAGCGCAAATTTTCACCTCCTGTGCCTGGTTGGGCTTTTTTACAGCAATACACATTACAATATATAGTTAAAAAACACAGTTAAATTGTCCATAATTACTGCAATGCATTTACATTGTATAAAATGTTAATTCACTCACCTACACATAATACACACCATTTACTAATAGGTACAGTTTTGTTTTTTCTTAAACCAAGATTTCGTTCTGGTGGTGAACATTTTAAACTCTGAAATGGATTTATTTCAAGTGGCAGTGAGTTCCACAGTTTAAAGCTCTTACAGGAAAAAGCTGACCGTCTGAAGGTTGTTCTACAGAATGGGATTTTGCAGTTTTGGTTTGAGGAGCTTCTGGTCGCTCTATTGCTGTTTTGTCTCTCAATAAATGGGCAGAGTGGCTTGGGTGCCAAGTTGTGTATACACTCACATGAATTTAACTTTATTGCCATTACAAATGTACAGGTACAAGGTAATAAAACGCAGCGTAGCATCTAACCAGAAGTGCAATCAGTAGGAAGTAGGTACATAACATACAGGATAGATGCTGGGGTGCTATAATTATACTATATGGATTATATACTGTATGGACTGTTATATACAGATTAATAAACATTGAGATATAAAGTGTTGAAATGGTAGACATAATGTACAGATTATGGCCATAATATACAGGTGGATATAAATGGCATAATATATAGATTGAGGTGATATTAATATACTATACAATTAAATACTATGAATATACGAGTGGATGACAGACATATGGATTGTGTGTAATTGAGTGTTACCTGCGTGGGATCTCCTCGTCATTGTATAATACATTAATGGAGTAGGGTCCCTCTCTGGTGGGAACGTAGTTGACTGTGTGAGTTTGGTCACCATTATCCACAACTTCAACAGGCTCCACCACACCTACACAAATGCACAAAAAACAAGTGTTTTAACTCTAACAATGTTCTTTACTTAATTTTACAAAATCTAAGGTTTATGATAATGTCTGTTTTGTGTTGGTAGGTTGACATTAGCCAACATGATTTCCATACCAAACTGACAACAGTCGTGCTTGCCTATGTTCATAATGACATTCTGTACATAATTTGCACCCTCTCTCTGAACTGGCTCACTGAAGTTTCCACTGCCTCTCTTCTGCAACACTTTAAACATTAGCTACAATAACTACCATTAACTTACAAATGGAACTAGTTCACATCAAGAAACACTCGAAAGATAAACTTTATGTAACTACATGAGCATACAGAAATGTAACATATTTAACCTTTAATTACAACAAGGTATTAGGTTAAAAAAAATTCAGACCTCTGCAGACAAATGACAATGAATTAAACTATAATATACAATATAATGCAATACAACATTATGCATGAATTAAAAACATTGAACTAGTGTTGTAAAGGTTTTGAGTGGCATTTGCAATATTAAAAGTGTACAGATTAGCATGTTTGAGAGGAATGCAAGATTAGAGCAGATGAATAATGTATGAATTCAGTCCAGTTAAATATAATAAAGCCTCAGTAGTTAATATGAAACAAATTGTTTTAAGCACAGAATACCAAAGGTACACTACATTTATAGATATGTTTTTTTAATATAATACTTCACTAATGATCAAAGTAACAAGGGGGTTTTCTGAGTTTTTTTTCCCTCGCAGATGTGCATTTATAATCCACTTTAATACCCATTTTTCCTTGGAAATTTGCTACTTTAACACTGGAAAGTCATAAAATGAATATGACCACCTTTCCTGATCTCTGTACATTAATCTTTTTACTTACAACACAGTCCAAACAAGCTGTTGTAATTAACAGAGATGCTCAAATACCTACCTTTAGGTCCTTGTACGCGGACTTGCAGTGGTGCCACTCCAGCTTTGGAGGCGTCCACTGTGAATGCCTGAGGAATATTTGCTCTGACGTTGTTGCTCAGGCCAGGACCCTGGCACTTCACCTTGGTACTGTCCACAGTATCACTGACAGGCACAGAGAATGGACTTCCTGGATATATAGAATATCAGAAAAGTTAGAATTTTTTGATGCTACGGCACCCAAAAAAATATTGTCCTGTGACAGATTTGCACCTGCAATGGGTTGTCTGCCATATGTGATGTTGAGGTTGTATGTGCCAGGCTCATAGGGGATGTACTCCACACTGCAGCTGCCATCCTTGTTGTCAGTGCAGGACATTTTGGCCTCTGATGGACCCTCCATTGCCAGACCAAGACCACCAGTACCTGCTCCCCTGTAACAGAAAGAAAAATTAAGAAACACTTCGATTTGCGAGTCAATTCCATTACATTTGGGTTTTTACCCCTGGCTTTCACTTACCTGGTTTCCACTGTGAACTTGTTGGGTTTGTTTGTGATTCCACCTTTCAGCCCAGGTCCGTGCACACGTACACGTGCAGGGTCACAACCCTCGGTCACAGCAACACGGAACGGACTCTTAGGCACTGGAGAGCCATCATAGCAAACCTCCACACTGTGGGGGCCTAAAACAGACACCAGACAACACCACCTTTAAACTCAAGCATCAAAGAATCAAAAAAAAAAAAAAAATGCCTTTAATTGACCATTATCTACTGAGACATTTCAACTTACCTTCCTCATATGGAGTGTACTCCACACTGTAGGTCCCATCTCCAAGATCAGTGATCAGGGAGTCTGTACGACTGCCAGAGGGGTTGCTGATGAGAGTTTTGATGTGGTCACCTCCAGTCTTTGTGAGAGCACGAGCATCCACAGTAAAGTCTGTTGTTGCCTCACGGAAAACACCTGAAGCAACACAGAATGAAGCATTTTGGAAAAATGTTTCCACAATCTAAAAAAATACAGCTCTTCAGTAATTATCTAAAAGATTTATAATAGTGAATAAGAAAACCAATGTGGAGGACTATATATATAAAATGAAGACTCTTACCTAAATAGAATTTAAATAAAATGAATAAATAATGTGCTATACAAGTGTACAGGCAAAATGTATCAACTTAGAACTTTTTTTTGTGCTCCAAACAAATAAAGGAGATGAAATGTTCACAATATTCAACCAACATCCAAACTCCTACAGAGCGCTACTTTACCTTTGCCCTCAACTCCTGGTCCAAACACACGGACTCCACTGGCATCAACAGCAGGCTCCACAGTAAGACGAGCAGGAAAGTTTGGCACATCCTGGCCACCGTAGCGGATTGTAAGAGTATAAGAGCCAGGGTACAGAGGGATGTAGGTAATGGTGTAGGTCCCGTCTCCATTGTCTTGAATGTGCACCTCGGCCTCAGTGCCACTATCTGAGATAATTTCAATGGTCAATTCAGCAGGGCCGGCGTTGGTACAGTCCACAATGAACTCCCCTGTTTCTCCAACCTTGGCGCGCTCCAGTCCTGGACCAGAGCAGCGAACCTGAAAGCAGAGGTGAAAGAGGAATGATGCGAATGATTAAAAGAATATCTACTGAAATTAGCCTTAAATATAAATTACATTACAATAAATTTCAAAAATGGCAGTAAGTATTCCAATTTCTAAGTAAACAAACAATTTGTATCAATGTCATCTATGTCAATATAAAACCAGCTTTTAATGTTACAATTAGCATATGAATTAATAATATTTTATTTAACCATAAACTGTGGCCAACCTTTGAGGGGTCTGTGGCAGGATAAGCTGTGGGAGTGAAGGGTGAGCCAGGAATAGGGATTCCATCATATGTCAACTCAACCTGGTATGGTCCTGCATCCCGTGGGATGAACTTCACCTGACTGGTCTCAGGACTCAAGCCTGGCTCAACCTGAAAGAAATAATGTAGATTGAAAAATTGTACAAGTTAGGCTTAACATACCATATGCACTGTGTGGAGTACAGACCCTAGACTTAATAAATGATCATTTACAACATTAGCATTAATTTAATACATTTTAAAACTGGGACATAAAAATATACCTTGCTGGAGACTGGCTTCCCTGATGGTCCGGTCACCTTAGCAGCAACCTTGCCTTGACCACCTGCACCCTTTGATTTTACAGTCACATCCTGGTCTTTGCCTACAGTCATTTCTAAAAGACACACAGAGCAAGGGCAAAATGAATATTTTTCCCAAGAGAGAAAGCTGCATGACTTGACACTGTGGTTACAAATTTTTCAATCTAAGGGAAAAACATATTAAAAAAGAAAGTATTTTTGGAACATATATGGGGGTTGAACTACAGAGGTATTGTATGTGTCGTATGGTATGGGGAAGTACGTACTGTCTGGCAGGCCTGTGACATTGATCTTGCTGAGGTCCACTGTGGGTGCCACAGCAACATTGAAAGGACTCTTGGGAATGTTGTCCCCTCCATAAGTCACAGCAACTCCCAGTGGACCCTTTGCAAGACAGTGGAGAAGTGACACATATGTGGCCTCATTAATTATGAAGAAAAACCAACAGACTGAAAAATTGTCCTTCGGCTTAAAATAACAACCAAAGTAAAACTAAGCAAAGCTGAGAAAACCAAAGTGGGTGACTGCTTCTTGTGTTTACCTGCTGTACGGGTGTGTATTTGACAGTGTGTGTGTTGTCATGGTTGTTGATGATTTCAAAGTCCTTCACTGCCTCTGCTTTGGTTGGACCACTGAAGTTGCAGTCCAGGTTTGCTTTTCCAGCTCCCTTGGTGTTCACAGTGAAATGAGTGGGCTTGTGCAGTTCAACACCTGAAACACACAGAAGACGCACATGAGTCATAAGCAGTAACAGCAATTCTGTGATTGACAGACTGACATAGTTTTGTTTTGTACAGGTTTGGCTAGAATGAATATAAGAATTGTATAGCTGGTATGAACTATTGCCACCAGATCAAAAAAAACTGAAAACTGCAGCTATAAAAATTAAAAATAGTTATTCCTTTAACTAAAACAGAACAAAGTAATGTTTAACAATAAAACATCCACTAAAGAACTCATTATGCAATTGTGTATTTTTTTGTTCTTACCACTGCGGCTGAGTCCTGGACCCTCTGCCTTGACCTTGCTGGCATCATGAGTAGGATCCACTTTGACCCTGATGGGTGTCATTGGAATAGCCTAAAGGGAGGATAAAAACAAGGACGATTATACATTGTCAACACACACCGAATCCCAAAAAATACATTTGTATCACATGGTTGTGACTTACCTGATCAGCAAACAGGACCATGATGGTGTAGCTGCCTGCTCCAGGAGGAGTATATTTGACAGTGAATGTGTCGTTGTCATTTCTTATGATGTCAAAGTCGATGTCGGCCTCTGCAGGTCCAACCACACCAGGAGCGCACTTGATCCCTATGCTGATGTCACCTAAAGGCAGAAGACAAATCTTAATTTAATAATATACAAATTATAGCAAGTAGTATTCTTGACGTTTTTATCATAATTTCACTGTTCATACTTCATATGGGGAAAACATTAAATACACCTTTTAAAGTAAACTATGTAGGGTTAAAGATGATAGAAAGCACCCCATGATTTACTTGACACGGGAGTTCTGTGCGGTATTACCTTGTCCAGCCTCTGCGCAGTCAACAGTGAAATATGTTGGCTCGAAGGCCTTGAGGCCAGTCTTCGCCACCCCAGGTCCAGATACCTTCACCTTGTTTGGATGACAGCCTGCTCCGATATTCATCTGTGGCCATAAGACCAAAAGAAAAATTTGTTTTTTGTGATGAGATGGAGAAATGATACTGGTGTCTTTGCATACATCCCTCAAAGCTCAGTGATGGACACAACACAGCAAGTGAATTACAATCTCCACATGCTAAACTAGACCCAACCATATGCCTTTTTTGGTTTTAATATGGCAAGAGTTGAAGATAATCCCTGGTACTTAAGTGTCTGCACATAGGACTCACGCATAGACTCCCTTTTTTCACTAAGCTACATCTGAAACGTTCCAGGTTTAAATGGCTGACAGAGTGCTGTAATCTAGTCTGTGGACACTTTAAATACCAGGTATTAGCCATGATTTTTGCCCAGTGGAAAACTAAAAAAGGCAGGTAGAGTTGAGTCAAGCTGAGCTGGTACCATGCGGTGTAAAGCACAATTTGTGTCGTAATTCTGTGGAAAAACATCCCTCTCTTAACATGCATATTTGCGTTATATATAATGTGTGCACTCATACATGTACTCACCCTGAAGGGACTGTCGGGAATATTGACACCTCCCCAGGAGACCATGACAGTGTGTTTTACAGGTTTACGTGGCGTGTAAGTACAAGTGTATGTGCCATTGCCATTGTCCTTAACTTGGACATCCACAGGAGAGCCCTCACCATCCTGTGAAGTTAAGACATTAAGACAGACATGTCTGAGGCATGATAGATGATGAATAAACTCCCTTTTCAGTTGACATGCTAAAGCACACATGAACCTACCTGAGCCACAATCTTCAGAGGAGCCTTGCCTCCCTGTTTAGCGTCAACTGTGAACTCTGTGGGTTTTCCAACAGCCAGACCACTGCTCTGTAGACCAGGACCATAGGCCTTCACCTGGAATAAACAGTCAGTCATGTACCTTCAGGAATACAATTTACATTTGAAGAGCAAAAACAAGAGATGTATGTATGCAGTATGTGTCTATGCACACATATTGCAGGGCTATTACAGTCAATAAAAACAGGCTAAAACAATGATTAGCAGTGAAAAGCTTCATTAACTGAAATAAAACAAACTAAAACCAAATGAATTTACACATTAAGGTGGCAAAATTTCCCCCCATGTTAGTGGTTCAAGGTGTACAAAAATAAAATGGCTTTATAAAATCTGAAAATTTGAATTAACCAATGGTTTTGTCATGAATCGTCACAAATCCTACTGTACCCATTTCATTTCAAATTAAGGCTTTCCTCATGAAGCCTAAAAAACAAACACTAGAAATACCAACACACTAAAGTGCAACTTGTAAAAGGAGAATTTAACTTGCAAATGAGACTGTCTCAACAAGACTAACCTGTATAAATAAAGACATAACACACAATTGCAGAACTAAATTAAAATAAAAGCAATGAAAATCTCATAAATATGATCACTCTGGTGTGTGCATACTTTGTCAGGGTAGAAGTCTTTGCCTGGTGGATTGACAATCTCTGCCATGAATGGAGAGTGCTGGATGTCTTCGTTGTTGCAGAGCACATGTACAGCATACTCCCCAGCTTCTGTGGGCCAGTAGCGTACGTCACAGGATCCATCACCTTTGTCGTCACATTCAATCTTGGCCTGAGATGGACCTTCCACAGAGAAACCTGCACATAAAAAGAAGCATGTTTATGACTCCAGAAAGCTAATAAACAATTAACTGCAAACAAGCAGCTGTATAAACAACTTACACTCCAAAGTTATAGTTGTAGGATTCTTATTAATCGATGTGTAGGTGTGTGTTGTATTCGTTGTCTCTCTCTTACTTACCCAGTGTACCGACATTATCTCCAACAGCCTCTACCACAAAGTCAGCAGATTTGCCGACCACACCGCCTTCCAGCCCAGGACCCCATGCTCTAACCTTCTGCTGGCCAGCCTCAGCGCCAATCTTAACCTCAATGGGACTGGATAAAGCAAAGAAACATTAATCAGAACTGCAACAATTTATAGCTGAAATAGTCCATTCTCTGTGTGTTTTTGTGTACCTGCGAGGGATGTGCTGTCCTCCCCAGGTGATGGTGATGCTGTATGTGCCAGGTGTAGTGGGATAATACTCAAATCCATACACACCGTCTCCAAGATCTTTCCTCTTACAAGGCTCATCAAGACCCTCTGCAAAGAGAGTAAAGTTCTTCATTTTGTCATTTAACATTATATCATGTTGGATTATGCATACAAAAGATAGACATATCTGTGCAGTGTGGGTTAATACTCTTTTCTTGCATCAACTTTAAACTCACTCCAAGTAATATATGACCGCAGACAGTTTATGAAAAAACTGGCAAGACTTTTGCTGATGTTTGCAGTGTAACTCACTGGGGCCCTTGATGGAGACTTTGAGCTCTCCAGTGCCAGCTCCTTTGGTGTAAACCTGAAAGTCTGCAGTCTCCTTCACCCTCAGGCCCTTTGGCTGCAGACCACGACCCTTAGCTCTGCAGAGGCTTGGATTACATGCTGTGGAGAAGATGCACAAAGAAGAAAAAGTGTGAGAAAACAGACAGAGGCAAGCGGCATTATTCCGACTCCAACCTTATGACCACATGTGATTTCAGCGGTGGTTACGGTGGGGAGAAAAGGAATGAGGTGCGGGATGAATGATATGAAACCAAAACTATTTCCATCCAAACTGTACATCCATCACACAGACGGGGGTTGCTGGAAAGCCTATCCCTGCTTCTGAATTGTCCTTTTTCACTCTCCTCCCCCTCGCCTGTGGCTCTTATCCATGTATCTAAACCCACAGAAAGACCACAGTAAAGGAAGCAAGCCTGTATCACCACGCAGGAAGTGGAGTATCCTCCATATCTGCTCATTAAACATGTGTAAAATGGGACCTGCTGAGTCACAGTTGACTGAGTCTCCAGGAAGCAAAGGAAATCCCACAGGAACAGAGACACGCACCATCGAAAGGAACATTAGATAATGTAAAGGACAGTGCTCATTATTACAAATATTAAAGCCACTGAAACTCAGTAGAGAAATATATTTTGCATTGGAGAAATACTGAATTAAATGTCTAACGTTATTAAAATGGTACACCTGGGCCAAAAACAAATATGATTGCACGACTACTGTGGTTTGAATACAAGTTGGATGGAGTCTGTATGTTATTTGAAAGTTGTGTTACTGCATTTATTATGAAGAGCACAAATGAGATGGAACAAATGACAACCACATACTGCACCTGAAAGGTATTCTTCCATATAAACATGAAAAAATATTTGTCTGATTACTTTGACGCACGTAAGAACACAACAAAAATATTGGAAATGTTGATAATGCCAAATAAGGAGTCATCGCTGGAGACGTCTGAGTCAGTAAATGTGAGGTTTATAGTCATGACACATATAGGCTAATGCAAGACTTCAGAGGAAAATTAGTCACAAGTAAAGACATGAAATTCCACACACACACTCCCACACACGGTATAGGATAACCTCGCTCTAAATATCTCTATTTCCCAGTAGGGTACACAATTCATCAAGTCCTGCATGCAATTGCACACACTCAAACACAAAGTGGGTACCCAGAAGAGATCCCAGGAAACAGGAAATGACAGCAGAAGGAAGAAGCTGTTCCAGAGAGAGGAGAGATACCACCAGGCGTCTATCAAAGACAAGGAGGGGGGAAAGAAAGGGCACATAATATCCAGTACGGT
>JAPTYQ010000028.1:21522471-21536704 GCA_029814465.1 Ostorhinchus cyanosoma | reverse complement strand
TATACACACACACACATATATTGCAATAAATGATCGTTAGTTATTTTTTCCAATGACAAATATCCATTTATGTGACATATCCATCTGATTACAAATGTATGTTTTTTTAATATTACCTGAGGAAAATTAGGATACATTTTTGCAGCTTCTTGTAGACTCAACTTTTAAAATAAAATTTTCTTGGTAAGCCATCCTTAAATGCAAGAAAACATTAGCATGGACTAGAGCTTTGCTATACAAACACACTAAATTGTAAATCCCACATTTCAACCTTTACATCAGGGAAGATAAATGGAGAATTCAGAGCATGTATGACCTTTATTTGAAGGTAAATCAACCACAACACTACAACGTCATACTTCTCTCTCTGCCCTTGAATTTATCTTTTGGATGTTAAGAGTTTTCTTTTGTTACAATGAAAGTTTATCCTGGCAATGCGTCCATGTCAGCAGTAATTTATTTACATGTTCATGATGGACGCTCATATCTGAAGGTTGTTATTTTTGGACACTCAAGGAACTCTCGGACTGGAGGGAAATAAAAGCTTGTCTTGAGTCCTTATCTGCTGCTCGAGGCTGTTGGTGATCCACAGGTATGTCAAAAATCCTGAACATGTAAACAGAAACCTTCATTTCTCACTTTTCCTCATATACCTCTGCTCTCATCTCCCACCCTCTTCCCTCTCTAATTTACCATGGACATAAAGGGAGGGATAAGTGCCCCTCCTCTCCTTTGATCTTGCTCACTGTCCCTCCAGAGTTAAACGTCCTGGTGCTAATCCCTGCTCATTTTGCGGTCACACAGATGTGATTTACACACTTGTGCTTTGTTTGACTTCAGATCTCCAAGTGTCAGTCATTGCTGAGACTGGATACATAAGGTTTACAATCCTAAAGGTTTAATGGTGTACTTTAATATTCATGAATATTCATTTCCAACTTGTATTTCAATGTTAAGTCACACCTGGTTTTATTTTCAAAGAGGATAAACATGCGTAATTGAACCTGGAGACAAACGAGACATGTGTCAGTACTCTATAGGCACAATATTTAAGACTTAGGAACACAGGGATGTTCGTAAACACACACAGGCAGATTTCCTCACCTGGAGCACAGCTGTCGACCAGGGCACCCAGAGCCTGGCCAGTCTGCCAGTCCCTGTTGAAGTTGGTGATAGGAAGCTCGGGCAGTTTGTTCTGGATCCATCCCAGCAGTCTCTGCTTGGGGGTCTTCTGCTTGCCATCATCTGCCTCCTCCTCCTCATCCCACATGGGCATGGAGATGGAGTAGTGCAGAATCAAGGTCCAGATCAGACCCAGGATCAGCTTCAGGTTCCCATCCACGATGGCTTTAGAGTCTGAAGTGCAGAAGAAGAAAGAACAAGAAAACATTTAGAGGCATTACACAAAAAATGTAAGTAAATGAGGATAAAGTTCAAAGTTAATGTAAAACTCAACTAAAGTAGAAGAAAAGAATATTCAGGCATTTATAGGCAGAGGAAGAGTAGTCTAAAGCTGTCACTAAAAGGCATTGTTGAAAGAAGTGATAATTATGATGAAAACCATATGGAAAATAATAGAGTTGAAGCCCTTTTCAAAGAGTAAGATGAGGCATAAAAAAGTCCTCAGCCAAAGATCAACTGGAGGAAGAACTGTGACTGATCTTTAATCATCCACTACTTCAACTTCACTGCAACAGAAATTAAGTCTATAAAAACATGCTTTGAATTCCAAATTTTCCCCCGGACTGTCTTTGCTATTGAACATATGGCTTCCATCTATAAACCGGAGTGGGTGCAAATATATAAATCATCATCCATGGTCTGATATAAAATATAATCAATGTTTACGTTGAGCTCCAAGACTACGTTTTTACTTTTTTTATACACACGATAGTAAAAACATGTTAAACTGTCTCAGAGATGTGACCTAGGTATCAGGAGGGCGAGGCAAATCGTGAAAGAAATAGTAATATGTGTGGGGGGAATTTTCCAGATGAATCATTTTGCAAGAGTTAAACAAATGTTCACATGAGATCATCTGCAGAGAAATGGGAACACCGTATTGCATTAAATACCATATAATATTGAACATCACCTTTAATAACGCAGATTAAATATTTTAAAATAGTGATGAGGGAGAACTAATTCATAACACTTCTACTTACAGCCATTATTGCAATGGCATGACACAACAGCACAACATGTACCATATTTGGTTGTTCAACAGTAAATTACATTTGTCTATGTTCAGACAGGGCCACACGTACCACAGCAAGCAGAGGAGAAAGTGAAGCAACTCGCAGCTAGCCCAGGCATGAGGAAGAGATCTACATTGACGTACCACCCAACATAAACACTACAACACACACACACACACATTACACAAGTAGGAGTTGATCGGCAGGGGTGATTGCTCAGGACCAGCCTTAAGGAAAAGGAGGGGCTTGACTGTGTTCCTGTGACTGATGGCAATTACATCAGAGAAAAGGGTTAAAGTTCTGGTTCTTGTGATTGTCTGAGTGGATGCTGATGAGTGTCAAGGCTCTGATATGCTTTTAAGGTGAAATATGGGTTTGAATCCCATGAACTACAGCAGCTGTGCCCACTTGGCAACTTCCTTATCATTTAAGGCTTTTCAACACTCTGATAAGGCATTGAAATAACTGAGAGAGAATGAGGCTGAAAAAAATAAAAATAAAACATTGTGTATTCACATCTCAGTCCAAAATACATCCTTAGGATATTGTGACTCCAGTGCTGCTCTCACAGTTTTCAACTTAATTTGTTTTGTCAATGTTGTCTAGATTAGAACAACTGTTGGTATTAGCAGCTCAACCTAAACGACAATAAGGTTTCAAATTATTCGGAGGCGAGCCTCTTTTTTTCATTTACATAATGGTGCTGGGGCTGGAGTAGGGGGCTGAGGCTACTGAATAGACTGAATATTTAAGGCCCCAAGTAGGAGGGTCTGAGGGCTGTTAAGCCAAGAACAGCAATAGTTTGAGGGTAAGGTTGGGATGGATGGGACTGTCGGCCAAATGGGGGTGGGGACTTTGATACTAGATGACGACAGAGCAGCGAGAAAGAATGAAATGAGAGCTATTAAGATGTTCGACAGCAACTCTTGAGAGCACAAATACACATGCTGCATTGCAGGTTATATTAATTCATCTGTTCTACATGTATGTGCACAACCACATCTGGCCATCACCCAGTTCATCCGAGGTGAATTTTGTCTGCAGTCGTGTTCCAACAGAGATGTGCTCACAAGCTGCCCACCCTGCAATACATGACATGTCAGCTGCTCCCATGTCAGCAGTGGAAAAATACACTTTGTACAATGATATAGTAAGGCAGAGTCTGAGGAAAGGCCCGTTTGGATGACCCATCACCATGGGAACTTTAAGAGAGTCACATTGTTCTAGCAACTGAATGGCAAGTTTGGAACAAAAGGAAAGAAGAAGTAGGGTTAATGGAGACCTGATCGATGAGGCAGGAGAGAGCATCACAGAAAATACTACAGAGAGAGAGAGAGAGAGAAATGTTGCCTAAAGACAAACATAAAACTGACAGCAATAGATTTGTGATGCGTTTCGTCTGTGCTTGGTGTGTGTGCCACAAGTTTGTACTCGTAATAAGAATGCAGATCTGCTACAGCAGGGGTGTGTCACATAGCGGCCTATCATTCACCACAGCACAGACCCACTGAAAAAGGCCCACAACAACATACCAGATCAAGAAACCAACAAAACCACAGAGGACCTGATTGATTATCCTGCATGGTCATCTCCAGCTCAACAAATCACTGATGTGGGTCTCTATGGAAAATGCTACAAATATAAATTACTTTACTCGTACAGATAGGAGACCCTTAAATTTCCTTGTGGGTCCAGAGTTTACCACACTAATCTACAACAAATTGTGTTTGAACCGTTACCTTGGAGATGACAAGTTAATTAGTGAATCTATGACTACAGTAACTTTTATATTTATATATCAAACATTTGCTTGATTAAGGGTTTGGTGAAGTAACAGCACAAGTGGCGGCCATGCTGTTTTAATGTGGTATCTGTAATTTGTTATAATCATTAAAGTTTCTAAAAAGCTGGAGCCATCTGAGGGCACAGTAAACACAATCATTTCAAGTGTTATCAGTTGTAGTTAAAGATATGTTTGTAAAGTGAAAGAATAAAAATCACCAAGCAGCTCATAAGAACTTTTGGGCAGGCGCGTCATTACTTAAATGTGCACTTTCTGATAATGTGTGTATATGTGTTGACACTTTGATTCATGCTTCTCACACACAAATCTACTAAACATGCAAAGAATCTGCCAGCATTCCCGGCAAACCACAGCACACAGAGTCTGACGGAGCCCATATACGGACACAGACCGCTGCAGACATCCCCTCTGCTGATTCATACCCCCTTTGTGTGTGGGTATGTGCATGTGTGTCAGAGTAAACAGAGTCAAGAGTGGAGGCTACTGTAAAGAGTGTGTGTGTCTGTGTGTGTGTGCATGTGTGTATGTTGCTTCTTTTGCCCCCAAAACTCCCATGACTCATGCGTTTGACTCGTTGCTGCAGCCCACCCCCTTGGTGACATTGCTATGACATCACTGCAACCCCTGACCCACAACCTGACCTCATCCCTGCATCACAAAGTGGAAGGGGGATGGAAGAAGGAAGAAAGTGCCAGAGGATCGACAGTGGGGGAAAGGTTCTGCACAATATTCAGGTTATTCTGTAACATCTGGAGCACATTAATACAGAGAGCTTGTAAGGGGAAAGGACAAAACAGCAGGTCTGGTTGGGACGTCATGAGGTCTCTTCTTTCTCACTCTATCACTCATATTGTTCATATGCAGTTATGGGTTACATATAATAATTCAATTTCAACAAAATTGCCGAGGTCACAAGGAGACAGTTCCATTTACTGATACAGAATATAAATCTACAGGCATATACATTTGTTTTACATAGTTTATACTGTCAAACAGAATTTCTGTAATATTTTCAATAAAGCGTCAATTCAGTTAGAGGAATCTGACTTTCATTACTACAGAATAAGCTGTGGTAATGGACTGAATCTGTGGACTAAATACAACCCACCCAACTTTTATTACGATCCAACTTAATTCACTAAAATGAAAGGGGAAAAACCCGGAATTTGAAAACAGTTCACCATCTTTATGCAACTCAAATAAAAAAACAATCAATCAGTATAAAGATAGGTAAGTTGGAACTGTTTGACACATCCCAAACTGTGTGAAAACACACCTACAGTTCCTATTATTGAAGATTTCTTACAGCCTGGAATCCAGAGTGTCCAGAGAAGGGGGTTGAAGTCTTGTTTCTTCTAAGACCACTTGAAATATAACTGGATTTTTGCCCATTGATGCCAAAAAACAAGCATTGTACTTTTAATTCCTATAGAATTAGTAAAAAATAATTGCTCAGGAATAAAATGCAATTTGTAAGACACCAGACTCTCTAGATCCATCCTCTTAACTGTAAGCGCATTAAATAATATAAAAAATAACAAATTCTACAACTGATCAGCAGTTGCAGCAAATTACTGATGTGCTTAAAATTTTGCACACCATCATCACCTTCAAACATAAACATCATATCAATATTAATGTTTCAAGCAGTTTTTCTTATAAAGTAATTTATTGTAGAAAATCATTTCGAGATCAAAAATCTGTAGAAACCAAAACAAAAACCCAGTTGGTATTATATAAGTAACATGCGTATCGAATGAGGACATTTATGTCTAATAGGCTTTACCAACTTTCAGGTACAGTACAATAATGTCCACACACACACACACACGCACGCACACACACACACCGGAGTCATGCCTGGAAAAGGGGGAGGGTCTGCAGTGACCAAAACCCAGTCAGACAGAACAGTCTGAGGAAATGTCACACATTCCACTCAGGCCTTATCGGACACGTTTTAAGGCAGTGTTCTTTAAAGGAGCTGCATGTGTATTAGGCAGAATAAATCCAGCAAAAAGAACTGCAGGACATATAACCCAAAAATAGTCTGTCATTAACATCTGGTTTTATGACTGAACGTGGATTCTGCTAGTAGCTTCAACATCCAAAAGCTGAAAATGTTTGACCTGGAGCTTTTCCTCCCCTCCCACCTTCTCTCCCTCCTTTTACTTCAAGCAACAAGCCAGTCCAGAGCTACTACACTTCCTCCTCTTCCTTTCTACTTCTTCCAGTCATCCTGATTCCCTCC
This sequence comes from Ostorhinchus cyanosoma, assembly GCA_029814465.1. Lineage (NCBI taxonomy): Eukaryota > Metazoa > Chordata > Actinopteri > Kurtiformes > Apogonidae > Ostorhinchus > Ostorhinchus cyanosoma. Next base: position 21,530,454 of record JAPTYQ010000028.1, on the reverse strand, counting down.
CTCCGCTCTCCATCTCTTCACTCCCTCCGCTGGAAGAAAGTTCCTCCTGGTTTTTTAGCCTTAAAAGGGCAGAAGCAAACTGGATCTTGGCAGCCCTCCCATTCCCTGGGCTCTGGTTACAGACAGAGGGAGGAGGGAGGACAGGACAGGGGAAGGGAAGGGAATGGAAGGGAGGCACAGGGGTGGAGGGCCAAGAAAGAAAAGAGGGGGAAGAAAAGAAGTGAAAAGTGCTGTGTGGGACATTTTTAAAGCCCACACTGACAACATCTCCCGCTGAGGATGGGCTGAGATATGATCATTTGAATGCAGAGACCGAATAGGTTGAAAGAAAAATGAGGTTTGAGGGGAGTAATCGAAGGAGGAAACAAAGGAGGGGAAAACATGAGGGGTTTGAACAGGGGGCAGCGAGGGATAAACCGGGGAGGTGAGAGGAGGACATGGGCACCGCAGAACATGATGAATGAGGAGGTTTAATAAATACCCTGCGGCTTTAATCAACTGTTTGTTTCCTGGAAGCATTTGAAGAGTACGATCAACCATAAGAGCAGAGTTCGGGTTTCCAAGTAATTGATAGTTCTCGGCCGGGCAAAAATGATTCAGGTCTGGAAAAGTAGATCCCCCTCCAGATGAGTTTCTGGCACAACAACCCAGGCTCTGTCTGTTTGTAGGTAAAATCTTGTAACATAATTATCCTACCTAAAACCATATTCCAAAAACAACTATCATCATCGAATGAGGTCGTTTGATCCGTCAATGTAAAAGTTTTTACGTAAATAATGATATTACATTACAGAATATAGTCTCGGCGCATATTTTTTCCCCCTGCAGAGGCGAAAAAATTTCACTGAAACCCTGGAGACACACAGCACATTATAGAAAACTGATGCTTTATGTCTGCTTGTTCAGTCTGAACATGAGGCATGGGGTGTTGGGGAATGTTTCCAACTCTGTGATGTAATGCAATAGCCTGAATACCACTGTACTGAATGGAGTCCACACTCTGCTAATCCTCACTATCCACTTGACCAGTCCCAATTCGCCTGTACAGACAGGAAGTTAGACTAAGGATAATGAGCCGACAGGAAGTGGTCCATTTAGACATAACTAAGGGGCTAAACTCTGTTATCTCACTCTCCAACCAGAAGTCCTCTCTATATTACTACAGTCTGTTGACTTTATTACTTTATTATTCTTCTTATTATACAAGATTATGGTCAAGTTACATTATTAAAATGATGCATGTGTGATAATGTTCAACAATGTGATGAAGAGATGCTTAATAAACTAAACTTGCCTGGTGTAAATTGATGTACCAGTATTTCACAGATAGCCGACTAGAAAGATTTCATTAATGCATGCCCATCTAATTGTTTACGTGCTTGAGTGCTGAATGCAAATAAAAAGATTTTCCTTATTCATAGCATTTGTGCCAGTATTTTGCTATGTGTTTATGTTTATACCACAATGATGAAGCAAATGCAATTGCTCAGTGCTAATGTGAGTTATTAAGCAAACTTATTTAGTGTGGTGCATATTATCTCATGTATAAACTGCTTCTCTATTGAGTTTTATTTTATTATATCATACTGGAACTAAATATTGAATTAAAAGAAGGTACTCTCTGCCAGTTTGACTCACCATAGTTACTATGTCTTGGATAGATAACACCGACACAGAAGTTACAGTCAGTGTGTCTGTGTTAAGAAAGGGAACTAAGCTGGTACTCTGCATTTTTTTGGTACATCATCTCATCTCAGTTGTCAAATTATGAGAAAAAGACATGCCAATGTTGTGAATAAAAGGGTAACTTGTGCTTTTTGGTACTTTAAGTGTTTTTTTTTCCCCATTTACAGTTACACAGACATTGTGATATATTGTTTGATGACTGTCTTGCAAATTATGAAATAGCACAAAATCCCATCATTGTCAAAGATGATGAATTGTGACACCATCAAGTATTACTCCGCTTCCTATCATTAGTTGATATTCACTACACCACTGTAAAGTGTGATGGAAGACTCATCCTGAATCCTGTGCTGACTTGTTAAGAACATCACTTTTGGATTCTGATAAGTCAGTCAATGCAAATATTGAATTGTCACCCAGCCCTCAGAGTAATGACTAAACCAACAATGAGTCACTGATGACCAGAAACCGCTGTTACACTGGCCTTTCTACACAACCATATCTTTTAAGCATGTTGGTATTTTGGCCACACCTGGTAGTGACACCCACCTCATCCTGTTGTACCGCTATGACTTTGTGGGTCTATTTAAAATGGGTTTATTTTACAACAAACACAGGTACAACTGAACATCCTGTCCACATGCAGCCGATGACCTCTGGAGAAGTTACACACCCTTGTCATGTTTGGTATCTTGAACTTAATCTGTCTAGATATTCACATCTAACACACAAAGGTAGGTCAATGTAAGTAGACAAATTCATGGTGAATCAGTGTCATTTCTTCCCACGCAGACGTTGCCATCTGACCTCACACACCTTATTTCATTTGCAACAAATTGTCCAGCTGCAAGCTGATATTCTTTGAATGGAGAGGCAAAAAATACAGGAAGTGTTCATTAACAGATGGCCCATCCATTTGTTCTTAGTCACACTTTTTCTCTTAAATGTTTTGCAGTCTGAACATGCCTGTTTATGATACACTGAAGGTTTACCAGCAATAGTAATAATATAATTCTATATTACTACATATCATCAGCCAGAAGAACACGTCTCCTTGTTTCCTTTCCTTTATCTATAATAGTGCATAATGCATTTGATCATTATGTAACAACAGATTTACTGTTGCCACACAGGCCTCTGTCTCAACCTGCATGCTCTGCTCCCAGGCAGAAGCAGGGGAACAGCCAGGTACAATGTTACACCATAGCTGTATTTTTTTTTTTCCACATCCTGCCAGTGTGGATGACGGGAAAAATTTGGCACAATTGTTGCAATCTTAATGTTCTAACAAACTCCACAGGTTTAGTCAAGTATGCATTAAGTGTTTGGGCTGAGCTGCTGATAGGTGGAGAGTAAGGATATGCAAACATCAGCACAAACAGGACAAAACAGCTGTGTAGTTTTAATCTGCTCATTGGCTAATGTGTTCAAGCTTCCTAGTACAAGGAATTATCACCATAGAGGATGAAGCCAAGAGAAATGATTGAGCTTGTTGAAACGTGGCTGTGATGAACTCAGTGGAATAAAGACACAGGAAAGACTGAGCACAACAGGAACACCCTCAAAGAACGCCAGAGTTATTAAAAACAAGCAAACATGTCCAATGCATCACACAGACCTCAAGGCAAATAACTGAAAGCACTATTAACAGTTTTCTGTTGAACACTACCCTTAATGTTCAGTGTGGTTTGCATCATAACTGTAATCAGAGTAAAGTAAATACAAACAAAGCCAGTCTGCGGCATAACAAAGATCCTGTCACCTCATTCACCATCCTGCCTGCTAGATGGCAGCCTTGCTACTTGTCATCTACATTCCTGCCTGAATACATGTGAGTTCTCATTTATCACTAATCATGTGTCTGGCTGGTTGTGCCAGATCATGTGGGTTTTGGTTTTGTGTCAAAACTGCAGAAAGAGATTACCTGTTGGCTTCAAACGACATTGTAGCCAACACCAAACTACAGTGTGTGCTGGGAAAATAAGGGGAGGGCAGCTGTGCCTGGATATAATGGATTCACTGCCTACTTTAAGATCCATAGAAGATTCACCTTAAGATCCAGCATTATATGATCGAAGCAGGATACAGAATACGTAAGCAGGGTACATAAGCAGGATACAGAACATATCCTAGTGTTGTACTCCAGCTTCACGGCTACCGTAGCCCTGATTGCTTTTGGGGTGGAGTAAATTATCAGCTTTTCTTGAGAAACTCATCATGACAGTATCATGTTGGGCAATGTAGCGTATCAATACATGTCCAGTTTTAGCAAGGAAAAGAGAAGCTAAGTTAATAACGAAAGAGGTGTGGACTTCAAAATCAAAGGTCATGAAAAGTCAAAGATTTAGAAGCAAAGTGCTAAAAGAAACACAAAGAAAAGCAATAAGAGCTTGAATTCCAAAGAAAGAGGGAGAGACCAGATGCATCATGCTGAGCAGAGATGGCAGTTTGGTAATTTGTGGTGAGGGTTGCTGCCTGGGTGTGTCCATTTTCTGCAATGAAAGGAGGAAGTAAAAGAAGAGAGCGGACTCCTCATCTTCAGATTAAATGACTCAAAGGCAGCAGCTAGGGTGAGGGTGAGTCAGCTGGAGGCACAGACAGACAGGATGGGTCATCGGTGCCTGGTACAGCGGCCTGAATACCAGCAGTTTAATTAAACACACAATCAGCTCGCACTGTGAGCACAAAACAGGAAAATGAGTCTCTCTCTAGGAATGCGTAAGCTCCTGAAAACTAACATCCTAAAAATAATCTAAACATATCAGAGGCAGATGCAAAGACAGGCAGATTGCATGATGCATGTAACAATCACAATCCTAAGATACAGTGTATCTATATTGTTAATATCTTAAAATGAAAACCACAGCTTTGATGAACATTAAATACAGAGCTCCAGCCCGTTTTGTCATATTGGATGCTGCCTGGGATGCTTCCGATTTGTTTTGAGGCTGTTTTGTATTGTCACCTCTCATGTTAGCTGCAGCAGGAAGAAGTAATATGTACATGTGGAAACCATGAAGGAAACAGTGACACAGACATTCCCCAAAGGATGTCACAGACTAACTGATGTCTGATTCACTGATAGGCAAAAACCTCTTCCTTTTGTTCTGACCGCAGACTCTCTGTTGGTTTGTGCTTCGTGTCTGAGATGAAGAATTTGGTTGTCTGTGTATATTCCAGGTAAGAGAGGGGTGAGCTCTGTGATCCAATTAGTCCATCATATTCAAAGTCAACTTCTGAGTGGACAAATTCTTCACTTTAATTCAGTTGCAGTGTCATCAAGTTAAATCACAACTGTTGTTAGCAGGCAAGCAGCTGCATGTAGGCAAAGCCCGTTAAACCCAGTTTTATGTCACCCAGCATGAGCCAAATACTGTCTAACGCTGTGGAGACCCAGCCCCAGCCCACTGCACGACATGAACACAGACAATAGCCCTGTGTCTCAGTGTGTGAGTGTGCAGAATCAGCCCTTCTAGGCCTGAATTACATCCTGGCCCACAACGTTGGGCTCAGGCCGGACTGGTCCAACCTGGTTCAGGCAGCAGGGAACACAGAAATCCTAGCCCCCCCTCCCTTATATACAGACAGACAGGCCCCCCTTACAGATCAACCCAGATCTAGAGAGCTGGAGACAAAAGCTGTGCACCCTGGACACAAGGGAAACGCCTGCTTTCTCAGTGAGAACACATTCAGTAATGTGACCAACACTGGGAACTCCTCTGTAGTCCCACTGAAAACTGCACCACACTCACACACTTCAGGTCTGCTTTTATTGCTCTTAACATAGTGACATTTTCTACTGTGCAAAACGTGTTCAACTTTATTCTGCCAGTTACAGCCCCAAGTGCACATGCTCTGTTCTTTACTTATGACAGTGTGGCCCCATTTAACATGTGTTGGCTTCACTTACAACAACTATAAACACTTAACATTATAATAGAAAAGCCTGGTAAAGAAGTTTGAGATGCGTTTAGGGACAGACACTCATTCATTCCAGTCCGCATGTCCACACACTTCACTGACCCACCTATGGACACCAGCTTGATGTTCTCCTTGTCCAGGAACTCCAGAGCCACCGACACGTTCTCCAGCTGCATCTGGCGGAAGGTGGGCCTCTGGTTGTACTTTCTGAACATCTTCTTCTGGGACAGGACCTCCAGGAGCCCGATGAGCCGCAGCCCATCGCTCAGGTCCGTCTGCAAGTTGCCGATCCGCTTGTTGACGCATTTCAGGTGCTCGTTACACCAACGGGTGAAGGTGTTCTGCTGGATCTTCTTCCACGGGGCATCTTCGGCCAGGTCTTTCTCCGTGGCGGGCATTTCTGCGTCCTTGTCCGTGGAGATAGCGTTAGGAGCGGGCGCGGCGCTCTGGTGGAGCCGGGGGTGGGAACCACTCATTTTTATGGTCTCGGCTGTCTCTCGGTTCGCTGGCTTTTTTTCTGGGTGGAGTCTGTTCAACTTTGCGTGGCCGCTCCCTCCCTCTCTCTTGCTAGTTTGTCTGTGTTTCAGAGAAAAGAAAAGGGAAAAGAAAGCAGTGAACATGAGAGGGTGACTTATAGCCTGGAGATAGTGATTTCGCAAAGAAAGTAGGCGGTTAATGCATTGGAAACTAGAAAAGGGAGTCACTTTGAATCCGAGAAGCATGGCACCGGTGATCTGCTCCCACAGTGAAGCCAAGTGGGACAATCATGTAGTTTTTATTGTCCTGGAGGTACAAGTCAAAGCTCCTCTAGAATAAATACAGGCGTTTATGAGCCTATCTCTGAAGTCAGACTGAAAAGATAACTGTCATATGTTTATCCAAACAACTGGGGAGAAAGTACACTCAGCATAATCATCATATTTTGCCAACAAAAATAGGAAAACATTCAGGTCTGATCTTTGATCCTGTGGTCTGATCTTATAAATCCAACTATATAGAGCCATTTCAGGTAGACATGCCACTTTAAGTGTGAATCCTGTTGCCCACTGCTGTCCTTAACAAAGTGTGTTTTAGGATTTTTCATGTTTGCCAAGCAGATAAGGAGCAGCAGTAAAGACTGTAAACAAGGTCATACTGTTGAAGGCAGCACAGTGAAAGACGAAGGCTAATTTGACTGTCTGTGTCTCCCTCCAGCCCATCCTTTGTAGGAGGATATTATGTTATTCTCACCCTCTGAGTTATCCCTAATTATTTGGCAGCAGCCCTCACCCTCCTCTCCTTTGAGTCATAATGATGCTGTGGCTTTTGGAAAAATGAGAATAATTTTCTCAGCCTGAAAGACAAAGCTAGATTACACCAGATGTACATAGTTGAAGGGCACGTGTTCAGAGGGCCTCAGTGAGTGATATGAGCTCATCTAAAGCTCTCAGCAGAGTTCACAGGTCCCCTGCTGCAGAGGAATAAATATTTGAGACATCCATTTGGGATATGAGCGTCACAGTGTCCTCATAAGGTCAAAGACCTCTGTTTGTTTGTGTTTGCTGGCCTGCACGCGGCGTTGATCACATCCACATCTGCACACATGCACAGTGTGCTTATTTGTGCATCCAGAAGCCTAAATCACTGTAGTCATCTGTGTACATGTAGTGGGTATCATCATGATTTCAAAGAGGTCACAGAGTCAGCCAGACGTTGTACGTGTCTAGACACATTAACTTTACCTGCCTCCTCTGTCACTTTAAACAACCTGATGACATCACACACTTATTATGTACAATACAAGCAACAACTAATGACATGTAATTATGACAGATTGAGTGTTTTATAGCAGCGATGGGGTAGTCAGCAGCAAACAGTTTATCAAAATGGAACACAACTGGTATTTTTTGGCTTATTTCTCTTACAGCCTTGTGTATTTCAGAATTTATGCTGACAAAGATATCTCTCCCTACATGTATTAGAAACAGATTCTAACAAACATGGCTTGCTCTTTTGATTTCATTCATTTCACTTCACTGTAACCTCTCTGTAACTTACAGATCAGCAGTGGCTCCAAGGACAGAGAGAGATGTGACTCTGCAGCTTTTTTGACTAAATAAGGAGCTCAATGCCAGGAGCCACAGTGTGGCCAGCAGCCATCCAGAATGCTTTGCCTGTGTGTATGTGTATGTCTGTGTCTGTGTGTTTGTCTGGTCAAGAGAGAATCTGAAGAATGCTCCTCACCCCACAACAACCCTGGAGCCCCTGCCTTAATAACACCCCAATAAAAAGAACCCCATGAATGTAACACACACACGCACGCGCGCACACACACACGCACACACACACACACACACACACACACACACACACACACACACACACACACACACACAC
>JAPTYQ010000028.1:21508262-21522371 GCA_029814465.1 Ostorhinchus cyanosoma | reverse complement strand
CACACACACACACACACACACACGCACGCACGCACGCACGCACACACACACACACACACACACACACACACACACAACCTGGCATTGTGCTATTACATTCATGGGGCCATTTAAAACAATAGAACAATGGTATTAGTATTAAGCATTTCAACTCTGGTCCCCGTAGGTACATAATTTGCTGCAGAAATATGTCAAAACAATTTACAGGCTTTTCTTTAAAATATGTAACTTGTGGCAGTCTAGGAAAGAAACACTGAAATCAATGTAATGGATAATTTAATAAAATGTCAAAAAAGGTGTACAACACTTAAGTTAATGGACACACTCAAGTAGTAGAGGATCATCCATCTTTATTCATAGACACAGATGTCTCTTTTCACAACTGCTCTTCATTGTAAAGTTTTGTTGTCCAATAGCTGATAAACTGGTGAGATATTCAGATCCCTATTGTTTGACTGGAATTCAACAAATAAACAGGAGACAAAACAGTGGGCGGGGACAATGAGCTGACCACATTAAAACTTCTAAGTATCTGAAGTGAGCTCCTCTCCCAGGCTGGTCTTTGAGCTCCATCTAGTGGCTGTTTTTGGAACTACATTTTTCTACTTGGTCCTCTCTGAATTACCTCATTTGCTCCCATCACTTAAATCATCTTCACTGATCCCTGAACCTATTTGCTTCTCCAAATCCTTCAGGTTTTCGTTGTCCTTAAGTCTACACTTTTGCTTTTTCTTTTGTATAACTTGGACTCATCTTAGACCAGACAGTAGCATGTCATTGAAAATGTTTTGGTAACTGTCTCCATAAATAAAAGGCTCAGCTTTACCAATGAGGTAATTTTAAGAATGTATGTCAGAACTGAGAGAGGACTTAATCCGGTCTGAGGGTGGGCTAGACAGTGATTATGAGACCCAAATCCTCTACTGTTGTTTCACATCCAGCCTCCACATTTGGCATGACGCCAAAGCTTACAATGAGTGAGACAGAAATAAAAGCTCAATTTCCAGGATCAACAGAATTTTAAAAAGATTTTTTAGGGTGATGCCCATAGTTAAGAACATTAATGCTTATTCAGTATTTCTAATAAGTGTTTTGTGATGATCATATAATGTGTACAGTAACTACTAAATATGATGTTAGGAATACTGGTGGTCTAGTGTGTATACTACACTGCTTGTGTATCTTTTTGAATGACAAGTGTCTATTCTATTCTATTCTATTCTATTCTATTCTATTCTATATTAAATATTAAACTGTGCACAAGTCAATGGCATTAAATTATTTCTATTGTAAATGAATGAATATTATTATAGAATCTATGATGGGAACAGCTTCTCATCATCACTCACCACACCCAAACAGCCACAGCGGAGCAGAAGATAGCAAAGGAAGTCATATACGAAAACTGCACATAGGGATGTTAACCTCATCATACATACTTGCAAGTGGTGTGGTGTGGTGAGGCAGCGTGTCAGATGCAGAGATTACAGCAAAGTTTTGGCTTTCCCTTTCCTGGAGACAGTGTGTGTTTGTGTGTTTTTGTTGACGCTTGGTTGGTGAAGGGTAAAAGTTGGTAGAGACATGTCATATAAGGACAAGTCTGGTCTGAATGTTGACACGCTCACTTTCTATGTGAGTGATGCCTTCGTTTTCATCTGGGGCTGAAACAGTTAATTGTTTCACCAATTAACTTAGTAATAACAGCCAATGTGATGATGTGATAAATAAAGGATTAATTGTTTATTTATGGTTAAGTGAAGATAAAATCGACTTTTTCCAAATCGTCTCAGATCAGCTGGAAAATGCACATACAAAGCTAAAAACTGTCATGTGTTTCAGAGCTGAAAAGTTGACTTTTTAGTGGTGTATGTGGTTCTCACAGGAGAGTGATGCTACAAACATATGATGATCTTACAGAGTATGATGCATCACTGTAGATTAAACTACTCAACTGTAAATAAAGTGGTTAATGCAGTAGTGATATGAATCCACAATATACACTGTTGCCCATAAAGTTGGATTAAACTATTTTTACTACTCAAGAAATTACTGTAAGTATGTGATATATTCTTGATAAAGTGTAACTCATCTAATCATTGTACCTGGTCAAAGGTGATGACTGATGTGTTTAAATAGGAATAAAAAGACGAATGTGTCTGAAATTAAAATTATTCCAACTTTATGGACAACAATGTATATACCACTAAAACACTGACAAGGCCTGTTTAATTCCACAGTAACTATTATTGCTTCTCGTGTCTTAATAATTTTTTTATGGCACACATATTTACATTCTTTTACTTGAGGAGGTATATTTTCACAGTGGCATTAGTTTTACAGAAGTACATTTTCTGGTAAAATGAAGGATCTACATTCAAGTAAGTTACCTCAGATCTTTCTCTAACCTTTTGGCCATTGTACACAGTAAACATCCAAAGCCTACAATCTGAAAACACATATTTTTCTCTTAACTGTGTTTGATGAAGGGTGTACAGGAATGTTATGACCTCAGAATAAAACCACCTGCCAAAAAAGCTGAAAGAACTTCAGTGGTAGGCATGTTGCATTCACTGTGTGAACAAAAAATTGGAACATTGCTCCCCTCCATCAAAGACAAATGAAAGATATGAAGGTGGCTCAGAAACTTTTCCTTCGTGGGGTGAGTCCTGCTGTGACATGAAACACACCCTGATACACCACATTATGGAACCACTGGTCCAATTAAATGAAGAGCAGGTTTACTGAGAACATTTATCGCTCATAACTATTTCTAAGTTCATCAAGCACAGTTAAAAAATTTTTGACATTTATTCCGTCCCGTGGAGTGGAGTGGGGTGGAGATGCGCACGCGACGAGTATGTTCTCGCGGTGTGAGACCCACTGCAAGCGGCGGAGGGCGCACGCGGCCACCGCTCAGACCCCCCCCCCCCCCCCGGTTCAAAGCTCGAGCGCAGTCAGTGTCCGTGCATTACCATATTTGGTGTGGAGCCCCTAATTGTAATAGCGGGGAGATGCTTCAGTCCGCCGCTGGTGCGCGTGTGCGTGGCCGGACATGCGCGTGCACGTGCGCAACAGCCCATAAACAAAGTATAGCATGAGATACATGGATGAGCTCCAGAGCAATGCGTCCAGCCTTACATCTTATCCCGGGGTATTTAGATCAGTCATGCGCATCAAAATCACGAGCCCACTGTGCAAACCAAACCAAAGAGGCACGCGTTATAAAAGTTTGCGGTGCGTGAGGCGTGGCGCACCGCTCCACAGCTGCAGCGCCTGAAAAAGCTCCAGCAGACCCGCTTCCAGCATCGCTCTTCTCTCCCACTCCGCTCCCACTGGTCCAAAGTGACACCACGGAACCACATTATAGTGATACACATAAGTCAACACGGACTTCATTCACTGCCACAGACCTGGGGCAGGTCACACGGGGGTTCACCGGAGCGCCCCTCTCTCTATTTTCGTACATAAAGTCACTTATTTCTAACGATGAAAGAAAAATCACATACAAACACACCACTCCACTCCACTGTCACTCCCAAACCCACGCAATGAGTGTAAAGTCAGAGCAGACTTACTTATGGGCTGTAGACTGTGATCTCGGTGTGTATGTGTGTGGTCGGTGCGTGTCCGGTGTCTCTCCGGTCCGTTCGGTCAGTGCGCGCAGCCTGCAGTTGGTCTCAGAGGGTGTGCGTGTGTTCAACACCGAGATCCCGGACCTCCCTCCCCACGCGCTGTCCCGGTGGGGGGAAATGTGTGTACTGGTTGCACTGGTGGCGTAAAGGAAGAAAGAGGTAGTCCCTGTGCTGTTTTGTTCTTTTCTACCTCCTCCTCTCTTCTGGTTCTCTCTCTAACGTGAGAGCCTTAATTGGTAAACGGGTACAGTATCAGAGGTGCTGGGGGTGTAGCTCTCCCGTTTTCTTTTTCTATGGGTGACGTCATGACCGCGCCTTTAGGATTTTAAAGGTATGATGTCACACCGGGAGCTGAGCGGCCCTATCCCCCCCATCCTCCTGTGTCGGAGGTGGTGAGGGGTGATGGGTCAGTAGTCTCTCCCACTGTCTTCCTCTATGTGGTAGTGGGATTTTCCTTTATTTATAGGTTCAATCGTGGACCTCACAAAGGACTGAGACAGAAAAAGGACAACTTCCACAGTAATTTCCAAAGTTTTTGGGTTTATATATCCACACAGTTACATATAAGTCTGGAACAATTTTGTTTTCAGACATATTCTTCTTTTTATTCCTATTTATACACATCAGTGATCACCTTTAACCAGGTGCAATGGTTACATACTGAGTCTCAGTTACACTTTATCTATGGAGAATATATTACATTGTCACACTTATTTAATGAGAAGAGGTAAAAATATTTTTTTCCCAATTTTATGGGTGAGTGTATATACATTTCTTTCATGTAAAAGGATTTAAAACAGGATGAAAATAAAACTGTATAACTCATAGACATAAGGGCTCAGTTGTTTATATCTATTCAGACTGAAGCACCACTATCTATTTTAGAGCTGAACCAGACGGATGCCCCTTGAGACCCCCCCCCTGCATCTGGGATGACAGGGATAAGGGAACCAAGAGGATCCAGGGCTGTACCAGGGGTTTGGTTTTGGGTCAGAATTAGGCTTCGTTCACACTGCAGGCAAAAAGTTTGCCCATGCGTGTTTTTTTTTTAATGACAGTTTTAACAGCACTTTTGTTTTTCTTTTCAAATCAGACTTAGGCCACTTTTATATGTGGTCCTAAATTGGATGCATAACTGATGTGTTTCATGCCACTTCAGTCTTAACAGTCATGTTGCAGTTCATCCAGCTTTTACATCACCAGCCCCTTTTCCACCTTTTATCATTTACCTGTGATTTTGAAAAACCTTGGTGTGTTTCCACTGAAATTATGTGGAAAAAAATTTCAACCCAAAACTTTCACTGGAAGAAGTACCAACTACAGGGGTGGGGTTTTCAAATTTCCCAGAATTTTTAAGGGGTGGGGTTATGTGCTGAAGAATGCTGATTGGTGGAATTAGGGGCACTGCTACCAATTATGGGCCCCATGAAAACTAAAGGTTGTGAGCCCTTTCATAAAAGTCAGTATCTTGTCGATCTGTCGGTGTGTGTGTGTGTGTGTGTGTGTGTGTGAGTGTGTGTGTGTGTGTGTGTGTGTGTGTGCGTGGTCCAAACATAACATCACTTATGCATGAAAACAAAACTGAAACTTATCATGCTTTCAATAGCCAATTCATGACTTCTATGCCTCTCTTATACAAAGGATCTTACACAAAATTTTCACAACTTCTAGCCTGTATCCACTGGACCCCCTCCTCTACTCTACGGGCCCCCCACGAATGCTGCACCCCATGAATTTGTCATGTTTACCCCCCCTTATCCGCGCCCTGGGGTGGAACACACTTTTAGGGGGTTTATTTGCAATGTAGTAAAACACAAAGTACAACAGAACAACTTGAACACCCTCCATCATGGTATATTCTGTCGCACAAATGAAAGTGCAGGATTGTCAGTTGACATTTAAGATTTCATTGTGCCTGTTTGGCCTCATGCTTCTTCTTACCGCCACCTACTGGACTGGAGGTGTAGTGCAGTTTCTTATACCACTCCCCCTGATTTAAATACATTTTCCAGAATTTTGAATTGTGGTAGAAACACAGATTACCAGGAATTATTTTACCCAGGTAAATCAATTCCTGGAAATAAAAATTCATGGAAATGGAAAAGCTGCTATTAAAATGCTACTGAGGTCACAATTCTTTGGTCAAGAGGTCAGACCTGGCAAGATCCATTTTTACTTCCATAAACACAGTGTCAGTCACATCTTCTGTGTATGCAAGTTGTTTCAGGGCAGTAGACTGTTCACACATAAGTCTAATGGCAGTCACATTTAAATTAGAATGTGAAAAATCAGTTTTCTGTAAAAAAATCAGAATCTAGCATTTAGACCTGCAGTGTGAATGTAACCTTAGACACTCAGTTGTGATGGTTAAGGATTGGGTAAGGGGCTGAGGAATGCATTATGTCAATCAGGGGCATAAATATAGACAGTCCAGGCTCTGTGGTTGTACTAGGGTGGGGTCCTGTGGTGATGAAAGAATAACTTACATCATTACATTTAACATGGAGCCATTTTCTATTTGTGAAATAGTAACATTAGTCAGATCTGCAGCTTTTCTTTTCTTTTTTTTTTTTTTAAACCTTTGCTATACGCAGATGGTTACTATGCAATATTTATGTTGATGCTGCCTGATATCTCTATTGTAGTTAATTTATTGTTTTTAGTGTGTTGATGTCAATGTTGTGTTCCCACAAAGTCAGAAAGACAAGAGTGTGCTTATGAGTATATGTTTGTGTGTTCCTGTGTGTGTTTGTGTGTGTGTGTGTGTTTGTGTGTGTGTGTGTGTGTGTGTGTGTGTGTGTGTGTGTGTGAGTGACATGGTGAGACAGACCCCTGCATCTTTCTGCACCCTCTGTCCTCTGCGTCCTCCTCTTCCTGTTATCTGTTATTGTTCAGACAGTCCAACGAATATGGGGAACCATGTTTCTTTGTGTCAAACCCTGCTCTGACTCAACAAAGGGGCGGGAGAGTGGTTTGTGTGTCAGTGTGTGTGTCATTTGTGTGTGTGTATGTGTGTGCTCTCCAACTGAGTTTTGGCTCAGGAAACAAGAATGTTCGAACTCTGCGGTGCCCTCTACTTACAGTTCATCAGTCTGGTAGGAGGACGGACAGAGAGGAGTGGAGGAGGTGAAGGGGGAGATTAAAGAGAGACTGGAGCAGAATTAACCATTAAGAAGAAAATTTTAATATCTAAACCCTCTAAATGCACTTTTACTTTTGATAGGGATGTGGTGGTTCTTTGTGATCTTAAAGTGACAATGATAATAAATTGTAAAAGTGTATGAGTGTAAATCGGAGTTGTTATTTGAGGTTTTGTAGAATCTACATAAAGTTCGTCAAAGGAAAAAAGATGTGATGAAGAGGATTCAGAGAGACGGAACAGAGGAAAAAGATGATGAGATGGGTTCACAGACAAAGACAAAGAAAGGAAAACAAAGGGCTGGGCTGTCTTCCTTCACTGATAGAGCGTCATGAAAGTACTTGGTAAACATTAGTTATCTTGTCTCTCCAGCCTTTACTTATCAAGTAAGTAAAACCCACGCCAAGTCCTATATTTATATGTGGGACTGTATTAATTATGGCCAGATGTTTTGTGTTGTGGTGCAGAGCTCGTCCAGTCGGTCAGTGACATCATCTGCTTGTAGGAGTTACATCACCAAAAGCTTATTTAGTGGTGTAAAGACACACACACGCAAAACACACACACGTTTTTAAAGTTACTGAGCGGAAGACAGATTGAAGTTGAGCAAATACACAAAAATTCTATGTGCATGACGTCACTCTACTGAAGCGACCTGGTTGATATTATTTATCATTCATTATTACTCACATCTGCACATTGAAATATTAGAATCATTGTATTTTTCATCAATAACATCCATAGCAGTCAAGGATTTGCTGAGAGTTTGGATGGTTGTTGCATTTCTCTGTTAGAAAATGTATAAGAAATCTACAGGAAGAGCAGTGTTCCCTACATTTTGATTTGTCAGAACCAACTTTTAACAAGTGGTGACAGGCACAACAGGCACATATTGCAGCTTACTGTGGCATCAATCCAGCTGATGTCATCATGTCTATATGTGTGCTGATGTCAGCATAGAAATAGGCAGCGTAGACAAATTTTGACTATTATAAGTAAATGGGGAAAAAATAATTCAAAAATTCGTAACAATTTTTAAGTTTGACCTACTTTTCCCAAAATCTTATCAAATCTTTTCTGGGTCCCTAGCAATCTCTAAATCTAATTTGGTTTGAATTCAATCAATGGTTTTGCTGCTAAAGTATTAACAAACAAAGAAACAATCAACCAAAAACAATACCCCCTTCAGGGGAGGCCAGGGGTATTACCTTCGGGTAATAATAGGACCAAGGGTACTGTAGTCCAACAGCATATTCAAAGACATGAAGTGACATGTGTTTGACCTTTCAAGGTCACTCAAGGTCAAAGGTCATGGCACCAAATTAAAGCCTACATATGACTTATTATCTATTTGCAATAGTAATTATATCAATGGCTTCAACTGTTTTTGAAGTTATAGCACTTTTAAATGTGTCCCATTATAAACCAATGGGGAATTTTAAAATATCAAAAAATTCATTAAAAATTTATACCAATAGTCCATCAGATATTTGGGTCATTGGACTAATAAAAATAACCCAAGTGACAACAGGACTTATCTCCAAATCCTGTAGAGAGGGAATTTATGCATAAAAAAATTTCTGGTCACCTTATGACGGTACCTTGTTTAGGTTTATCGGCCAAGGTGGAGGGGATATAAGTTTATACATGTAAGTAGTATACTGTACTTATCTCAAACAGTTCAGGATCACATAAATTTAAGCATTAAGGCTTAGGTAACAGGCTGACATTTTTTTCCCTCCTGTGTCTGGTTTATTTGGAATGTCTGAAATGAAAATTTATTTGTGAACCAAATAAAATCTTCTGTGACCAATCTGTGGGTTTCCTTTCGGAGTGTATGGTCCAAGATGCTTTGGTTGAAGATAAAAAATAAATTAGAGGTCTGTTTACAAAGCACTAATTGTGTGACACAGAAATCACAGCGTAACCTTAGTGAGATACAAGCGATTAATCTCTCCATGTCCATGACAGCTCTCTCTCATGTTTCGTGATGGTCATCTGTTACACTTAGGCAGCAGCATGTGATGCATCTGCTGTACTTCAACATACTGATCAGATAGACAAAACTCCTTCAAGGCAACCACTGAACACTGGGCAGTGTATCGCAATACAAGGTCAACATTAGCTGCACTGCAAAAAAGGCCTTTACAAAATTAAGAAAATAAAACTGTTATTGGGTTAAAATGTCTTATTTCAAGTAAAAGTATCTGCCAGCACAGTGAGAAAATTGCACTTACCAAGTTTTATTAAAATAAGAAAACATTATCTAAGGATTATAGAATGTATATAATATAATATATATGTATATAAATATAGTATATAGTCTTATGAAGATGTAATGATTAAATAGATATGTATGGGCAAAACTGCATAAAACACAAAAAATGTCTTGAGGGCGGGCAGTTACTTTGTCCGCCATACTCATCCCCCAACAATGGAGCTTGTTTTGTTATAAATATCGCTTAAAATTGGTTGTAATATCTCCGTATGGTGGCTCAAGATGAAAATTTTTCGAACAAGTCAAATAGCCTTAACAAGATTAAGTCTCAATAAGTAAATAAATGTAAAAAATGATCTTTCAAGATAAATATTTGAAATTCAAGTCAGTTTTTCTAGGTCAGATGTTCTGTTTTTGCAGTGTGTTTACTGGAGTCAAGATCATTGGATTTATTTCACTACAATTAATACAACTCCAGGATGAAAAGTACACTGCTAAAATCTAAATCTTACCGAGTGTATTTTTCTCATTTCAAGTCAAAATATCTCATCACACTTAAAATAAGACATAATCACCTAAAGAGTAACGAGATATAAGAACTTACTTTTAGACAATCAATCTTGAAAATCTTATTTCAAGAAATCAGACCAAGATCATTTTCCCTTGTTCCACTGGCAGATTTTTTTTCTGCTTAATTCAAGATTGTTTTGCTTAATTCAAGCAAAAAAAAAAATCTGCCAATGGAAAGATAGAGATAGAGGTGGAAATGCATTCACACACACTGCAACAAAAATGGTTTCTCCTTATTCTAAAGGTTTTTTCTTGGTGTTATACTTAAAAGCTTGTTTCAATAATTGAAAGGGATCACAGTAATTAGAGAAGACCAGAGGAAGCCCAGGGACTTTGTGTATATAGTTTAGACCAGGTAAAGTCATATAGCTGTGTTTTGTTTAGTTACCTCACTGCACCTGAAGCTCCAACCAGCTGCTCTGAATATAGCTAGTCACATGAATGTACAACATTTACAACACACACTAATTAAAGTAACAGATTACCACGTGACTTAAATCTTGATTACATCTCAGTCTGTATATATTAGATGAAGAGGGCTTTCCCAGAAGGAGAACCCTGCAACAGACATTATCCTGTTTTCCATGACACATAGCACACACATATGCTGGACATTAAACCACACAAACACACACATACTGTACTAATATGCACACACACCAGTACACACACAGCCCTAGTGAACATCTCATTATTCCAGTGCTTTTGACGTCCCGGGTGTGCGTGACTCAGCGTGCCGCAGACATCAGAGTCTGCTGCTCTGTGAGTCAGTGTGATTACTATGTTGGGTTCTGACTGTGTTTTATAACTTCAGATCTGTACAGTACAGTCTACTGTGACTGTGGTAAAAGATTATGCCGCATATTAAGTGTGTTGAAGGAGTGTATGTGCAGGTGCGGTAGGTTTTAAGTGGCTGTTTCTGTAAGGACAATGAGCTCTTGTTCTGCAGCAGTTGTGTTTGTGGACTCACTGCAGAGGACTGCTGGATTCACTGTTTATTTTATGTCACTTTTCCAACATATCTTGTGCAACTTGGAATATTTCTTTGTGTCGTGCGCATAATAAGTTTTGATTATAAAGAATCAGCTTGTTAAAAGAGTTATTTAGTATGGGGCACCACCATGTGATGTACATTATATTAGTGTGGGCACCAGCACAAAGGCAAATGAGTTGGAGCGCACATAACTATTCTTATCCAAAAAAAGCAATAATTCGCTTGATCATCATCTGATTTATACATATTTAGGTTTACTATGGGCTCTATCCCAGTAATGCTATTTTTATGTGTAGCAGGCCCATTATAACTTATTTTTGGTGTTTAATAGGACATTCTTGTCATCATTTCTTCAAATGTAGTTTGTGTGTAACTAATTTGTCTGCTTGAGTTTGTCATAAAAACTATTCCATATTTTACATGTCTAAATATGGACTCCATTACTTTTAATGAGTAACTTTTTCCCATATTTACTGAACTACTGAGACACTTTTGTGTTTGTGTGAGCGAGCGTGTGCTTTTCAGTTTAATTCACATGGTGAGGATGTTTGTTTAACTACCTGAAAGAGGTTTATGTGTTCGTTTGAAGTGCTCAGGCTTTGTTTCTGTGCACAGTCACCGTGGCAGTGATCTAGATGTTTGTGTGTTAGATCAGACACTTATGTGGACGATTTGTCACTGTCAGTGTGTATTATGTTTAAAATCGACCTGAATCATATTGTTTGGAAGAAAAGACAAGTGGCAGAAAGTGAGACTACTTCCAGTAGCTCCTTAACAGGCCAACAGCGAGGTTTTGTTATGAGGACGTCAGCCGAGTACTTTCTCCTAAACTGTTACTTATTCTGTCATTTCCTTTGTCCCGCTACATTTCTTACTGCAGACTTTGTCACAAATTTAATCTTGAACCCATTATACAAACTGCCACAATCACCACTCTTTCTTTATTCTTAAATGAAATATTTATACATTCGAACTGCTAAGTCTAAAATCATTATCATCTCTCTTACCTAACCTTCCTTCTTTGCAAGTACAATGAAAACAGACAAAGTCCAGGGGAGAAAACAGAGTGAAGGTGAAGATATTTTTGTCATTGCATAAAAACTCACCGAAACCTTGTCAGTTCAGTCAAGTCAAAAACATACAGACACATAGTGACACTGGTTTAATCACAAGTACCAAAAAAATGCAATGTCTGACACACTCTAATGACCCAGTTAGTTAAAGGATAAGGCATTCAACTCCAGGGCTGGGAATTGTGTTTTCAAAGTCTCATTTTGGTTGTATTTGTGGCCTAAGAGGTTGGAGAAGAGGCCAGTGACCAAAGGTTCAATTCCTTAGACCAGAAGAGAAATTATAACACTGCATGGCCTTGAGCAAGGCTCTTAACTCCCCAGTTTGCAGTGTTCCTGCATGTTCAGTGAATAATGTGTTAAATTCAGAGGTTTAATTTCGGTGTAAGTTGAATGTATAATATACTGACAAATTAAGATTCTTCTTCTATTGATACAATTAAAGAATATGGGAATTTGGATCTGAAAATTATCCACAAATAATACTCTGTGCTGCATTAAATAAACTTATAAGGATTATTATCTAATCCTGCTGATCATTAGGGGAGGGCCATCATAGGCTTCAGGAAGGACATGTTGACTATCTGAGATACAAACACCTTGGCCCCGCCTGAATTCACTTCAACTGAATAATTACTGCAATGATAAATATGTTTCAGCTACAACAAGTTCTTTATCTCTAACTGATGCAGTGAGTTGATGCTCATTTCTTAAACAACTACCAATTTACTAGAGCACAAAGATTGGACAATTCCAGAGTCCAGACCTGAACCCCACTGAGAACCTTTGGCATGTGATGAAGACTCTCCACAGTGATCTCAGTTTCCCTTCCTCAATATAAGATCTTGGTAAAAAAAAAAAAAAAAAGCAACTATGGATGGAAATAAATGTTATAACATTTACTGTGACACTGCATGAACATGGTATGGCAATAAATTATGCCACGGCAAATGTGTCCTGTAATCAAAGCTAAAGGCAGGGCTTTTTTTTTTTTTTTTTGCCAGGCTGTTTATTTTGGTGCAACAGCTTCAAAACCAGTCTGCGACAGCAGTCTGGTGAAAGTGCTGGAAGTAATTGGTACAAATTTATCTTCATCCACAGTAAAGAGAGTGCTGTTCTGACATAATATGAAAGGCTATTTTCCAAAAAGGAAGTCATAACTCAGAAAAACTAAAAGACTAAAGACTAGTTTGAGAATGAACACTATAACATAGATCTGAGGAATGTGGAACAAAAAATAGAAGTGATTAGCCACAGTGACCAACACTGCATATGGCAAGAGAAGGTGAGGCCTAAAGAACATCATTCCAACCATGAAACACAAGGGTGGAGCATCTGAACCAGTACATTTCAACAGCTTTATGAAGAAAGAGAACGATGTAGATAGTTTGAAACTTGAAGACATCAGACAGGAAGCTAGAGCTTAGACACAGATGGTTGAACAGGACAGTGATCCTAATAACCAATACCTTCCAAAATGGTTCTAACATGGCATGAGGCCAACAAAGTAAACATCTTGGAATCACAAAGCCCTGACCTTAATCCAATACAAAATGTGTTGGCTTGACTGTCATAAGCTTTGCAGGAGTAATGGAGCAAAAAAACCCAAAACAAAAACAAAACAAAACCAGAAAGAACTTAGAAGGCTATTGTAAGAGTTTGATTGAATATAAGGCAATTTCAATTTGATGTGATGAAAAAAATAAAAACTGAAATAACATTTTATGAAATTTTATGTATTGGAATAACTAACTGGACTAACAGAGGAAGTACATACTAGTGGAAAAGTTCAGACACGTGAAAAACTGAATTTGACTGCATTTCACCACTGTTTATGTAAAGTTATGCCCACCGCTGCATATTTAACAAACACTTTAAAGGTAATCTAGTTTGTACAAGTACATGAATAATGACAATAGACAGAGGACAAGACATTTTAACTACTTTTGTTGTGCCAACATTTAACACTCTTTGTCTTGTTCCACTCCCTCTCTGGCCATATTAAGCAAATCCCACAGATTGGAGGACAGCGGAGCTGACAAATCGGGACCAAGTGAGGGGAATCTGGACCTGTTCCCAGATCTTCAGTTCCTGTTGGGTAATGAGTGCATGTGGCCGAGGCAGGATGAGTATGTGTTCATTTAATTAGGACAGGCACACTTCTCCCAGCAACTTACAGTAAATGGACTGATATTCGTGAGAAGCGTGTATGTGTGTGCGTATGTGTGTGCGTGTGTGTGTGTGTGTGTGCGCATATGTGAGTGTGCGCATTCATTCCAAGTGGATATTGAAATTAGACAGGGGATGCTCAGCATTGCAACCTCATTTCTACTGTCTTTAAAAGGAGACCTGAGTGAAGTGAATGAATCAGACAACAGGCATCTATCGCTAGTAGCTACCGGCCATTTTGCCAACACACACACACACACACACACACACACACACACGCACGCACACACACACACACACACACACACACAAACACA
>JAPTYQ010000028.1:21399727-21411304 GCA_029814465.1 Ostorhinchus cyanosoma | reverse complement strand
AAAGAGCTGCAGCATCTGAAACCGACCACAGTGAACATTTGACAGATAAACAGAACCACAGTGCTTCAGTTTCACACCCATAGTTTGTCATGTCTGTTGTGGATTGTGATTGTCTCTCTCAATTTACCATATATTTTTTATTAGTAAGGTTTTTTTTTTTATTATTTTTATGAATTACTAGAAATTTCAGGAGACCCCGTTTGAATTCCAGGAGCCCCCACGTGGGGTCCTGACTCTAAGGTTGAATAACACTGCAATATAGTGATACCAGTGAAAAACTGAAAAACTCCACTTTATCTGACCTTTTAAAGCGTATTGATAGGATTAGTGGTTTAGATGATAATAAACCTAAAAAAAAAAAAAAGTATTTACAAAGTTATTCAAAAAGAATGAGCCGATTTCATTACGAAAATATTTTTATAAGGAAAAGGAATAGAAAACTCCAGCCATGTTGCAAGTGTTCTACTCACAATCAACTTTCATTTCCTGTCTTACAAGTGTTCAACATGGGCACCACCAGCAGCACAAGAGAATTCCTCCCAGACGTTTATCAGCATATCACTATCCACTGAGTTTGTCACTGTTGTTATTTGATGTTTAAGGTCATCGAGGTTAGCCTTTCAAAACTTAGAAAACTCCTATTTCAAGTGGTCACTGACTTGATGATGCTTGAGCACAGAAGCAATGCATCATGCAAACCGGTTCATTAATTTTGAATAACCCTTTATATACAGTATATTCCTATATAGTAGCTGTGGATGGTTGTCTCAGTCTCTGAGGGTCAATATTCTGATAGAAATGCTATATTGTTCAAATGAATCGATCAACAATATCCTCTTGATTCTCATTTTACACTTCAAGAAACTGTACATTTCAGGAAAATGATGCATCATAAGCTTCAGTGTTTTCCTAGGTAAATATTCACGATAAAACCCCAACGAGCATCTAAAAAAAATCACGCTGCCTTAGAAAAACACGATGCAGAAATCCAAAGCAAAATGCGTAGAGCTACTGGGATGCAGGTTATGCAGGTCGAATTTCATCATCACTAAAAAAACTTGCTGAGATGTTGAAAACCCAAAGTTTTATTGAGAAATATTCCACTGTGAGATCACTGTTTTTACACTTTTTTTTCTTAGAAAGTAGTAACATTTCTTCCAACTTCAGATTAAACTATTTATATTTATGTTGTTGAGTTATTAAAAAAATTACAACTGATTAAACTGATATAAATGTAGTGTTGTCAAACCTTGGTAATACAAAGAACACACGCTCATTTTAAACAACACATAATCATAAACCAATATTGGATAGAGTAACCCTGACTGTTAGCCACAGCTCGTTCATGTTGCTGTTGGGTCCTTTATGCCATTCCTGGTGCAAAAATATAGGTCACCTTTGTTTTATGACTTGTAGCCCTATATTTTCCTGTGGATACTATTTTGGTGCAATTCAGATCTGAAAGTGGACTGAGAATATTTTCCAAAGGTCTATAAATGAAAATATTTACACTAAACACTTATAACTATTTGTTTTGCTTAATAAGGTTTCCATTTGCAGGTTTTTATCAGCATTGGATGTTACTTGATGATGTATCTGTGCCTATAGTTCTGAATTCTCTCATCTTGTGTCAGGAAATCTTGCCAGCTTTAAAGCCTTCCTGCTGGAGGACCGGGAGACCATGTCTCGCATCGCAGACCTCCGCCAGCGGGTGGAGCTATTTGCCAGGCCCTTCCCCATGCCAGGATTCACTGACCACTGACGTCACCACAGACCATGGAGGCAGGTTCCCACTGGGTCAATGCCACAGAAACAAGCATCAGTCCAGAACCAGACCAGGTTCAAATGTTGTCACATGCAGACTCCCTGATCATCTTTGTTCACAGTGAGATTTAAGTGTGTAAACTTACACAAAAGAAAGTCACATATGTATACGCAACTTTACTGACAAGAAACATAGTTTTTAATTTATGATTGGAGATACAGGAGGATTAGGATGTACTTTAACAATTTCATAAAAAAACTAAACATTCTCAATTTCTAATTCAAGGAGGGCCACCATTTCATCTTAAGGTTACACTTATGAGCTAATTCTATAATTTATATATAAATTGTTTGGAATTAGGTCGTTTATTAGGCTGCAAACACTTTACAAACTATTAATAAAGTTTTCAGATTTTCAAAGATGGCTGCCAACCAAGTTCAGGTGGTTTTAAGATCAGCGATTAAGTCATCCTTTAAAATTTTGTGTACACAAATATATTAGTTATAAGAAACAAACATGAACCTGATGACTGTTTTCACAGCCACTGACAACATTATACTTAACACAGAACCACAAGTAGAGCTCCATGTTTATCTTAGACTCATAAAGCATTAGTACAAATTAGCTTAATACAACACTGTTAATAAACCAATCATTTAGCTCAAATGACTCCCATCTTGAACACAACACTCTTAGCCTTTTAAAATGATATTTTTTAATCGTTGTATTCATTCCACAAATTTTGATTGCAATTTAACACCTCAGTTAGCAGGCTAACCACTAGCATGCTAACTAAAGTTAACCAATGAATGATGGAGTCAATGTCGCTATGGTTCTTGTTGTCTTAGAGGTCGTAACAGCTTATTAATGTTATGAACGGGTTTACAATATATTTAATAGTCTTTATAAATGATAAACCACTTATATATTTGTTTTTGCACAGGTAGCTACCCTTATTGTAAAATGGAAGGCCATGCTAACATGCTAATTTACTAGCGCTGTCCATTAGTTTGTGATGATTATTTGCATCTTCCTATTCTTTAAAGCTGTGGCATAATCATGTGACATTTTAACTTACTTGACTAATTTTCTTTCCACACAGATGAACAAAGAAATTTCAAAGTGTCACTATGATGTATATTATCTGGTAGAAAATAAACCAATCACTGCATTTGCCCTTCTTCTAAATGTTTTTTTTTTCCCCCATGTTGCTTGTTACCTTGAGTCAAGGGAGGCTTTTGTATTATTCATCACTAATCCACTTTCAGAGCTCTTATCCTCATCAGACTTTGTGCTGGTCCTGGGAAACCTGCAGTCGTCCTGTTGGCATTTTCAAGCAATCTTTGAAACATAACCTTTATTTGTATTCTTTGATTCTGGTTTGGGATTTTTAATTTCATATCATAAAATATGGCTATTGTAAAAGATTTGTGAATAAAGTATCTTGTATATACTGTAAGCAGCTGATCTTTATAAAAAGTTGAAATAAAATCTTGATGGTGAATGCCTTAGATTGTTGGACTATCTGGTCTTTCTCTGCTGTTGTCACTGATCGTTACACAGTCACATTTGTTAGAGAGGCAGATCATTTACGTTTATAGCTGGAGATGGGAGGAGGCTTCAGAGTTTTTATAAACACTGCAGTTGACTGAAGATCGTGGTATTTCCTCTGGCCGTTTCCTCTCTCTGTCAACCTCAGAGAAGAGTCAAAAAAAAAGAGAAAAAAAAGAGAAGAAAATAAACTTGAGCTGATCTGTAAACAGTCACAAATATTTGACAGGGAGATAAGTGGAGATATAAGCCTCTTAAGGGACCCTGACACAAGGTTACGGATCCTCTTTATGTTCTTAAGGTGCCTTATTTTAAAACAGATCAGTTTTACCATAGAAATAAATTATGTGACTGCATAAGCACATGAGCAGGTCATGGACCACATAAAATTGAGAAAAACACAATTATCTTAATTTTTTTTACACCTAAATGTTATGGAAATTGCAAGTTACTATCAGTCACTTACCTAGTTCTTAATTGATTATTTACTGCCATATACAAGTACACATTGCACCACTGGTTTTCCTTTCTACTATGGTTGTTATTTATTTTGAAACTGGTATCCACACCTCCTTTTTCTGGCATGAAAATATCTGAGGATAAAATTCATCAACACTGCAGGAACCCTGGAGTAAAAGCTAAAAAATTAGGCTGCACTAGTTAAACTAAGATGTGATTTTAAGCATCATCATACAGGAACACACAGCTGCTCCTACTTCTTTGATCACTTTTTCAGTGGTTGTTTATTGCCTTGGATCACGCATTTACATAATCTTTAACAAAACTGGACAGTTCTTTCTATAAATGGGAAGATGAGAGTTATGTAACACATGTTCCTGTCTTCAGTGTTTATTTAAACACTGTTTCTCCCGGTGCTTTTTAAATTGAAGCTGTCAGACGCATATTTTTTTTAAAAGCCAGGCCTTCTTTTTCATTTTAGGATGACATTCTTTTTATGTGTTTGTTTTCATTTCTTATTCTGAAAGAAAAATTTTCTCTGAAACACAAAGGCTTTTACAAAGCAGCAGTAAGTGAACTCTACAACATGAAGCAGGTCTGTCACAGCTACTGGAGCGCCTCAAATGTGTTCCACTGAAATACTGAATAGACCTTTGTTTTAACTCAGGCTACTTTGTCTCCTCATCAGCAATTCGCTTTTTTTGTTTGTTTGTTTTTTTTTTTAATTGCTTCAGCTTCTGGCAGAGATTTTCAGTACTGTACGTCCCATCCACAGAGACTGACCAGCTGAATCGCAGGTCAAATGTGAGAATGTCTCAGCTCTCACGAGAAAACACAAACAAACTTAACAGATGCAGATCCATGCCGACATACACACCAGCATCACTAAACAAATAACGTCTCATCTCTGTGCCTGTTTCTCATGACCTGATATCTTCTTTGACGCATGTGTTTGGGCCTTTAAATCCTTCAGGGAACATGTTCGATCCCTCAAGTTCCATCGTTCAAGGTCACTGACACAATAATCACTGTAGTGTTCAAAAGCACAGTCATGTTTTGATGTTGCATTATGGGATGTTACATTTTAGAGATGAATGTCTAATGTGTCTTAAGAAGATGAAACACCAGTTAAGACCTCACCATCACTGAACAAGACAAACATCCTGTAAGAATTTTAAGAACTGTTTTTAAAAAATTTACCTTTGGATGGAGTTTTTGAGGAAGCTGATGAAGAAGAAAGGACAGACATTATTAAAAAGAAAACAAAAATATTTGTTACCAGTGAAGAATAAGAACTATACCAAAAGAACTCCAGGGAAACTACTCAAAAAAAAAATAAAGTTGTTTGGGTTTCATTAAAAATACAATCATCAAAATGACAATGTGCTGTACATGGGATATTGAATTGTACAAACTAGAAAGCAAACCTCTACAAAGGATGTTAAAGTCTTTACAACAACATGCATAAATACACCTTCATGTGACTGATAATGAAAACATTTTTGAACAAAACAATGAACATTATAAATAATAATCCCTACAGTTTAGTTATTGGCTGGTTATCATTAAATACAAACCTCTGCAAAGGCAACTCAGCCCCCATAAGCAAAACTAACCCTAACTCTGAACACTTAAACATGTAGATCCAAAACATTAATAATATAGTAAGGGAAATTAAATCAGATGACTTTTGAAATTTAGTTTCTTCTAAAAAATAAGTATATGAATATGTAACATCGATAAAACAATAATCCTTTCAATCATCATTCTTGCCCTCTATCAGTGTTCGGGGGGTGTATTTGCCTGTGGAGACCCTGCTATCAGACTGTATTATCTATTTTACTCTTGTTTTGGTATGTTTGGGGTATCCACATTTGGGAACCAACGACAGGGTTGTGTAGCATGAGCAAAAACATAGCGACTGTAGGTTGTTCTGCTCGTCACTCATAGTCCACTGGTCTGGGCAACACACACATAAACCTCTACACAGATACAAAGAACAGAGGAGAAGGCATGTGCTACATCGTAACGTCTTACAATGTTAACTATTGTTTTTCTTTGACTGGTGTTAAAAAGTGGGTCAGAGGGGCTTTACTGAGAAGCAATCATTTTAAAAAAGAAAGAAAGAAAGAAAGAAAGAAAGAAAGAAAGAAAGAAAGAAAGAAAGAAAGAAAGAAAGAAAGAAAGAAAGAAAACAGACAATGCAGGGGCAGTGATATTCCTGCAAACAAAAACAAAAACCCTCTTTGAGACTTTTCTGTCAGACAAAAAAAAAATCTTGAGTACTACAACATTTCTACATACTCCATACATAAATCAAACATTTAAATCAGTCTTCTCCTTCATAAGTGACTCAGATTTAGTCAAAATGTAAATCTTAAGTAAAATTATCAAAAGTAAAATCTGTCAACCTACAGATGCTTTAGGGGAGGGATAAATCTTTCATTTGGATTTAACACTTCTCTTTTATTTTTAAAACCCATTCATTTCAGTATAATTATAACACTTGTGATTGAAGTATAGAAAGACAGCAGTGCGTGTGTGTGTGTGTGTGTGTGTGTGTGTGTGTGTGTGTTCAGGTTGTACACCATGTGCTCAATCTGCTGTCACACATCACACATCATCGCCATACTGTGGATCTGTTGAGCATCCTGCTGTTGCTGTCACTGATCAAAGCCACGGGACTGCTGTCACACACACTGATGCATATGAACACACACACAGAAGTGAATGAGGCCATAAGAACAATAATCAGGCTGCAGAGTGATGGCTGCACGGCTAACAGATGGATCGGTTCCATCAGAGTTACTGATAGTTTGTTTTTATCTCATGATGTGGAAAAAGATCCGTATCTTGCTTCGCTCCATACAGTGTTTGTGGAAAGCTGTGTGTGTTTATAAAGGTGGGATGAAAGTCAGAAAAGACTCACACATTCATTGTGGAGTTAGTGACTGTTAATCCTGTAATCATGTTACAGATGTGTTGTAATAAAGGAGGTCTGGTTACTTTGGTCTTAGCTGTCAGTTTCATAAACATGTTTTCTGATATGAAACATGTGAACATTAGCAGATGTAACAACAGGAGCTAGTGTTGTACACATGTGTCACTGTAGAGGACTAGAAGAGAGGTAGACACACTCAAGAGTATTTTTGTGGAAGTCCTCAAAATAGAAATCAGTGCCCGTGCTCTTATCATTGATGTACACCACCTAAACGCGTTGAAAGTTGTTCATTTTTATAGGTTCATTGTATTATATTTACATCTAAAAATGTTGAAAAAATATTGCTTCAAAAAACTTCCATTCCTAGTTACATTAATTTCTTGCGTTAAAGATGGAGAGTCATACCACTGTGTACAGTCCACTCCTGCACCTACCAAAGATTCTCAATGGGGCTCAAGTCTGTACTCATGTAAAAATAATGTCTCAGGCCCCTGAAACTCTCCTTAACAGTTTCTGATGAATCCTGGGATTATCATCTTGGAATATATCTGTGACGTCAAGGAAGAACACCCCCCCCCACCCCCACAGATGTTCAGCTCTGGTCCTTCAGTATATTCAGGTTCAGCTGCCCTCATTTTACGGACACCTATTATTACTGAGCCTAGACCTGACCAACTGAATCACCCCAGATCATGGTACTGCCTCCACAGGCTTGTACTCAGGAATTAGGCATGATGGGTAATCACATATTATTTCATTTAACCTTTATTTAACCAGGAAAAGATCCCATTGAGATTAGGAACCTCTTTTCCAAGGGAGTCCTGGCCAAGAGAGTCCAAAAGAGCACTGTCCCAGGAGCAGCTAAGATCCTGCACAATACCACCCTAGTGTTTGAGAGCACAGTTAAAAAAATAAAAATAAAAATAATAGTATGTTTTTCCTATACAAACAGGAGTATAATTTGCAGCAATTTCCATAATATAAACAATAAAACTTACAAAATCACCAGTGCTTTTTTTCAAAATTCTTTTTTATACACATACTTTATTACATATAATCTTTATATGATGAACAACAATTGCTATACATACATATGCATATATATGTGGGTCATAAAAGCCGCCAAGTAAGCCTTTACACATGGCATAAGATACAGCAAAAAGAGGGCACATGGGATTTCAAAATGTTATAATGATGAGGTAAATCTCCAGTCACACTGCCTCGGTCAACTCATCCTCCATTCGGTCCATCTCGCAAACTCTTAAGTAATTTCTCAATCTTTCTGTCTCATGGATCTTTTTTTTGCAATTGTGAGCAATAGTGGCTTAAGAAACATGCCAAATGTAAATGTTGTTTCTAAGTCACAACAGCCGTGATGTTTATGAAACACATCCTGAATGTGCAGACATGTGGTGGTTACATGCAGAGTTGTTTATGTGTGTTGCATCTTTCCTGTAGACCTGCAAATAGAAATTCTACAAACTCTACTGAACTTTATTTTCCTCAGAAATGTACATCTTAACACATAACTCAGATCACTGGGTGCTTTTCAAACACCATGGAGGCACAGAGACGCCAAAACAATAAGGACCACATGACACGGGAACAGATCTGACCCTGAATCAGCACTTTCCCCCACTCAGGTTTAGGTGGAGATTCAGAACTGGGGTCCATTCTTCTTCAGGTTTTTGTAGTCTGTGGTGATATTTACAAACTGTTGATGAAAGAGAAGATAAAAATCAACTGAAATCTTGTGCCATTGTGCTACTAAATATTTGTGTGTCCAGTGTGTCCAGAGCCACTAATTAAACCAAAGTCAGGGTGTTGTGAAAGAGTCTGTTCAACCAAAACTGTTATCTTTTCTTAAATTGAATTAAGTAGTTTTAGAACTGGAATGGAATGGAAGCCCACTGCCACCACTATGTGTAGAGTTGTGTTGTGTAAGTTGAAATAATGACTTATTATGTAAAAATTATGAACTAGTATTTGACTCAAAGGATGTTTTTTCATTACAGTGGTGGACACAGGCTTCCATATAACATTTTTTTAATCGTCACATGATAATCCATTGTTCTGTGTGAAAGTGTTGTATCTGGCCTATTCATCAACCACAACCTCATACATATCAGATAATGTTGCGCACATGTGTTCCGCACAGAATAGCTACTGTGCAGCATTACTCAGCCAAGTGCAAATATGTGTAATTACCGCCCTATGACTGACAACAACTGTTCATTTTTACTGCCTTTGGGAGTCTCCCTATCTCTGCCACTACCAGAGTATATGGACTTTTGTTAACTCTGTCAGTAGCGCTTGGGCTGTTAATTATTTGACAGCAGTAGGTCACATTTTTAAAAGCTAAATCACAGACATATATGGATCCCACCTGATTATTCTGAAAAATAGGCCGTGAATAGAGACAAATGTAAGGCCATGTGACTGACAGTGAAACCTTGGCTGAAACTGAGTCATGCAACTGGACAATGATCCCAAGCACAGAAGTAAATCAGTAACAAAATTACTGAAGGAGAAAATGATTACGTAGTTGTGATGACCCAGTCAAAGACCAGACCTAAACTTGACTGAAATGTTGTGACGGGACATTTGGAGAGCTGTGCACAAAAGTGTGGCCATAAACCTTAATGAATTGAACTAACATTTTAAAGAGGAGTGGGCCAAAATTCCACCTCAATGTGAGAGACTGATAAAATCAAGCAGTTAATGACCATGTCAAGTTAATGCTGCTAAAGGTGGTTCTACAAGCTATAGAATCATGGGATGTGCTTAGTTTTTCATACTTGGCTTCTCCATTTTGGCTTCATTTTTAGTGACCAATGAAACAGAAGAATATGTTGGGAACAGATTAATGAATAGCTGTAAAATGAAAATTGAAAATTACAGAATTCAGAGAGGGTGCTTCTTTTTTCAGACAACTGCATCCATTTCCAGTCTCATATTCAAACAAAAGTTTGAATGAGGATTTTCTGAGTGCTTTACCTTGTATTGATATGTAGGGTCAAGATTATTCCATGGCTCTGGATTTTGGGTCTTGTTCCAGCTACAGGCACATAGAGAAAGGGGAAACAAACTGGTATTGTATTATTCACACAAGAAACTTCACATTTGTGAATCAAACTCTTGTTACTAAACTAGCATGCAAGTATCCCGGGAAGTCTGATTTATTTAATCCCTCAGATCAAGTATAATAAAGTATTAAAAAACCAGAAGCAAGGACGACCAAAAGCTGTGAGACAGACTCAGCTCACAGTATGTGCTTTAAGCCTGCTGTGACGCCACCAGGATCTTCTTTCTAACAATTTTATCTAGTGTGTAAACAATCACTGCAAAGAAATTTTGAAAGCAATGCAAAAATACAAGACAAGGCACCATCCTGAGCTCTAAGTATTTAGCTGTTATTAAAGTATCAGTAAGTGGGAATCAACAGTTTGGATAGCAGCAGGAGGAGAGAAAATTCAAGGAGAGAGCACTTCAAGGGGGGGTTATCGCTGTCGCAACTAACTGTCATTAAAAACCATCACTCTGCTTGGTTTCTATGTGAAAAGTCATTCATGTACCCACTACGTGCCTCATTAAAATGTTAACAAATCTGCATTTCAGCATGAAGAGTTAGCAAGGCTGCTGAATTAAAGTCAAACTCATAATTTTCTAGTTCAGAAAACATAATAATTAAATATCTGCTGGTATTCTCCATCCTGTCTCCGGTCTGCAGGAGAGCGTTGTATCACTCTAGAAGCAGCAGCCAAACTGTCCTTAAATATCATGGAGAAAAAAAAGACTAAACAGATGTTAGAATTATCGTTTGCCAGATCAGGCAAATTTTTTAAAAAGATAGAAAAAAAAAAGTAATATTTTGACAAATAAACACAAAAATGAGAGAAAACCCCAGAAATTTGACAGCATATCACAACACACAGTCATTTTATTTTCTTTGAACAGAAACAACTGCTAGTTACAACATAAATGTTTCTAGGAGAACAGAAAAAAGACATGTTTGCACAGGAGATGTTTCTGTATTTGCTTTGAAGATGTCTTAATTTTCTTGTTCATTTGTATATCTTTTCTTAAGTTGTCTCTTTGCTGCTGTATGTTATCAGTGAAAACTTCAGTGTTCAGAGCCCTGTAATCCCAGCAGTGTAAAGTAACCAAGCCAGTAAAGTACTTATGCTGAAGTATAAATTTGATACATGTACATGAATATTTCCATTTTCTTTTACTCTATACTACTCACTTCTTCTCAGAGGCAAATATTTAGCTTTTTAGACCAACCACTACATTTGCCTGTATGCTGTTGTTACTTTTCAGATTTAAATGACTTGAAATTAAAA
Source organism: Ostorhinchus cyanosoma (assembly GCA_029814465.1). NCBI lineage: Eukaryota > Metazoa > Chordata > Actinopteri > Kurtiformes > Apogonidae > Ostorhinchus > Ostorhinchus cyanosoma. Next base: position 21,400,242 of record JAPTYQ010000028.1, on the reverse strand, counting down.
TTAAATAACTTTACTAAAGATTAAGAAACCCAACTGTATATTAAGATAAGCCCTATTAATACCAGCAGCAACACTAAATATGAGCTCATTAGTGTAGATTATTATTTTTATTTAAGTAAAAGATCTGAATATTTCCTGTACTGTAAATAACATTCACTATGAATGTGTTGTAAAAACTGAAAGATCCTTACGTAACGTATGGTCCTCTGGCCAATCGGATCAGATACAGGCCTGCCCCGCCCATTCCCAAACAGATGAAGAAGAACTGGGGGATGAGCTGCAAAAAAAGAAATTAAAACTATTAATACTTAAACATGTACGTTTATAAAAAATGATGTAATCTAAGAAGGCACAACTGATGACATTTACAAGAAATGTACACATGCACATTAAAGTTCTTGTTGCCATCATCTATATTATCTGTGATGAAGATGAATAGCTTTAAGACTTTTACCATTGTGGAGAAAATACTTGAAATCCACAGGGTTTTTCTTTTTTTCTTTTATTTGTTTATA
>JAPTYQ010000028.1:21371065-21382201 GCA_029814465.1 Ostorhinchus cyanosoma | reverse complement strand
TGTTCAGGTTATTCACATTTTTTGTAAAAAGATAGTTTGTTAATATAAAGATTTTCATGTAATTTTACTTTTTTACAATAAAACAAAGATAAAATCTGCACTTTTCATTATTTATAGGTTATTCTGATCATATTTTACTGGTCTGATCCAATTCAGATCTAATTGTTCTGTATGTGCAACCTGAATTAAAAGGATTTTTTTTACACCACTGATTGTTAATATCTTCAGTGTAATTTATCCTAGAGGCCAGATTGGACCCTATGGCGGGCCGGATTTGGCCCTCAGGCCTTATGTTTGACACTTGTGGGCTAGACTATAGTGACTGATCGCTGTATTTCCGGACTGATATTTTCACTTTTGGTGATATTACTTGAGCATGATGTGGTCGTACAAGAACAAAAAAATATCCATCTCTTAAAATCCTTTAGACTACTACTGTAGATTTTGTTGGCGACTGCTCTGTAATTTAGCTCTTAATTTAAAACAACAGATTACTGTACTATACTTTAATTTGCTCTTTTTTGTTTTGGTTTTTTTTATATTGAACATAAGTGTGCTGTTGTTGCTTTGAGGGAGTTGTTGAGAAAGATGACAGCGAGTTTCATTTTAGAATAGGTGTAAGATGTTTAGTTCCAACTGTTGTGTTATCAAGCACGCTAAGAAGTTTTGATGTTATGACAAACTTTGCAACTGGAATGTAATATTCACAAGAAACTGTGAGAGGTCCTTTCATTCTAACAATTAAATTAATATTTGCTGATGTGAGAGTTTTCACAGATAAAACAGGTGCAAATAAAATGCAAACCACCTGCTTTGGAATGTGTGAGATTTCACTGTGAATTGCTGTGTAAGAAAACAATGAGAAACTGTAAATTAATCAGATTCACAGACTGACACCATTTTTTGTCTGTCAAAAAAAAGAGTCTCTATCACTCAAAGCTCATATATACAAACATATAAATGACAGCTGGCATTTACATATAATATGTACAATATTTGTGTATCTTCTTTTTTTTAGATCATTAACATAATGACCATAGACTATAAATGATTTCTGCTGGTTACACACAGCAACATGTTACAAAACCTCTGATCATAAATGTAAAAAGTCACAGTAACCCAGAAGAACACAGACAGGAAACATCTACTCATTTAAGACTCCTGAATGGTGGAGCAGTCAAGGAGCAAAGGTGTTAAAAGAGCAAGAGTAAACCACAACATCCCTACCTGACTCCCAATGTCATTCTTTTATACTCTCTATTCTTGTTTCCTGTGAAGTCTTTACCATTTCCCAATGAATAACAGCAAAAAACGCCCCAAAGCCTTATCAACTGCTGAACATTCTAATAATTCCTGTAAAAATCAGTTCTACTTGGGATTGTGTGTATGTGCACATTTTTGTCACATTTTGTTTCTCTAATTCTCAATAAAATGAAGACATTTCCTTTGCTGCTATAACCCCCTTCATGCAGAAAATTACCCTTTTTTTTCTCTTTTTTTTTTAAGAGAAATTAACGATAAACTTTGCTATTTTCAATTAGTCTCCTTAAGACATTTTAACATGTTTTCTAGGGGTCCTCAAAGGGTGAAGGAACTCCAGGACAAAAATAAAGATTACTGGAAGTGGGTTTGCTGAAAAATTATATTAAAACAATGATAAAAGAAACTGTTCTTCGAGGACTCAGTTCAGGAGGTAACCATGGGAACATCAGCAGCCGTCGTAGAACAGGGGAGAGCAGATGTAAATGTGGCGAGAGCGGCGGTGGGCCCCGTCAATGCCACTGAGGTTGTGACAGAGGGCTCAGCGGGGCGAGTGGGAGCTGGTTTGACGATCTTCATGGGGATGAAAAGGTTGGAGGTGCAGTGCTCGCTCAGATACTCGCCTCCTTTCTCCTCATAGTCCTGTCTGCTGATCCATCCCTCGGCCCCTCCTCCAGGTGGATGCTCCAAGGCCCAGTCTTTGGCCCCGTACCAGGCATCCAGAGCTGGCTGTGACGCCATGGTAACCTGAGGAGGAAAGGCAATGGGTATGAGAAAAAAATAATAGCAGGAATATTAGATATGACCGAGTGCCATTAGGACAGTTATATGAAGCTGAAGACAAAGCCAAGGATGAGCTGAAACACTGTCAGACTGGACACAACACACATACGGACTGTTCCCACCAACTGCAACGGAGTCTATTGTTTGACAGTTAGAGCGCAGCACAAACCTAACAAGTGAGTCGACTACACTACACACTTAACACCTGGTCTGTCAATGGACAATGAACACATCTCATGAGAACTATCCAAGAACTAAGGCAGGACTTCCCAAACTTTTTCAGCTCAAAACCCAAAGATAAATCTGTTGTCTCCCAAAGATTCAAATCTACAAAAATGCATCATGAATTGCCATAAAACTAGATTTTTACTGACTTCTCCACTGTCAAAACAACACTGAATAAGTACAATTTGCTGAAGTGTTGGAACGTCAATAAGACACTGAGACAACCTGCCAACTCTGATGAGTGAAGTTGGAAACAGACCCAAGGAGTCGGCAGTTCACACACAAAAACACACTAACACATGATGGGTGGAACTGAATGTAGTTACATATTTTACATTGTTTTGTTTTGTTGTGTGTAGGGGTAGGAATTGATAGGATCGTATCAATATCAATGCCGTTGTCAAATCTGCTTACCAATCCAGTTCCTTATCAATTCTCCTATTGATTCCTTAGTGGGTTTTTGAGTGGGAAAAGTCGTTTGACAGCTCATAGTGGAGCTTGTTTGACCATTTTCCATATCAAATCAATCACAGTGTCACACCTATACACCATTGTGCACACATAAACAGAAAGTGAAACACAATCATATTTTCCAGAACTATTTAATGAACAAATGTAAATATTCTGAAAGAATGAGGACTTTAAAACATGTTAGGATGATCTGATCCAGACTGGTCAGTGGTGGCACTGCCAGTGAGTGACAGACGAATCACAACAGTGACATATGGTCAAGTTACTCTGCAAGTCCTGTCTTCTGGTTTTCCCTAAGTGGTGTTGCGGCCCGTGTCGGTACCATAGGGAAAACCAGAAAATGTCGTCCTCTGAAAGGAGAGAATCATTAAGAAGAATTGACGCTGGAGGTGTACAAGTCTGATTGAACTGATCAAAATGAACCGGTTCGAAGTCAGAGCCGGTTTTCGCTTCCCACTTCTAGTTGTGTGTCATACATTTGAAGCCTCTTGACATGGCTTTTGTGATATTAACATTTATAACTTCTAAGAGAACAGGCTTTTTCTGTGTTAATTATGAAAATTCACATACAGTGTATTATTGTGATGTATTTTTATATGCTAGTTGGGTTTTGAGGCTAAGTTTGGGGAAGACAAAACCAAAAGCCTATGTCATCCCAAACCCACACCAGAATCAGCCTGACAGATGATAATGTATGCCCCTACTTGTGGTTGGTGTATTTTCAAGTGTTATCTCATCTGAGAAGATGCAACACAGCTAACAAACGGCAAATCAAGCACTTTGTAGCCTCATACTGAAACTGCATCTTGATCTATAAGAACATAAACATAAAACATACTTATATCCTACGTACTGTAATGAAAGTCTAACTTGTTTCTCCATGTAAATGTGTCTACTTGTAAACTTTGTAAAATCTGATTTCAGGAGACGATGAAGAAGCAGATTTTCTATTTTTGGAATTAACAAAAAAAAAAAAAAGCGCACAAGCTGTACCTTAAAGTGTGACTGGAAGGGTCTCATGGCCAGCAGCTCTCTCTCCACTCTCTCCCTCATCCCAGGATACTGCATGTTCCCTCCTGTCAGGAACACATTGTTCACCAGCGCCTCCTGCTGCTCTGGACTGTACCTGCACATCACACAGAAACGTATTCTTTTCTTGAGCTCTGAATAATTGTCCACTTTGAGCAGCTTGTCTCAATGTAAGTGAAAGTCAGTAAAAGTGTTGTAAATTTGTATCTTCATGAAAAATACTAAACACAGAAATTTCATATGTTTTCAATTTTTCTCATTTTGTAAACCTCATAACCCAACTTCAAGTACATTTGAAAATGTTTGTTTTCATTTTATTTCAGTGGTTTAGGGTGATCATCACAACAGATGCCTCCATTCATTATATTTTAGCTTCACTGAATGGACCAGTCACACACTTTCACTGTCAAGGATATAAGCTTTTTCAGTCCCAGCTCTATACAGATTATATACTTCCACCCTTTTCCAATTTTCACATTTTTTCATCACATGCAAGGAAAAAAAATGCATAGAAACAGGGGTCAGTCCGTTACAATACCAAATATATGTAACACTTTCTCATGTCCGTGTTACAAATATGACAAAATCAGGTTCAAAATGTTCTGTTTTGGTTTTGTATTTGTGTGTAAGTATAGAGTAGTTTTTGCTGCTTATCTGCCCATTACCTGGCCAGGACGTACTGCAGCGTCTCCATCAGTCCCATCTGATCCTCTCCGCTCAGCGAGGGCTGAAACAGGATCTCAGGACAGCGCAGACGTTCTGTCCCCACAAACAGCTGGTGGTACTCAGCCATGTTGAACACCGGCTGGAGAAAAAAAAAAATCAACAGTTGTTTCACGCGGGTGCCAGTGCAGAAGAAACACACCAAGTGCCTGGGCTGAAAGCAAAGTTCCATAGTTTTCTTTCGGTTTTGGCAAAAAAAAAAGAGATAACAGTAAAGTTTTCTTCCTGGATGTTAATCCCAAGCCTGAACGGGTATTTCAATATCTGTGTGGGACTCCAGTGTCTCCATGCCGATACCTGAATGACATTAGCGGGTTTTTCTGGCAGCGTGTCCTCAGGGAAGTCAGGATCCATCAGTGCCACTCCGTCTGCATCGTCCATCGGCTGCTCCAGCTCAGACACCTGGCAGAGAGCGACAGAACAGCCTCAGGCTAAATGTCAACCGGTCCTGTACAGCCCCACGGCACGTTCACAGTGACGCTGTGTACATCTAATTAATCATCACTTCATTTGAGTGTTACCGTCAGCTCCGTAAAGACACATTTTTCATTTGCTGACATTTGTTTTCAGGTCTTTAGCTTCCTCATTAGTGTCAACAGCTGAACCACTTACATAACAAACTTAGCTCACAATGTAATTATGCAAAGTACATACACTTCTTTTGTCAGATCTTTATAATTTCAGTGCAGTTTTAAATTTCAGACTTCCCTCTGTCCCAGTTGGCATGCGAGTCTTATAGTTCTGCACATCTTAATGGGGCCTTTTTTTGTTTTTAATGAAATCTTCCAAAAAACCAGCAGGACTTTATTTTGCACAGTACATTTAAGATTCTAAGCCAAATCTTAGGTGTGCAGGGACTCACAGAGCTGTCTATCTACATTCCTACATGTCAGAACACCTCTTCAAGGAAGGTTTGATGGATGTCATCCACCCTGAGTGTCTTAAGATCTGGAGATCCTAATCACATTAGGTGGCAACCTGAGAACTAATCATATAAGATAAGATAAGATAAGATAAGATAAGATAAGATAAGATAAGATAAGATAAGATAAGATAAGATAAGATAAGATTTACTGATCTCAATATGGGGACATTTCTAAGTTGACAGTGGCAAATAAAACAAATTAATTGCAGGAAAGACTGAAAAGAGAAAATATACACTTGTGAAACTAAATATAAGGAGAAAATATAAGTATCTATTTTAGTACTTTTTTGTATATTTATATATACCTAAAAAATGTTTTACTTGTTGTAGTTTTCCTCAAATAAAAACTGGGAGTCAGTTTCTAGCTGGCTCTCTAATAACAGCCAGTGTGGACACCAACATGAACAAATAAAAGTCTGCTCTCAATTAGAGACCAAGTAATAAATAATACAGTTAAACTTCTTATGCTTGTCAGGTAATGTGCGACTGATTTCACACAACATCCATCTGCTGCAGTCCAGTTGTTTTAAACAGTTTATTCTCATAGATCATTTTGTTTTTATAGATCAGGGGTATTCAAATCCAGTCTCCAAGGGCCAGTATCCTGCATGTTTTAGATACTCCCCTCTTCCATCACACCTGGAAGCCATTACATCATTATCAGGCTTCTGCACATCCTGATGATGAGTTAATCATTAATTGAACCAGGTGTGATGAAAGAGGAAAATGTCTGAAACAAACAGGACCCTGTATTTTTTTGAAATGGTTTCAGGAAGTTTTGCATTTCATTAGCCTCATAACACATTGGCTGAGTCATATTTTGGTGAAGTACATTATTCATGTTTGGCCTAAGTCACTTTTATTTGTTATTCAGTCATTAGTTGCTTTTCCATTGACCCTCAAATTGCACAAATATAACTTGTGCATAAAAATTTACCTCAGGGAAAAACAACAATTTCGCTAAAACTCTTGTTTTTCGATTCCGAGGTTTTGCGCTGGCAAGAGGTCGTTTTTCGGGTGTAGCACTAATGGTATGTCACACAAAACTGCAAAGGAAAGACGTTTTTTCTGCAACAAGAGTCAGGTAAAAAAAAAAAAAAAGATGTTGACGGATGTTACAACAAGCAAAGAAGAGTTTTAAAAGAATCATGGTGCGGTATGTGTGGATACACCAGGAAACCAAATCATTTTTTAATTTAGTACAGGATAGAGGGGTAATAGGTAATAATAATCAATATATCTGTAAATTAAAAAGATATTTATGTTCGTTGCCATGTTTATAGAATGACTTTTCGCATCATCTTGCGATAAATAAACAAATCATCTCCCGAAATTACGCATCTCTGTTTTATTCAACATTTAGTAAATATCGGTAAAGTGTTGACCTGTATCCAACAGAAAAGCCACTACTGTGTTTTTGTTTCTTGCAAACTTGTTCACACATCTGATCAAAGTTACTATTACAGCCTAAATAAAAAAACTAACGGGTTCTTTTCTCAAAACCATAACATATGATGCTATGAGGCTCAAAAGTTGTAGACAAGCACACTGCAGTATTCTAAGCAGGAAAAAAACAAGACTGCATACTAAATAGGATGATTTCTACTTGTTAAAGAGAGTAAATTATAAATAAAGGCTTTTAATACAACCCTGCTTCAAACTAAGACCTTACACCTTCAGCAGATGAGATCAGTAAAGGCCCAAGCCAGTATTTGAGGAAATTCAATATGTGCACTGTATCTGAAGACTGTTTTTCTTTCTGTAATAACATGCAATGTAGAAAATTCACAGGAAAAAAAAACAAATGGGCTCAATTACAATATTAAATAGAAAGACCTTATTAGTCAAGTTGTCCTTTCTTCACTCACCTCAGTCTTTCCTTCAGCTCCATCACTGTGCAGGAGCTTCTGTCTGCCTTGCTCAACAGCCAGCTGCAGTTTGTTTATGTATGACTGAAGCTCCTCAGCGGAATCCATGTTCAGCTCCACCAGGCTCTTATGAAACTGATCTAACAACCCGTCCTCCAGCAGCTCCTGCACAAATAAAAATGAGAACCATTATGCATTTTTTTTATAAACTGATCCAGGCATCCGTTGACGATAACGCTTCACTGATCAAACTTGCACACGACCTCAAAAGTTTACTGCACATTCAAAAAACGTGACACACTTCAAACAACACTTATTTATCTTGGGGTATATTTGGTTCAGGCTCATTATGTTTTACTGCCAAGGTGTTAAAGGTTAATATGCCTTGCCTGTATGGCCATCAGTCTATCCAGCCTCTCCTGGTCCTGCTGCAGTTTTTCCTCCCGGCGGCGAGCGTTGATCTCCTGAAGCCGTCGAAGCTGCTGAGCTCGTCTCTCCTGCCTCTCCTCCACGCTCACGCCACCGCTCGGCCCCTTCCCAGAGAAAGGAAGCTGTATACGGTGAACCTCCCGCTCATAAAAATCTGGACTGCGCCACTTTTCTAACTCTGCAGAAAAATAAAAAATAAAAAGGTTATGGTGTTTGACTTCATTAAAAAGATGAGGAGCATTTGTGTCTGTTGTTAGTGATAAATAATATCCATTTCTTTTAATGGGTTTAATTCCACAACTATCAACTCACATCTTAAAGGTTTCAAGAGTCTCAAATGTAAGAATTTGACACTGTTCTCTGTTTAAGTTGATAGTAGCCTTAGTATCTTCTATTTTTGGATTATGGATTAAATAGAAAAGGGACCTTGAACTCATTATCTTTAATTGTCCGGATTTTTACAAATATTAAATTATATGACACATTAATTACAATCAAAATAACAATCAGTCATTATAATAAATAGAACAGTTGCAGACATAGCTGCATTATTTACAACAGGTCATCTCTGTAGTTTGGTCTTTGTGGCAAAAATGTACAAATTGATTAGATAAACGTTGACAACAAAACAGCATTTATCCATTCAAAGCTTGTTCACTTCTCCTCTAACCAACATAGTTTTTTCTTTTAAATGTTTCATTTGTAAATTGCTTATAAAAGGCCATCAATTCTTTTACATTTGTACAAAGGATACCAACCTTCATGATAATCCACAGCAGTGTAACTGTGTTCATGCAGCAGCTCCTCCATTCGGCTCAGTGTGATAGCAGCAAGGTGACCTGGGTATTTCAGCTGCAGCAGACGCTGTAGGTAAGACGCTGCCTGACTCCCAGCAACATTTACACGCTTACAGTTTACAGCATCCAACCTGGATTCATAAATATATGAAGAAAATTAGACTCAATAATCAGGAAGTCCAGATGTTTTGAAATAACGGAGTCAAAAAAAATTACAAAAGTCTGTGGATTCTCACCTGCCGTTGATAACTGGCAGGATGTGTGAGCAGTGGTATCCTGAGGAAAGAACGATGCCGGTGTGTGGTGGCTGGAGGTTCGTTTGGAGTGAGTTGTGGTAGAAACTGTACAAACTGTCCACACCGTAGGAGACGTAGGGGACACGGTAACACTCGAACAGCAGCTCGGACATCATCTGACGACAGTGCAGCGGGTTACAGGGCGCCTCAGTCAACACTATGGGGTGATCAACACTGCCCTACCAGAAGAAAGGAAAGATGAGACATCAACAAAGTGGACATATTTGAGTTTTCTCTAGAAAATAACAGACAACTGATGGCAAAAGGCATTCTGAGTTAAAGAAAAGGCCTTGACATGTTTTGTTTTCTTATTATCAAAAGAATTTTTACTTCTTATCTCATATTAACCCTTAGTTAAAGACCAAGAATTATTTTTGTGTTGACCTCCAAATGATTTTTTTCTCTACAGGTTACCTTTTCTAAGTGATTTATCACCAGTTATCATAATATTATCCTCTGTATTTTGCATTTTTCAGTAAACATAGGGTATTATCCTATATTTAATTTATGTGGATGTTCATAAAAGTAAATACTAAGGTTATTATATCAAAACAGAGATAACTGAAGAAAATGTGACTTTTTAGAGAAAATATATCATTAACTGGACAAAAAACAAGTGTCTATAAACACAGTCATTTATGGAACTACATGGATTTTACGAGTGAATAACTGTTGCAGAAGATAACAGTGTTTCCATGTTCAATACAGAGGCTCTGAACGTCCAAACACGTCAACACTGATGATGAAAGCTGAGACACTGCATTTGACCTCAATTATTTACATGCATTCATAGGATCAGTGGCTCAATATTAAATATTTTAGATCAGTAGATGCTTCCAGTTACTGACAGCTGTAGAGATCTTTGAGGGTAAAATATTATATTTTACTCTCCTTGCTCCTTTCCTTTCATTAATAATTATTTTTAAGTTTATTGTCTTCTGATCTTCACCTAAAATTCTTGGGGATTTCAAAATGTAGTTAAGTACAGTAACAAACACAGAAATGTCAAACCTACCTCTGAATTAATGCCCAGGTGCGTGAACACATAGTCGAAAATCAGCTCCTGGATTTCGAAGTTGACCACCACATTGCGGTCGAACTGGCTCTTCAGCAGCCACCGCAGCGGCTCCAGGTTCGGGATGTCGTTGCCGATCTGGGTCTCGCTGCGCGCGGCTCCTCTGCTTCGCGCCGCCACGGATCTGAACAGCATCCGCGGAGCAGCGAAGTCCGGAGCCGCCCAGCCGGCCCGGGTCTGGAAGGAGCCGTTATCTATCACTATCGGAACCGCCGAGGGGGTCACACACTGGGCCGGCAGATCGAAAAACGGGTCAGGGGAGGTTTTCAAGTCCTGAAATGAGAATATTTGGCAAACCGGCTTCTCTCTCTCCTTGGAGGCCATGTTTGAATGTGTGTCACTACAAAATAGAGCCGAGTGGGAACTTAGAGTCGCCGACTTATGGTTCCGAGCATTTTCATGCAGTTGTGTAGTAATCGTATTAACAACAACAACAACAACAACAATAATAATAATAATAATAATAATAATAATAATAATAATAATAATGCACATTTTGAATGGCCCAAAACTCTGAGCAGTAAGCTAAATAACATTTAGTTGAGTTTTTTCCATTCATTCATTCCTTCATTCCTTCCTTCCTTCATTCATTCCTTCATTTTCTGAGCCCGCTTTATCCTCACTAGGGTCACGGGGGTCGCTTGGAGCCTATCCCAGCTACATACGGGCGAAGGCAGGGTACACTCTGGACATGTCGGCAGTTCTTCGCAGGGCTGAAATACAGAGACAAACAGTCACTCTCACATTCACACATATGGGCAATTTAGATTAACCAACTAACCTATCAGTGCATGTGTTTGAATGGTGGTAGGAAGCCGGAGAGAACCCACGCAGACACGGGGAGAACATGCCAACTCCACACTGAAAGGTCCCACCCGACTGATGTTGGAATCGAACCCAGGACCTTCTTGCTGTGAGGCACGAGTGCTATTAACTGCACTTTTTAAAAAAATATATATATTAAATGAAGCTTGTTTTGAGTTTGATAAGGGTATTGGTTATATTTCCGTCTCTTACACACTGTATGTTTGCAAAGCAATATCAGCATCTATTGTTTCTACCTTTTTCTGCACATACTGGACTTTTTATGCAACACCTTATTGGGAACATAATTATAAATTCATTAACCTATCTGATTATTATTGGTTGATCTTTGTAGTGGGACTGAGTAGCCTTCTGTCCAATCCACACACACACACACACACACACACACACACACACACACACACACACACACACACACACACACACACAC
>JAPTYQ010000028.1:21334470-21346325 GCA_029814465.1 Ostorhinchus cyanosoma | reverse complement strand
GTAAACACTAGTCAGTGACTTTAAAGGCTGTAGTCTGCATCAGCCGAGTCCCTCCACACTGTTTACGAGGCTGGTAAATGCAACTTTACGCATTTCGTCTACTGCTGTTAAGAGAACTAAATAAACTTTTGTTTCCCTCCCTGGCCGCCTCCTCTGTACTTCAGATTGCTCCAACCGGAACCCAAAGTAGACGTCAGAGTCAGCTGGTCCACAGGACTATTTATGGCCCAGATGATCTTCAGTGTATGACTAGTGAGGATATGTCACCAGAGTCACACAGCAGCATCTGACAGATCACCTAATGTTGGTCCAGTGAAAGAAAATAAACAAATAATGAAAACACAGCTCTGGGGTGAAAAGGATTATAATTACAGTATTAATGGAAAATCTACACTTGTAATAAACACACCCACAAATATAGATTAACTGAAATAACATAAATGTGACTTGAAAAACCATCAGTGTGTGATGCAAACGATCGATAAGATAGGCTAAGACTTTATTGATCCCACCACCATGGGGAAATTTCACAGCTGACTGCAACAAATACAACAATAAAATGCATGGAAGACAAAAAAAATAGAATGATCATGAAACTACATGTGTGAAATATAAAGAGAAATAAAAAGACATGACATTTTTCAAGACGCAGAAAGAACTACTCTGTAAATACGACTGCAAAAGTCCACAATAAACAAACTATTAATATGGAAAGGTTTGATTTGTAAGGCTATTACATTCAACTTCTACATAAAATTGTAGGTGGTTGGATCATTATTTCCAAAGCCATAAGAATGAATAATTGTGATGCTGTGTTTCATTCACTGTAGAACGTGTAATATAGCTTTACATTATTGATATAATGTAATGTTGATGGTAACAGAAAATTGCACCCTAAACACTGTCTAGCTCCTAATTATAAAGATTTGCATTTTATCCACATATTTAAAAATAGTCATGTATTTAATATTGGACATCAAAAACATTCAGTAATTTGAACTGTGCTGTGGAAAAATGTTTCAGATTTGAACCCCTTTGAAAACCTCTGTACTGCTCAGATATCCTCAAACAAAGAAAAGCTGTTTTTACATATGTACTAGTATATAAATATTAATTTATTACATATACTTATAGTTTTACAGACTTAACACAGTATTGAGACTAGGTCTTCGGGGTCCCCATAGACAAACAAAACAAAAGAAAAAATAAATCACGGAGAAACCCCCTGCAGTTATTATGTAGCTGTTGAAATATTTTCATTTTTTTCCTTTTGCTCTCTCAGCTGCTGGTGTTTTTGTTTCAGGAGTGACTTAAAGCAGCTGACAGAGACATGAAAAACTGGTGGAGATGAGAGGAAAACAAAAGCTGTTATTGAAAATCAAGGTTATTACTGATTTCTGGGCTCCTTCTAAGTTAAAATATTACTATGCCTTCACACACGCTGAAGTAAAAAAACACAATTTGTCTTCATTTCTTTCTTGCTTGCTTGCTCAACTTGCTGGGAGTAATGTCAGTAGTTTATAGAACAAAAGATAATAATTCAGTTTGTTCAGACACATATCTATAAGTAGTAAAACCTTATATATATATATATAGCAAACAGTATTTATGTCAGGATGCTCCGGGGTCACTGAGTCCTATAACAGTTAAAGTCTTGACCTTGTGAGCAGGTATCAGGGGGCAGCAACACGGCAGCTTATCAGCTTAGTAACATAACCAGGTAAAAGCTCATTAGAGCACTGAATGTTACAATTTTAAGATTCACATGTAAGGTTGTATTTATAGGTAGTCTGAGTCAGTCAGGATGATGAGTATGAAGTGTTACATGTGGTTATTTTCTAATAAAATACCACCAGCAATATTTAGAAGAAACTGGATGTCCCTCAAGTATTCCAATAGTTACTTTTTTCCCCCTTTTTTTTTTAAAATAAATGATCTGCTTAAAAAATAAAATGTGCTAAATCTTACATACTTTTATTAAAATGAATTGGAAAACAAAGTGCCAGTTGGCTGATGTGTTCAAGATATGTGATTAAGTGTTATTACATATATACCTAGCTTATACATTTATATAATAGAGTTTTAAATACAACACCAGAAGGAACTGAAAAGTGAATGTAGAGTTTCACAGAATTTTATATTATGGCCTAAAACTATATCATGGAAACTACAGCTAACCAGCATTTTTGACAAAATTTGTTTTTATTAGTGACTCGAACTTGCTAGTTTCACTATTTTTTCTTCTGAAGGCATTCTACTTGTAAACCAGTGTGATTTGATTACATTCTGGATTAAGCAAATAACAATTTAATACTGTGAAAAGTGCTATTCATACTTCCCCAACGTCTCTAAATTGTTAATTGAAACCACAAAAATTACACTTAATATTAAAATTCCTTTTGAAGAAACAGATTAAATTTATTTAAAACAAGATGATGTGTCGTGGTTTTGTAAACGCCAGATCAAGCGTATATTTAACCTTTTAGAAGCAGCTCAAGGTCAGATCAGCTCTACAACATGTAACGGGCTACAGCTGTTTGCATCAAACTGTATCAATAATTCATAAAGGAAATAAAATATAGTTCAGTTTCCTTTCTAATGCTCACTATTTTACCTTAAACAATAGATATTCAGTTTATGTAATCCGTGGCTTCCTAAAATATAGTAAATATTTCGTACACTTTCAGGTAATAAATAAAGTGTAACTCAGGTTACGGAATTAGCCACAAATTCTCTGGTGGACAAATGTGGTCACCGGAGAGTTTAGGAGTTAAATTTATGTCGGTGACCTTGTAAGACAGCAGGGTTTTACTGTTCCTGCATTGCTGTGAAGCTGCGACCCCTTTTTCTGAGTTTGCAGCAATGCAGTGGTACAATGTCTTTGTCCTGCAGTCTGCAGTGAGCACATCTGCATTCTCATCATTGACTGCCAAGACAAGAAAGTCTGTTTTACACCACGCATTCAAAAAGAAAAAAAAACACTCTTTACTTTAGATCCACCAAAGTGATTCTGAGAAGAGTCTGCGTCTTAAAACCTTAGTGCACCATACATTTTGCTGCATCTGTGTTTGCAGCCTATGAAACCTAAATTAGTCTGCACCTGGCATCCAGGCCCCTCTGGCTCATCCGCACTCATTAGACCTGCTGTCTACCATCACACCGCAACATCATTTTTTTAAGGATCTTAAAGTGTTTTTACACTGTCCATAAAGTCATTTGCACAACATAATTATAAAGTGAATATCCACAGTGAAAACTAACAGGCAAAGCAAATAAGTCCATCTTTCTAAAACTTTTATTTACTTATCTGATATATGATGAGAAGAAATGAGTATCTGCTGAAGATGGACAATACTCATTGTATTCTACTTACATTAAGAAAATATACAGGGAAATAACATAAAAATCATGCATTTGCAACTAAAATGTAAGGCATTTTAATTCATACTCAAAAAGCCATTTTCCTTGAATGAAAAGGATTTTTATCTTGTCTGAGTAAAAAAAAAAAAAAGATAATGCTGGGTTTACAATTTGCTGCAGTGCTGGATGAACAAAGCATGCTGGGAGGTTGTGCTCAGTCACAAGATGGCAGCAGAGGATCAAAAAACATGCTGTAGAAGTTTGATCCAAATGTAAATACTGTAGAAGCGTTAAATAAAAAAAGAAAAAAAAAGCCATGCTCGCAAGTTGATCATCCTCACTTAATTCTGCACCAGGTCCTCTGCTCTTGTTAATAAGCTCATATTCATTTCTACTGTGTCCAAAACTTAGCAGCAGGTCCCATGTGTGTCCATCCTTGTCCTGGTGGCGGGCTGAAGATCAGACCCCGGGCTTCTTATTGCGAAGAATTTCTGCGGCAGTATACTTGCTGATTGCTTCGTTCTCACTCCTCACAACAACCAGCTAAGACACTGCCAGAGAAACACCCACAGCAGCCGCATCCGTCCAGGCCTCCCCCTGCCTCTCCTGCGGCGGGAACCTGACCGGGTTTCAGCTTCACACTTCCACCTGAGAGTCTGGCACTACGGACGCTCTCTCTGTTCACGGCCAGCTTTGTAGTGGAGCTTGTCGGGAGGCAACGGAGTCATCCTGTGCCAACTGCCAGAAGCTGTACAAGAAAAGGTGAGAATAATGTTTGAATAGCAACATGGAGCAAGATTCTTTTATGTTACATCCTGTGTTTCACTTGGCAGAATCCCCATTAAATCCTCTCTAAGAAAAAACATAATCCTATTTAATACAACTGTAAAACACTACAAATGAGTAGTTTAATATTAAAAAAAAAAACAAACGCTGACAGGAACAATCTCATCACATTCACCAAAACGACTGTTATTTCTCAGATAGACAGAAAATATGTGGGGGGGGTTTGAGCATCAGCTGAAACTAATTATTACTAGTCAGTGGGACAGATAACCAATATTTAGAACTGATGTATTTTTGCGCTAGAAATCAAAGCTTAGTGTTAAATTTTTGTGTAAGACTTTATCAAAACAATAAGCTCACTAATATTTAATTTTCAGGATAATAAATGATAACTCCTCTAGTAATAAATAAATGTTTTTCATGGTTGATAATTGATACTATCCCTGATCTCAGTGTTCTGAAATGTACTTAAGTTCCCAAACCAAGTATCAAATAATATCTTTAAAAAAAAGAAATCACAATATCCTCCATAAATCTTGGTTGTAGAAGTGAAAGTAGCATCCTCTGCCTACTGCAGTTTTATGTAACTGCGATGCATGGATGAGTCTACGCTTCGCTGCCCAAAGTGAAGCGAAGCTTGTTCCCAAACAGATTCTTGATACTCTCCGAGCCTTTAGCGTGGCATCACTTTAAGTGCACACAACTTTGGCAAATACACAACACCCCCAAACTAATAATAGCCCTGCCCATGACTCATGATTTTGCAACAAAAAGCCCGATTTGATTCAGCCCTCGTCCGTTCATTTGTGCGCGCCGTCCTTGTGTTCACATGAGCATGTCTGCGTTGTGTACCTAAGACCTAAAAACTCCCCCCGCCGCTATCAGTTGCCTTTTGCTCACTGCAGAGCTATTTTGGGCCCGGCTGACCATTCCATACTGTCCTCTCCCTGTGGACTGTGCTTTGCTGACAGGACAACACAGATACTAGAGAGAGATCTGCAGCCGGAAACAAGTGAGGGAGGACAGGGAATTATGAAGGAGATCGAGAGGTGTGCAGTAGGTGAGAGTGAGATTAGCTGCAGAGATGGAGAGAAAATTGGAAGGACAACCTCTTATCTGCTGCTGTTTACTGTTCTGAATCTCAAGTGAGGCTCTGGTGTAATTAATAAGGCGTTTTTAGTTGTATAACCAGAAATTCTTTACTGGATTGGTGCTTAGGGCGCTGTGACCTTATCTGATATCAAAGAATGAATTTAAGTGCTTCTAAGAACGACTCTGATGGTACATTTGTCA
Organism: Ostorhinchus cyanosoma; assembly: GCA_029814465.1. Classification (NCBI taxonomy): domain Eukaryota; kingdom Metazoa; phylum Chordata; class Actinopteri; order Kurtiformes; family Apogonidae; genus Ostorhinchus; species Ostorhinchus cyanosoma. The sequence continues at coordinate 21,340,886 of JAPTYQ010000028.1, read as the reverse complement.
CAACACGGACACTGATACGAGGCCTGGACGGTTTTTATTTGTCTGCTGTGTTCTAAACATGCAGACGCAGGTGACGTGGACAAACAAACACAGACACTAGACCGCCGTTCATTTGTCTGTGTCTTTGTGGCGAGAGCCTGACGCTGCCTTCACTGAGCACATGATGACAGGAATTCCTTCCTGCTCAGAGCTTGATGTAATCCCTAATACAGGATTGAGGAATGCCAGTGAAAACAACACCCTTCTTGCTAACTGAATGACGGGTCGACCTACTGCTTCACACTCCATGACCAAAAATAAGCTCAGACTAAAAAACAAACTGTCCATAAATGTATTCCAAGCTTCAGGCATTAGGTTTATTGGAACTGATGGGATTTGTCAAACACTATTTCTATCACAGGCCAAACAAACAGGTTATTTTTCCTCAGCATTTTTACAAATATCGGTACAAAGTGCAAATGAATTACACATAGCTTATTTTAGTTATTTACAAATTTTCTAGGTTAGTGAATGCAGCGGCAGGCTCACTACAAAGACACAGACAGACGCTAAAGAAAGCCTGTATTTTGTTTTATAATGTTTTGGACCGAAATATATTTATAATATTTTGATCAATGACAGTCCTTTAAGGTTTCTTTTGGGGTTTCCATGGTTTCTAGTGATGAAATGGAATAAAAAGGAAATATTCATGTGACATAGAAATAGTTCTACATCTTGAAAGTGGCAAAATATTTCAGTGTGCTGACATTGGGCCCAAAAGAAAGATGTTTGAAGGATTTTCAGTGTATATGTAATGAACCTTTAAATATCTGTGATCATATTGACCTATTTTAGCCTGACATTTTCCTATCTGATGAATTTAAGTTGATTTGTCCTCTGCAGTCTGACGTTTTTAGCTGGTAACATAATACACCTAATAACCTAAACCTAATTCAGTCTAATGTGTGGGTTTTTGAGTGAAATGATGGTGCATCGTGTCTATTTTTATGATCAAACCACTTCAGCTTTAAAAAACTCAACCCAACCCATCACAGAACTTTTATTATTTTATTTGTATTTTCAACATCTGATGATAATATATATAAACATTATTGTAATTAGTGAAAACAATTCATTGTAAGGCTGGGTAATAAAATAATATATCATGCTACGATATAATTTTATATCTCATCGTTGTAATTTTCCTTGGAGATCAACTGATGATTATGGTAGTAGAATTTTATTTCACATTTTAATTACTAATATATAAACTAATATAGAAATTAATAACTTAATCATTAATGATTTTAATTACATTCTGATGAGGAAAAAAGGAGAGAAGAGGAGAAAAAAACAGCTTCACATTGGAATTAATTGTGATATTTACTGATATTGTCTAATGACTTTTTTTTTTCAAATGATAACAGTTTTGACCCAATTGTCCAGTCCTACTTTAATGGCTTCAAAAAGTACAGAAAGACAGAAATTTGACTTATGCTTACAGGAGGAGAAAAACATCATTAAAAAGAGTGTGACCGTGAGATGTTTTCTCCTTTCATAATTAAATACTTTACGCAATCATCTACTGTCGTTAGATGATTGTTTTAGAGCAACATAGTGTCACTGTCAGGATCATCCGAGTGCCTATAGATACAAATTAATCATCAAAATCAATATTTGACAAAGTATTGACCAGCTGAAGGTATTTCACCCACCGTAGTAGTAGTGTGTTTAAGTAACTGTGGGACTCCTGCATAAATCTACAGTTCATGACATGTTTTGGCCTAAAGGCATCAACTGCTCAGCAACACTGCAGATTTCCCACCACATCACCAAAACAAAAATACACACCTACACTTCTTGAATGTGCTGGATCCCCCGGTTGTCAGGTCTGAGTGTCTACACCCTCCCTGAACTAATCAGCTTGTGCAGCCCTCTGCACTTTCCTCTGACTCCCTGCCTCTTCTCGCTCCTCTCCTCCCGCTGTGCATTTCTTGGTCGTTTCAGTGTCAGTTAACGACGCCCTAACAGTCATGCTCCCCTGCCTCAGTCCCATTCCACAAACCTAATCATCTTATAGCTAACAATGCCATTAGTATTTACTGTAGAGCCATGTTGTTCAACAGTGCTACACATGACACACACACTGATGGCATGTGTGTTCAGCTTAATATCTTGTGAGGTTGGTGCAGCAGAAATATGTAGGTCCCGTCGATACTTTTATGAGACTGACAGAATGGCTCATCTGTGAATGAAGATTAAAAAACGTCTTTTCATTCGATACCAAATTTCATCACACAGGCACGTGTTGCAGCAATCACCACTTTTATAAATGTTATTAATTATATTATTTTAACATACCTTGAAAATGTAATAAATCACTTTCTTTTTCATGTTATTCAGCTACTTTGAGGAAAACGATGCTAGAATGCTGAAACGTAAAACAATATACAGCTGAAATGGACAACTTGGCCTAAACCATATTGCAGTAAATCTATTTTGCATATAATGTAATTTCTTTTACTGTATAAATATGGAGATGAGCTAAAATGAAATCTAAAGTTTTTTTGTGTGTTTTTACATTGGAGTGTAGGATCAATTTTAAAGTTAAGATGAAAAGCTAATATTGAAACAATGCTAATATCAGCATTGGTACTGGTATAGAACCTGTTTAATAGGTGTATTGATCTAGATATAGAATTTTAATTATACTGTTTGAGATTTAAAAAATTATTATCTGTACAATCTATGACACTGACTTTCTGTGGTTTAAGTAAGGAAACCTTTAATAGGGAGAAAAATGCAAGAATATAGGATATATTAACGATTCAAACCAGTGGAAGTATTTTGTGTCATAAGAATATTCTGAAAGCAAGAATAGGCCAAGTTCTAACATTATTTTCGATGTTTCTCGTTAGTTTTTGTACTAATATTCAGGTGTGAACTGATTTAATCACCATCCACTATGACACACTGCAGCGTGTGCATTACCCACGGTTGCCATAAAACAGAGTTGCCCAGTAACTATCTGTGTGCTTGACCACACACAGGTAAAACACACAGACCATAGTACACAGGACACTAGTGATTATAATTTGAGTCAGCTGACTGATTAATGTATTTCAGTTTTGAAAGGCCCATATAACTGAGTTTTTACTGTACAGCTAATCAGTGACGTAATGTTGCAGTTCCATGTGACAGTGAGGGCAGTCTGACATAGTTGTCTTTATCTGCTTCTCTGTGCACAGTATGTGTAATCATGTTTCCTAACTCTGAAGCGGATCACTTGGAATCTTGTCACACTGTCTGATTGTTTGTAAGCAAATGAGGAACCCCGAACTCGTCACTGCTTCATTTTTGTCAGGAAGCAGATGTAGCCTTGAAACCTGCTTTTTTAAAAGAAAGGAGAAAGCAATAACCAAAGTAGTTGTCTGTAAAGCTACAGACAGTTTGAACTTGTATGTAAAGCTCCAACAAAGTGTCGCCGGCCTGTGTAGAGGTCACTGTGCTACAGTGTGGTTGGTGAGTGTGTGTGTGCGTTTGGGGTGTATCACAGAGCTCTGCGTTTAGTTTTGGTATAGTTACCGAGGCATTATCTTAGCATCAGGACGCTTTCACAACGCTGAGAAGTATACAGTTCACATTTTTTTCATCTTAAATCAAACTACCAGCCTTATTCAGCTCATTCTAATGTCTTATTTAAAAGAAAAAGATTTACCTGCACTTCCCTGAGCCTCTCAAATGAGCTGAACAAGTCCTGCAAAAGTTGATAGATGTATGTATGAGAAATTGTTAATTTCAATGTTCTACTTCACAACCCCCTGAAAAGCATCCTAATGCCAAGATGAATATACCAAGAATAGAAGTTTTTTATTTCCCACACACTAATTACCATTTAATGAATGAAGTACCACCTACAGTAGCTGCTCCAATAGTTAATAAGTACTGACATAAGTTGTAAATTTACATCAGAGAGGCTTTTATTTTTGCACAGTTTGAACACTCACCAAGCAACGAGGCAGACGCAGAGCTGCTCCATCCATGCTCGTCTCCAGCGAGTACACACTGCCGCTGACATCAACAGGAGTCTGTCTACTGGTGCTGCAGGGCTCTCCCATGGTGTGGGTCACTTCACACTGGCAAACTGTTGACCACAAGCCTCTCCTCTCCCTCAGTTTACCCACTCTCTCTCTCTCTCTCTCTCTCTCTCTCTCTCTCTGTCTGTCTCTCTCTCTCTCTCTCTCTCACTCACTCACTCACTCACTCTTACTCTCTCTCTCTAGCTGCTTCTCCCTGCTTGACTCAGGCAGTACAAGTCAAGGCATGTTCCAACACGCCACCAACAGCCGGACCCGGTGAATGAGCCAGCAGCCAGCTCCTGCAAGAGAGACAGAGGGAGAGAGGGGGAGGAGCAGAGGATCAGAGAGGGGGGAAACCCAGAAAAGACCCAGCATGACTCAGCCTGCTTCAGCTGGTTAGCATATACAGCCCTGACTTCCCTATGTGTAACTCGTCTTAATAGATTTTCTTATAAAGAAAAGAAAAAAAAAGAAGAGATAAGATATAGTGATTGATGGCGCCTGACTGAAGGAAAAAAAATAGTGCTTTTCTGAACTGACTTGTCAGATCTTTGTTGTTGTGTTATAGATCATAAAAAGTCCAGTTTATCTGCAGTATTTTTCTTTTCGCCCTCAGTGGGTTGAAAGTGTGTCCTGTATCTTCTGGTGAAAACATCAACCGTTGAAAATCCTGATAATGTTTCAAATTTACCAACGTGAGTGCTTTAAATTGGTAATATTGATTCACGGTGACTGAGGCAAGTTGTCTGAGTTGATCTGTAACACGGCAGAAAATGAACAGTTCATAGAAGCTGTAATCAGGCACCAGCACTGCATACTAATGAAAGCTGCTGATTCATCAAAAGTACTTGTACAGTAACCCTCAGCGGATCACATCTATTACACATGAAGCCCATCAGTGGAAAATATACAACTGTGAAAAACCAAGGGAATGTATTGGGTAAAATATGGAACGTTAGTAAAATATTAATATTTTCCCAGAGCAGTGATGTTAAAACAGATTATTCATGCAGCAAAGGAAGATTCTTCTATCTCTCATGGAATGTTTTGTGCTATTTACCTACTGTCAAATAAAGCAAGTTATTATGTGTGCCAAATCATCGGCATCCATAAGTGCTAATTATGCAGAGCCACTCTAATGCTCACTGGGGTTTTTTACTAGAGGAGGGTTGATGCCAGTTCATCACTGCTGTAGTGGAAGTTGATCACTAGGCAGATTCTGGGTGCAGCGGCAGAAACCAGCTCAGCAAAACTCACCTGCTACAATATGGTCTCAGTCTGGCTGCCTGAGCATCTCTTAAAGCACTGAACTGTACATCACTGGTGCTGCTCTCCACTGCAGCCCCGTCAACAGACTGATGACCTTATCAATGAAAGAGCAAAGTCACTATGATGTTACGCCCGGAATGAACTCAAAGCATTCTCGGCTCTGCTCTGAGGTTTGTCTTATGTCCCCGCTGACAGCAACTAGAAAAGCAGAGCAACTTTGTAAAAGAGCAGAAGAGACATATTTGCCTGCAGACACTTGCTTTAATTTATTGGAAGTGGTGATGCGGTACTGCACTGCACATCCGCGCTTTGTCAAAGTGCCAGCAATAGTTTCACCAACTGAGTTTAATTTATGAAAGCGTGAACTGTCTATTTACACAAGAGTGAAATATGGACAAGCCCTTAGCAAGCCCTCTCAAAGGATATTATTTTCCGCACTTTACCAACTAAATTATCGTGTAAAACTGTTAATAGGGTTATCCATCTTTCTGTTGCAGCTGAGGCCTTCCACTTCAGGGGGAGTGTGTATGTGCGTCCTGGGGGGTGGAGGGATGGGAAAGAACCCCTAGCCCAGCAAGTTCAAAGCTTGCTGCATTGATTACATCATCGGAACTGGAGTGCTGGAATGGGACAATGCACCATCAGAGAGGGGGGTGGGGGGGCAACTGGCTAATCTCACCATTGCCTCCCTGTGGAGCTCTATGGACAGAGTGTATGCATGACTTTCTGTATCTATCTTCTCTTCCTAAACTCAGCTGGGTCCAGTCCAGACTGAGACGGCGTGCTCTCAGGCGTATTTACCAGCAGTGCATCACGTGACTGACGGACTGTCTGATATGCCCTGATGTGCATCTCTGTGTGCATGTGTGCTGTTAGAGGCCTGCACTGCAGGAACTCAGCTGCTGCAGGACACTGCAGGATTGCTGCTCACTGCTGGCTCACTGGCTCTAGCTTTTTTTTCCCACCCTCTATTCTCTCTCTCCTCCTTCTATTCACTCAGGCAAATTGCTCAAGGAGGATGGTGAGAGCATGTGCTGCATACTTTTTTAGTAGGGGAGGGTGGTGGGGGAGAGAGGAGGAAGAGGAGGA
>JAPTYQ010000028.1:21316172-21328878 GCA_029814465.1 Ostorhinchus cyanosoma | reverse complement strand
ATAGATAGATAGATAGATAGATAGATAGATAGATAGATAGATAGATAGATAGATAGATAGATAGATAGATGCTTTAAATTTAGTTTGACAGCAGTCCCAGTCATGTCAAATAAAAGTATAAATGCAAACAAAATAGACAAAATATGAAAAGAATATAAAAATTATTGATATAATCACGTGTTTAATTCAGTTATTTAATCACTAAATAACAACACAATACTATTACGACAATTAATAGTAATAATAATTATAATCTATTTTATTTATAGCCTTTCAAACCCCTCAAGGACGCCCTATAAGACATTGTTAAAAACTCCAATAAAGAAGCATAATAATAATAATAATAATAATAATAATAATAAAAATAAAAATAATAATAATTACACAGTTATGTGTGAGGATGAGTTAGTAAATACAGTAAATATACAAAATATAAGACTAAAAGCCAGAAAAGAAAACAACAACTATGCAACAAACAGTAATAAAAATGATAACCTACAAACTGAATATAAAAAACTGACAAAGTGAGTATTCTGAGCTGTACTTAGAGAGAAAAAATATGACGAATTTGTAATTAAAGACTCCAGGAGCATGTATTATGGTCTTGAAATACTTGTAATACTAGTCTAAAATTCCTAGGATTAAACTGTAGAAAAAAGTGAAACGTCCAAATAGGGAACACAACTGGGTCATGTGACACATCCTGTTATATTTCCTACTAAATCAGACACTGTCACTAACAGGTAAAGTCATGTAGGTTCAGTGATTTCACTTAAATGAGGATGAAAACTGATAAAAAAAGGAACTGAACTCTTCCTCATCTTTAACGGTTGTGACATATTCTGTGTACTTTTCAAAGATAGTGTTGTGTTTTCATCACTGCTCTGGTGTTTTATTAGTGTTTAAAGAGCTCAGATGAAAGTGCATTTATATATTATTATTCATTTCATCTAATCTGCAGCTTTGATTTCAGTTTGACTATATTTCCATGATTTCATGCATCCTTCTCATGTATCTGTGCCCAGATTATTCTCTTACTTGATTTCTTGCTCTGGTTTGGGGTTGACTTCAATACTTTCTCCAAAAAACACAGGGTGCATGCGAGTCCTGGGGTCTGTTCCTGTGGAATTCAGCAGCAAGTAGGGCAGCTGTGAAGAGGAAATACAAGATATGAGAAAACACTCATGAACTGCTGAACTGTTTGTACTCAGCCAACGTGTCCATTCAAGGAATTCCAGTAAAATATCTCAGCGTGGTTGGGGGTTTGGGCAGAGCCAGCGCTTCAAATTAAAAACACTGCAGCCCCCACCCACTCCTGGAAAACACACTCCTCGATCTGCCCCGGTGGGGGTTTGTCTGTCGGTGGCAGGGCTATTACCCCAACAACAATTAGACGAGAACCTCGACAGTCAGGGCAACACTTCCACTTTAATTCAGATAATTGCACAGCGTGGGTCCGGCCAAATGAAGTGCTGCTGGTAAATCTTCTCCTCCTGGTTGAAAGCTTTGCAGAGATGTGTGACCCAGACACTGTCTATGTGTGCATGGACTGAAAATAGACTTACAGATGTAGGGCCTAAAGTAGCAAATAAATGGGAAGTACGCGTCCAGAAAATGAGTCTGTGGAGCAGCTGGACGCCAGTCTGAGCCGAGGTGATGGGCAGACATTACTAAGTGAAGCTCAGACAGTATCGTATATGGTCTGTCCAACAAACCAGATCTGGCAGACATGCACATGTATTATGTGCCCCTGCAGAAACGACCAAATATATAAAGAGATAAGTTCACGGTAATCTGCACTGTTTGTATTAGGAATAATAATAATAAAAAAAAAAATACAGGGATATCATAATGTCATGTTACTTCCTCTTGTGATACATAGATACGCTGGCGTCAAATATTGATATCTGTATTAAAACATGCATTTTTGTGCATATTTTTAATCTCTGATGTCAAATTCAGTGGAACAAATCCCACAATGTACTGAAAGAATACATACTTTCAACTTATTTGACTTTTTAGGGTCTGAAGTATAGCAGAATTGATTAATTGTGATGACAGTGTTATTGGGGACAGTGTACAGAGATTGCATTGTATTGAATCATATCATATCATATCATATCATATCATGTATTGTATCATATTTGATCTCATCATATCGCAGGTTATTCTGTAATTGTCACCTCCACTATTCTAATTGAACTGTGTGAACTAGGTCAGTGTGAGAGCTGATTCTGATCTCTACCGGAGCCATAAGAGGACAAACAGAGCTCTTCCAATCACACACTCACATTCCTCTGTTCCCTGTGAGAAGTGGGAAGCTGCAGCTGATCGTCCTTCTGACCAATCTGAATCGAATGGCACCCCAACAACAACTCTGCCACCGCTCACATTACACTCGGAGGCTGTCACATGCTGCGGTTTGGCCACAGTCGAGCGCACATGCCACTACAGGGGACGAGCAAGAACGGGCCAAGGGCACAGCAGATCTGAGTGTGGAGCTCGTCTTACCTCCAGCCTACAATCATCTTCACACTATCTGCATGGGCGGAACCTGCTCCACTTGTGCAGCTGCTAGTTTTGACATGCAGCACTGAAAAAAAGTTCATCTGCTAGTCATTCTTTTTTCCGGTGCTGGTAGTTAATGTCTTAAAAACACTGTATGTGATTGTGTTTTTTTTCTGCTGCTCAGGCATGGAGAGCATTCCAGGTATTTATTCATAGTGTTCTGGCAACTTCTGCAATACAAACAGTTGTGAATGGAGGGGAGGTCACCTCCAGGCAGTGGATCCCCCAGTATGCACACAAAGCATAAACCCCATGGAAGCACATTTCTGCCCAGAAAAAATAGTCTGCAGCTGAGCAACCCACACAATGTACAATGCACAATGAAGAGCTGCTGAGAGAAACGCCAACGCAAACACAAAAATCCAACAGTTGGCTGCAGAGTGGACTGAAGTCTCAGGCTTTGCATCTTCTGCTTCAATGATATTAATATGAGAGCATCAGTGTCGACGGTGATGCAGATTTAGAAGAAGTCATGGGAGCCTTCTGACTGTCCTCACAGTTAATCCACTGAGAGTTGAGCTGTTCTCCTTAAACCTTACACTGTGTCTACCCTTACACAGCTCTGAAACACATTCTTTTGGAGTTGCACAGAACAGATACTGCATATCATTAGCACAGAAGAAGCTGCAGGATGAAAGATCCTCTGTCATCATGTGAAGCAAGTGTGAAAAGAGACATGTGTCTAAGTGTTTATCTCGGTTCAATTTAGGAGTGAGAGGTCATCATAGCCTTATGCAATGGCCTGCAACTGCTCTAACAAGCCCCCGCCACTCAAAATAGAACCATGGGATTGTTCTTAGGTGGCAGACAAAAACAACTCTAAAATAGAAGGAGAATACGAAAAACTTTGCTGCTTCCAGACATGTAACTCTCCAAAAAGCTTTTCTGATGGAGTGGGTTGATTTTTTTTTCCACACCCACAGGCTCATGGAGGGATTAGAAACACAAGCAAAAGCAGCCCATATCAGGCCCCATCTTTAAAAAGAAAACCACAAAGCAGAGGAGCCCTACTAATCTGAACCTCCAGAGGATTAGAGGATCTCTCCCTTTCAGTTTCAGACCTCAGCAGAGCAATGTCACGCAACTCCCTCCCAGGGTGCAGCGCTGCATATCTGAGGCCTCCTTTAGACACTTTAAAAGCCACCCCAACCTGCGCAGACTTGTTCTTAAGACTTTTGAAACTGGGAGTGACCTGGAAATGATTTTCAATCAAATAAGCCTGGTCATGTGTGACAGAAGTAACAGCCGCATGTGTCATTAAAGTGCATTTGTCTCCTGCTTGAACAGAAAGTGACACTGCGGTTATAAATCACACTGGGAACACATTACGCTGCTGTTTCTGATGAAATGTGCTCAGCTGTATGTTTACAACACATCTGAACGTGTTATTTGGATGGTTTTGTTGCACACATGACTTCACATTTAATGATGATTATACATGTGCGACCTCTCAAAACGTTCTACACGCTAAAACAAAACTAACCAACCACAAGATCAGCTTTTATTCATCATTTATTCTTTTGAAATTTAACTTTTTGTTACTACCTGTGTTACCCTCTGGGATTTTTCACTTTTTTTTTTCTTTTTTTAGTCACAGATAATTATTGGTTGGTCCTCAACGATTGAGCAAAAATGTTAACAGCATAATGTATAAAACATGACACAAAATGTAAGTTAATATTAAATCTAGAAGGAAATGCAAATATTAAACCTCTGATCTATGAGAAGCGATTGTGCATTCTTTACACACACAGAAAAGGACATTTTCAAGTATTATATTGTGTCAAATACTGTTTTCTGAGGAAGGTTTTTGAATATTTCAAGTATATGTCAGATCCACTATGAAATCTATTTGCTTTTCTGTTTATTCTAAGGTTTATTAACAGACCTGCTACTGATTTAGAGAAACTTCAAGCATGAATGAAGGTTTCTCAGGTTGTTACGTTGTGGAATTGACATGACAGACCTTAAAGAAAACACAGCTCATCCACCTCAGACTATGACTGACTTCCAAACACTGTGTTCAAAACCATCTGATAACATTTCCACTGTCCTGTCAGCCGTGGATGTGGGTGGAGACAGAGAAACACGACCACAATACTCGTCCTTATGGTGTCCACGCTTTCGCACATACAAGCCTGAGTGGAGTGACAGTTCTAAAACTTTTCTGTCATCTCACTGGGAGCCCCTGGAATCCTGGCAAGGACCCCTGGGAGTCCCTGGACCCCAGTTTGGAAACCCAACTGGGTCTAATTAACTCATTGACCTGCTGTGACAGGAGGAGCCTGGTTAGACAGACAGGAAGGAAAGAAATGGATAAATGGAAGCAAGTGGCATCTTTACAGTGAGGGTAACATCAGGAGGTTTGAGCAGAGGAATTCAACAGAGGAAGAAAGAGAGAGAGAGAGAGAGAGAGAGAGAGAGAGAGAGAGAGAGAGAGAGAGAGAGAGAGAAAGAGAGAGAGAGAGAGAGAGAGAGAGAGAGAGAGGGAGAAAGACTTTTTACATATACCCTTTAATTTTAGCTGTACCTTTCTGAGACAATACATTAGCATCTTATACTTCAACTTGCTTAACTTAAATCTGTTTTCCTATCCTTTATTGGTAGAAAAACAAAATGCAGTAAACAATGTTAAATCAATCTCAATCAAATTATTTCACCTGCAAATCTGAGGTAAAAGTGAACGAAACCTTCTCACATATTTTGGTTGAAATCTGCTTAATTGATAATATTTGTAGTGTTTGTTGTTTTACCAATAGTATCAAGAAATGTGTTAATGAGGAAGTACTTGCATGAGGACAGTGGGTCTTGAAAAAGGCAGTGTGAAACGGCAGGCTGAAAAACCTTTTGTGCTGCGGAAAAAAAGGCTGCTCTGGGAAATTGTGTGAGCAGTGTGTGACATGTAATGTGCTGCAGTTCTAAACTGAGCACACTGTTTTTGCAGTATGTACGGCAGTAGGTATGACACACTGATCCTACAGATAAGAAGGACATTCCTGGCTTGTTTACATGGAGCAGGGAAAATTTATGGAGTTACAAAACGTCAAGCCTGTGAACTATGTTGCTATATGTGCAATTTGGTGACACACTGGAGTTATGGAGTAAAATAAATGTATTGTCCCCATATGAGAATATTTTTTTCTACAAATGTACAAGATAATGCTTAGTTTTTATACTTGCACAATCCTATCAATCTTGAATAGGTGGGACAAATTAAAAATGCATATCAAATCAAACACTGGGTCTTATGAGGACAAGAAAACATATCTTTCCATTTCTGTAAAGGTCATTGTAACTTATAATAATTATACTTGTGTGATACCATAAAACTATATTTTCTGCTGTGAAAATCTCATACCAATGCAATTATTGCATCACAGAACCTTGTCTTTTTTGGAAACACACATTTTTCATTTACAGGTTAAGATATTGTGCCTGTTTCAAGCAGGGTAGTTGTAAGTGTTTCACACAGCTGCATTTTTTTGTTCACCAGGACAGAAAAACTGTAATGGTATGTATTTGAATTAGCCTGTTATTGTAGTTGAAAAGAGCATTATAAGCTTATTTCTTTATTACAGGCAACTTTTTATTATATTAAAGTATATAGCTATTTTATAAATCCTGGTAAAATTTCACACATGGCTTTGACCTAAAACTGAATATTTCGCTCACCCTGTAGAAAATACTGACAAATGTTGTGCACATTCAGCTTAAAAGTATAAGTGGTGAATTTGTTTGGATTTTAGGGATTTACATTTACTGCAGGTAAAAGTGTACATTTTTAACTAGGACAGTAAATGTCCTCCTATATACTGAGAACTTTGGACTTTGTGTTTATCTTATCTATAGTTTTAGTGTAGATGCCTGTTAGGCTGTAAATCTGCTAATAAGTTTCACACCCAAAGAGCAATTTTTTACTCTAAGAAATTCAAGGCAGCTGTGAGCTTAGACTGAAAAAACAATATGATCATCTTGAAAGCTCTGAGGGATCTCACTCTGATGAAAAATATCCTTTACAACGAGCTGCCACAGTCTATCACTGTAATGCTCCTTTACTCCTATGAAAAATAACCATTCAAACATTCAGATTTATGTGCTTGTAAGGCAGACAAAATGTCTCTGTGATTAATATGAACTTTGATTTTTTGACGAATCCAAAAAAGTGGATCATTCTGTCGCGTACAGTCTCCAGTTTTATTTGTAAGCTGTTTTCTTCTGCAGAGATGGTGAGCGGCTTGTTATTTTCGTCTTTTTCCCTGCTGCATTGTGTTCTGTGTTCCAGGTTCTTGGAGGAGTGTTGCATATCCTCCACAACAACTCCTGTCATCTGGAAGTGTGTGTTGACTCCTGGCCTACATTCAGCACTGCCATTTGTTACCGTCAAAAACAGGTATAGCATGCGGGGATAAAGATAACATATGGGTTCCTCCAGAGAGTGGCCTGTTGATGTCTGTATCTGCCTGTTCAGGATTTCAGCAGCAGCTCAATGGTGATCCCTGACATATGCACCGCCTTCACCAAGAACCCACAAACTCTGAGACGTCTGCTGGTTAATGAGAGAGTCGTAAACTGGAGCCAAGGATTGACTTTCAGAGGTACGTCCCTGGTTTATTCAATCATTGGTGTACTCTATTTGTATTCATGTTGAGTTGCACCATGCAGTATCTTCTGGCAATATAATAAAGATTTTATATGGCTAGTAATAACTAATATGTAATTTCTTAAATAATGTATAAACCTGTGTGATTTGAACAATGTGTTATACCCTGTCATTTCGTATCCAGAAAATATTACATGTCACAGTGTAGATATATAGTATTTCCTCTAAATTCATTGACTAGTTTGTATAAAAAAAAAGCACATCATCACTCATAATTTATTTTTCTACATTCATTTTGATTGTTTATGGAAATATTCTTTTAACCATCTAACAAGGTGAATTTAAATTGAATTTTTGAGGTACGTCTGAGGGGAAAAACCCAAAAGTGTTGGCCCATTGATGAAATCTACTGCCAGAAAGACAGTGATTTGTGACACAGTGAAAAAAACATAATGATAGATGACATGAAACAAGACATTTTTCTTGCCTCACAAATAGACCTAATATTATGTGGCCCTACTTTTAAATATTGGTGTATGATTTTGTTTTTGTAATGCGTCGTGCCATGTGTTTTTGATTCATTTTGGTGTTCTCTCTGTTCTCTGACAGGTATACCAAGCTCACTCTGTGATCTCATCAAAGAGCTTGCCTCTCAGCATGGACTCGATGTCACAGAATTTCGAGGTTATACCACCTTCATCCACCATAGTCCTGAGAATATAGCATCCTGGAGGGAGTGAGTTAACATTTTTTAGTTGGATTTGAAAGTATGATATACATTTGATTGACTAATAGCTAATATTTCGGTCTCACTTCTGTGCTGTCTAGGAAAATGTTGCCACTGCCAGTTTCCATTTTGGATGAGTCCCATGCTGAGCTTGTGGACAGACACTTGCCTTACGGAGGGAGCCAGCAGAGCCTCAATCACGTGAGAGCCTGCATCCGCCATCTGCCAAACCACTGTGTGACAGACACGACAGGCCGGCCCGTGTCCTGGATGCTGTCCGACGAGCTGTGCGAGCTAAGGATGGCCTACACCTTACCAGAGCACAGACGGGCCGGTCACCTTCTGGTTCTGTCCCTCGCTCTAATCCAAAGGATGAGATCTTTGGGTTTGCCGGTGTACTGCCATGTCAACCAGCAGAACCAGGCCACCATTAACGCTGTGACTGCACTGGGCTTCTCCGCCTGCCCCGACACTGAGACGATCTCAGTGCTGCTCATATGCAAAGACAGAGTGTGAGTAAGTCAGTCAACCTTTACTGAAGTAAAAGTATTAATATTACACTGAGAGAATAGTCCATTGCAATTAGTTCTCCTTTGAAAGGTATAAGTATTATTATAATTAAAAGTACTTTGAGTATGAAAAAAGGAGTCACTGCAGCAAAATGGCCCTAGTCAGCGATTGAATATGATATATAATGCTGATTGAGGTTTAGAAGGAGGAACATTTGCTCAGTCCTTCTATTTATTACAAACATTCACCATCAACACATTTAGGGATGCTTGGATTAAACTGGAAAAACTATAAAATTGTAAATTCAAATGAAATATACCTTCAGATAAATGTAGTGGAAAGTACAATGTTTGCCTCTGAGATATAGTGGAGTAGAAGTATGCAGAATGCAGTATGCAGAAAATGGAAATAATAAAGTAAAGTACATTTGTGCTTAAATACAGTACTTAGTTACATTTTCCAGTAAGATAAACTGATGTTGTCTGATAGCAGAGGACACAATGGAAAAGCACCATTTCATTGTAAGAATGGAAGATGTGAAATAAATCATGCTCCTCATTCTATCATTTCTGTTACACCATAGTAACCAAACCAGGGCATGCAGTTCTTCAGACAGTTCAGTCCATTTCTGACAGCAGACTGTAAGTAGAACAAACTCAAAAATAACAGATTCTATGGCTTTAGGGTTTGATGAATATGGTAGTCCTTCTTAAAGATTAAAAAGTACATAAACAGCCCTGATAATGAAGTAACGCTGTAAGGACGATAAATATGCGGCTTCAGTTTGACCATTTCATATTCGCTGTTCGTGCTTTTTGAGGAAAGGACCCCCCCCACACACACACCTTTCTTAATCTGCAGATCCCCCAAGTAGGCTCTCATCCACCTGGGACCCCTCCCCACAGAGGTGTGCTCTGTTCCACTGCTGATTGCCTCTCTGTGTTTTACCAGCAATGCACCATTCAAGTCTGCAGGCAACTTGACAAATGAGCAGCGATCTGAACAGGGGGGATGCTCGTACTGCACCACACATCCTGTCCCATCCACATCCCCCGTCCCGCAGTGGTGCACCTTTCCTAACTGAAGCCCTTTCTGCACTGTACACCAGAAAATGCACTTGAAAGTCAGCCAAGTATGGTAGACACTATATACATGTTTGCAAATGCATAAGAAGACACCGAATGAATACAATTCTGTAATACTATAGAGTTATAGTAATCTTAATCCTTATTGTTAACCCAATTTATGTAGCTAAAATTATTACATCATTATCATTCTAGTTCCAAGTTATAAATACTGCATCACATACTAAATGATGATTCCAAGCTTTAGTTGTGAAAATATTATGAATTAGCACAACAGCATGCTGATTAACAACCTCTAAATTAATTGCACTGCACCCAAAACTGAACGTACTTTATCGTCTGCTTTATTTGTGTAAAACAGGCAGAAATGTATATTTGGCTCAACTGTATAGTGAAACATGTTATGACCAGGAGTACATAAAGGAAAAGTGCATCGTGTCACATTTGCACAGGACATATTTAAGGACAATTACATAGAAATAAATAAAACTTGCATTAGAATAAGCACGTACTTGATGGTGGAGTGTGTTGAGGTTAAGTAAATACGTTTGAAGTGCTGCATGCTGAAGTAGCAGGGTATGTGCTTACTGATTTATTTTATCACTAGATACAGGTTAAGAACTGAATGAATAAAAGGAAATTTTAAAAAATCCACATATGAACAGTGGTGGAAATAAATTCAAAGTATATATGGTGAAAATGCATGTGATGTGGCATTTGTTAAACATATTAGTATACGTATATAGTGAATATATTATAATATTGTGTGATACTGGATCAGATTCAACTTAAGTGTCACTGCATAAGTAGAGTGACAATAATATTAAATGTTGGGTGCATTTGAGTGCAATTAGTAAAAGGGTGCAAAAGTAAGGCAAATAAAGAACAATTCCAGTATTATATTTCTTTCTTTTTTTTTTAAAGGGCTATACTAAATATTAAAAAATATACATATATAAATAAAAATGGTATGCATAATGATGACTTTAGATATATAAAACAGCTGAGATCAGATTAGATCTTCCTATGCAGGTATACACAGTATATAGATAAAGCAGATTTATATTACATACTAGCACAAGGCTGGTGTGTGGTGTATAAATATTTTAAACATATAACCATCTCTGTTCTGTACAGTAGTACATGTTAAATAACAAACTGAAGGTCAGTAAACCATGCTGTCCACGTCCTACTCTAATTAACGGTAAATATCATAATAAAGATTTGTGCTATACCAGGCTGGACTGCACAGTTATTATATTACTGTAATATGAGATGTCTCTCACCTACAGCATGAATCTATTTGAGAGCTCAACCTCCAATACAGTCAAAGAGGTGTAGGACGATTCAAAAAAAGACAAGAAGGTTTTACGCAAGCTGCATCGGGTGCAAATCTTTATTCTTCTCCAGGCAGGTTTGTGAGTCAGAAATTCAGAACATCAAGTACCTTAAAGCTGAGCTACTTCTGTGGTTTCATCAGTATGCTTCTGCAACTGCAACTACCACTTGAGGACAGCATCCACCCACCGGTCCACCTCAGAAACTGCATCCCAGAGCAAGAGAGGAGCCGAGTGTCTGACGCAGCATGCGATCATTCACCTTGGCTGCGTGTGCTGCTCCGACTTAACTTTAGCTGTCCACACACGCCCCCCCACACCACCTCCCTACCCCCCAGTCAGAAGCAGTGCACTCTTCCAGCCGTGGAGTGGGACGTACTATCGATCCTGCTGAAATGATGGTTTCTAAAAGGGAGGCAGTAAGCATGTCTGCACTCCCCTCCTCCTCCACTGTGGAGGGGCCCTGAGATATCACCAAGCTCAGCACATTGCACCATCACTGCATGGGAAAATGGGATTTTTCACTGGGAGACAAGCTGAGGGGAAGGTAATTCAAGTCGCCAAGCTATGTTCCCTACCAAGGATGTAAAATGAGCCATATTACCTTCAGTTGCTGCACACAGTGGACAAATAAGGTCATTTTAAACCTTTAATTCTTGTCACAGAGAAATCAAAAGCCATACAGGTGGAAAACTTAGGAACACTTAAGTTAAGGAGGGAGGAAGAAAATCCCATACTAGTACTTTCTTAGTTTGTGCCATTTGTAATGTGTGATTTTTGTAAGAATTCTTAATTAGTGATAAATTCATGTTTAGTAAGGCTTTATAAAATTTGTTTTTCTTCTATTTTTAATTCTCTCTTTATACATTTACCCACACTAAATCTTAAAGTTTCTTTTAACGTGATTTTTCTGATAAAGGCTAAATTAGTGATAAATTAATGTTTAGATTATCTATTCTTTCATTTTAAGCTATCTTATCTAATTCTATTATAGGTTTCTCTGTTATTATCAGACTTGTTAATAATCTGTGAAGCACTCTGAACCACACTAATCTAAATAAAACATGATATAAATAAGGTTTGACTAATTAATAGTTCAATTTTTTTATTCCCCTGCTCCATTATGCATTTTTTAGCTCATACTGTATTTCAACTGTATTATCGTTGATATATCAGTATTGTTGACCTCAATATTTATGTTAGTAAAGCACACTGAATTGTACAGAAAATTGATGAATGAATGAAGTACAGTTTAATGCAGATGAAGTCAATCCCCTCCACCGTTTTGAACCCTTAATAGAGATGCATGTTCTCAAGAAACCACTAGATGGCATCAGTATCCTAGTTTTTCACAATTCATTTGATTTGGGGCTGCTCTGCTTCACATGGGGCTGCAGATTTGAGGAGGAAGGGGGATTCTATGATGGTACAAACACAATTTAAACAAATGTTGGTAATGATTTCTTCGAAACCATAAGTAATAATAATAATAATTTTTAAAAAATCCAGTTTGCTACCTTTCGTATTATTCCAGACCAATGTAAAAATCAAGCCTCTAAGAGTGAATTCTCATCATTTACATGGAATGGCAGTTGCAAGGTTACATTCTTTTATAAGGTTAAAGTGAGGCTCTCCTTTGCGCACCAGTAAATCCTGAATTACATATGCAGCTAGAAATGTCTTGAGGTGAATGAATGATATGAGGTGTTGAATTACAGCTAAAGAAGACACAACCTACACCTGATATGAAAAATTTTTGTAAATTAGAAATATTTAAAGTCCAAGATACTTATATAAATCACATAAATTAGTTGATTTTTTTGCTTAAAAAAAATAGGAGTAATATATGAATATTGTCTGTGATTTTAATTTTATGTTT
>JAPTYQ010000028.1:21287537-21316072 GCA_029814465.1 Ostorhinchus cyanosoma | reverse complement strand
TCTTGTCCAAATTTTATCTTCTTTGTGATGAAAATATGCAGCTCCTTTCATTGCACATACTTTTGTCTTGTTTGTATTATTGTTTTCCATCACGACCTTTGTCATATACTGTTAAAATTAAAAGAATAGGAGGAAATGTCGGTGTGTTAAGAAGCCCTTTTTTTGCCTTTGTATTTTTTTGTTGTTTTGCTTAAAAAAGTGAACTTCATCATTAATAAAATGCATTCAATACATACTTAACAGAGAAGAGATTAAAACTTGTTTTAAAAATGACTATCATCAACCTCACCATTGTCCCTTGTGAGACAAATAAAGGCCTATCTTATCTTATTTCATTTATGAATGGACTGTGTTGTAAAGATGCCCTTGTTAGTTATGAGTTCATCATGTTTGTCAGCCCACATTGTCTGACACTCACTATACTTGACACTTCCTGGGTGTCAGTGGAGCTTGACTGGCTTTGTGACTGATATCAAGGCTCTTCACTCATCATAATGTTGTTGTCTGCATTGTAAACCGTGTCAGGCACAGGTCAAGCTGAACAACAAAGTGCACCAGTGTTACAGGCTGTGAGCAGTCATCGTTCACTGGCCCGTCACTTAAGTCAGCTGATCATGTTGGGTGTGTCTACTCAATAGACTAGAGTGTTACGGATCAATAAATAACATCTTCACATAGAACATAATAGATATAGGAGGATAAAAATGTGGAGCAAATCTGAAAGGTCTGTATGTAAAGCATTACAGGCAGTGTAAATGTGTTTTATTACTACATTTAGTTTTATCATCAAACTGACAAAAATAGTGTACAGGGTTTTTATGGTGTCCTGCCACAGTAGTGTCACCTGTGTTTGAGGTAGCGATACAGTAATAAGAAGTCAGCTTTATTGTAGGGGTGGCTGCATACTGAGTTGCATTTATCTTAAGTAACACTACGTACATTTTATGTACGTACTTGTCATTTATAATGCTATTTCTTTCAGGTAGTGTGAAATATCCTAGATATCTTAAAAAAGTTGAGTAAATAAAAATGTTTCCTTCATCTTCAGACATCTTATTCTTTGATATAAATTTTTTTTTTTCCCATTTTCATTAGCCTACTATTCTGCGCCACAATAATCTATACACTGTTTCATGGGCATGGACTAAGAACAGGAAAAAAGCTAAAAGTGAAATAGTTAATAGTTGTCACTTACATTACTGAAAATTTTTCAGTTATTGTTGTGTAAAACCTGATTAAACTAGACTGACGATTTAGTGATTGATTCAGGGGGATGTAACAGCAGAAATGGAATAATTACATTTATAATGTTTTAGGGTAAGGACAATTCACCGGAGAGTAGAATACTCTTTTCAATGTTAGTAGCAGTTGCTCCTGCCCCATTCATTCCACTGGGAAAAGCAAACGTGATCTTACAAATTCGACCCCAAAACCCCATAATTACCCAAGCAAGTACTAAACCCATTTTGATTTTTAATATGAACAGATGAAAAGAAATTTGACTTTATTTGAGGACTGTGTGGCTTCCCAACGAACTCTCGCGAGATCTCATCTTAACGAGGTTAAAAACAAGAAGTGAAGTTTAAATGAGCTAGTTGTTTATTGGCGCATAATTATATTTAGACTTTATTAATTTACTTTCATGCATATTTAGCCCTTCTTACGCCAACCTGACCACGCCCACTTATGCGACCGGAAGTGAATAGTTTCCCATTATTAATGTAGCTTGCTGCATCATACAGGGTGTTCGGCAATACTGTGCAGAATAGAAATCAGTATTTATCAATCAAAGTAATTCACCAATGTCACGTTACATTTAATAATATGACATGGCTTCCATTGTCACTTTATAGGCCAGTATTCATAATTTAATGTACGTACGAACACAATGTGCAAGCATTTTCTTTTTACATTTGTTTCTATTTACTTAGTGATTGTTTGTTTGTTATTTACGACCTATCGATTAAAAAATATAAAATAAGGAAACATATGCGTACCTATGTTCTCCTTAACATGAAGCCGTGTGCGCGCGGCTGCAGGCCGTCAGTAGGGAGGTCCTAATCTAGCAGAGCAGCTGGGAGCATTTACCACGTGATGCGGGAGATGTTAGAGAGCAGCCATCATCATTTCACCTACTGCATGTCCAGCCTGGAATGGTAAAAGGTAAAGCGACCAGGAAACTATGATGGAGTAGGACGGCCAAGAACCTCAGCCCTCGCCACACTGGTCTCTTTCACTCCGTTTTTACAACTCGGCAAGGTTTGTGCAATTCTCTGCTTTTTACCCCCGTCTTCATCTGTTTCCCTGCTCATATGGTGGCAGGCGGAGAGCTTTTTTTCGGTTTCAGTTTTCCTCAGGACGTTATTTACATTTTCGATAGCGCAAACATACGGCCGCAGTAGGTTGTTGTCGCTCCGGTTTAAAGGGACCAGTGAGCTTTTTTCGTCTTTTCTTTCGCCCTCATTAACATTACATTTAGTGTGTTTTGTTGCTGTTAAGCTAACTCGGCTCGTGTAACTAATGTACAAAACGCGCACGAGCTTCAGCAAACTGGAAAATGACGCAAAATTAGCGGCTGGTTGAGTGGCCGCTCCGTTCCGTGGTCGCGCGCGTGTAAACCCGGGGCAACGGCAGCCTCAGTTAAACGGCTTGGTGGCTCTTGTGTTAGCTAGCATGGGGAGCTATAATGGGTTAACTGTGCTGAAGGCCTGTTTAAACTCACATGCCAGGTTATTAGGCAGCTACACCTAGCTAAGCCTCTTCTACACCTGCCCCGCAAGCAAATACTGCTTCACAAACCTTAAATGTTCTGTTTTTAAGTGGCTGTACCATAGAAGAAACCGTATATGGGTTAATAGTTCAGAATACATCAACACAGTTTTAACAGAACCACCGATGCAATGGAGCTGAACGTAAAGAGACGGAACTAACTCTTTAAATACAGTTAAAAGGTGTGGTTGTTCTTTTGTTAGCTTGCATGGAGAGCTATAATGGGTTTACCTGTGCTGAAGGCCTGTAGAAACTCACCTGCCAACTCATTACTGTTCACACCTAGTCAAGCCTCTTCTACCTACCCACATGAAAATGTTACTTTGTTGGCCTCAAATATTGTTTTTGTGCCATTAAGGAGTTCTACCATAGTTGATGTGGACATGTCAATTTAATTCAGTGGTTGTCAAATCCGGTCCTTGTGGCCCACTGTCCTCCATGTTTTAGATACTACCCTCTTCCATTACACCTGGAAGCCATTACATCATTATCAGGCTTCTGCAGAGCCTGATGATCACCTGATCATCAACAGAACCAGGTGTGGCGGTATCTAAAACATGTAGGACACTGGGCCACAAGGACCAGATTTGAGAACTACTGATTTAGTTACAGAATCATACAATAGGAAGTTGCTCTTAGTTCTCCTTTTTTTTGTGTAAAACACATTCAGCTAGTAGTAGAAAAGTGATTTATTTATTTTTTTTATTATTATTTGTACATGGCTATTCTGTTGGTAAAACTTGATGTTTATGTACTCATCAGGTCAGCAAACAGGCTGGGGCTTTAGTTCAGGTGGCCCTAGTCTAAATTGGTCCTCACAATAGAGACAAGTGTTTTCTTGGCTCAGCAAATCCAGTGAGCATTTCCCCTTGCATTTTAATCAGCTCCAAACCAACCCAGGGGCCCTGTAACCCCAACCAGCATGGGTCAGCATCTCAGTCCAAATATATCGCACTGCAAGCCACCTTTTATACTACTACTGGGTTTGTTTGTGTTTAAATCCAGGGTATCTGTGGGAAGACATACTATTGTTCTGTTAATTTTGATTTGTTTGTGCATGTTGTTAATTGCGAGGTGGCCCTCCACGTGGAGAGGGGATGGTAAACTCCTGGCTCAAAGAGTGTGCAAATTAACATGTTTCAGTCTCCCTGAATGCTGGACAGGCATTGAAAAAGAGATTGTTTACATTCAGATGCTGGCCACCCGCTGCTTGCTTTTTCTTTCCTCCTGTTTTCCAATCACTGAGGAGACATGACCCATTTAAATGGTTGTTTACTTGCATTAGAAGAAGAGCCAAACCACTTCTCAATGAACTCTTGTCTACAATTCAATTAGAGTGGCCTTCCCAGCAGCACAGTTTTCCACATGAGACAATGCTCTCTGCAGCCTAGCTGGGGCAGAAATATGAAGACCAAAGAGGAGCAGTAGTCACCCCTGTGTCACCAAAAGAGTCACTTGGTCTCTTGGATTATGGTCCTCAGTTGTGTAGGTGAAGTGACCTTGATAGTGGAGCCCTCAGTAAAAATTAATAACACTACACTCTATTTCAGATCGGTTAAAATTATTACAAGAAAGTAGAGATTACCTGTTATACATGAAAATAAAACTATAGTAGTACCCTTTTACAGTTATGGTTTGTCATTGTAGCTTGTACATAAATCACATCAGTTATTCTTTAGGTTTTTGTCTAAAATACTGTATACCTAGTCTTTCTGCTACTTGGGGTCCAACACTATTTACCTCCAAACCTGTCACTCTGACCAGGAAATGGGTTCTTCTTCTTTTGTTTGTGGGAATCTTGCACGTTCTGTTGAGATGAGTAACAGCTGAGTCAGCCCATGGCTGAAGATCTGTTATTTTGTTGATACTTAGCAAGCGTTTATTCTGCTTCCTTTGTTGAGATGATTTGAGTGCTGTTGTGATCAATTTCATCATTTAACTTTAACTTGGAAAAAGCATTACTGAAATTAAAAGCCCCATAGAATGCTTGATTGTCCCAACACTTATGGCAGCACTTTTAGTATAATTGAGCTGACAAATCCAGGACAATAATGAACAGAACTAAAAATGGGTAGGCTAATTGCTGGTTGGAAGCTAAATAGTACAAATTTCTCTGTCATCCTTTGTGAAAATGTACTGTAATGTAAAAATAACTGTATACTGGCCACAGAATTGGCAGCATCATTGAAAATTCTTGGATTACCTCCATTTTATCATTAAAGTCTGGAGGACTAATGCATAATTGGTGACAGCTGATCAAATGTCTTGACTGTCTTTCACGTTGTTAATAATACTAAATGAATCACTAGGTAACTGCTGAGCATAAAATTGGTGTTTGCCATTGCAAATTTTGTAGGTCATGAGGGTTTTTTTTTCTCTATTTTTTGATAGTTGTACTTTGAGAACTGTCAAAACAAGTCTGCCATGTCTTTTACAGTTAAATGCTGTAGATACTATGTGACTCATAGGTCACTGATCTACTGATAACTGTCACTGATACGTTTTATGGTCTAATTTTGCCCTGCAGTAGCTGGCTTTATGTAGGGTAAAGGTTTAACATTTGTCCAACTACTCAGTGATACTGTAATCAAGTCGGTTGCTTTTCACCCATCTGATTGCATTGTCATGATGCATGTGCTTTGTCTCATCAGGGGATTGTCTGATAATGACCAGTAAATAATGATTATTTTACCTACTGATAAAACTACACATGATTTTTACTTAATGCTAAAAAGACTTAAAATGTAGAAAATTTTTTATATAAATTACCAGAGAAAAGTATAAAAGGTGCACAATGGGAAATGCTGGCATTTTTTCCATGACACTTAACCTGAACAATTAATGAGTTCATTAATTTTTGATGTTCATTGCTGATCAACCAAACAAAAATGCTTTAAAGCACAAGTGAACATTCATTTTATTGAAGTATTTAGTCTGGGTAACTTGTAATGAGTTTCAAAGTGTCTGCTATGCTCTTCACATTTATCTGAAGTCCCTCTTTGAATTCACATGCTTCCTTCAAGTTACTTCATCAATGTCCTAATCTTATAAAGTTGATAAATGAAAGCCTTGTGTGCTGCCAGTTCCTAAAATCCCAGAATATGCTTCTAGTCTGAGGTAACTAGGCCTTTCTATTCTTATTTCTGTCGATTAAACAATCTCTTCAATTTAAAAAAAAAAAGTTTGACTGTTGGGTTCCTGAAACTTGTTTTTGTCTGTCTTCTTTGGCAGGCAGGAGCATGGCTATACAGTCCTGATTCACTTGATCACTGCAGATTTTAGATTAAACTTGGATTGTTGTGGTCAAAGATGATCACAGTAATAGAAAGTCAACAGCACAGCTCCCGGAATTGGGGTAACAGTCAGAAGAATTCTTTCCCCCTGTATATATTTATAAATGCATTGGCTAGGTTTAGTATTAAGTTTCACTTAACTGTTGTCTTACATCATGGAACACTGTTTTCTTTATGATACAGTAAACATCACATGAGAACAGAGTTATCAGTTTCTATCCTGATTATTTCAGAATGAACCAAAACAAAGTGAGACACATTAAATGCAAGTATTGTTTCCCATGGAGTTTGACAGTCTCCACTCAATTGAAGATTAGTACTCAACTAAACTAACTTTGGCCACTTAACAGACGGTGTTGCATCATTAGTTGGTGTTACTGCTAGCATTAAAGTTGCTTGGTTAGCAAATGTATTCAAGTCCATTTATAGGGATTTTTCACTTGCTGTGTAAAATGTTTTGCTGATACTACAAAGTTATGTCAAACTTGAAACAAGTCCACATTTCATTTAGCCAGTCTTAGCTACAGATGTCGGACACTGTGGTTTGACTGATTATGGTATGACATGAATGCTTTGTGAGAAAGTCTTAAAATATTGTACTGTCTGAGGGGATGTGGATACAGAAATCCCAATTTCGGTACCAGCAAGTTAAGTAAAATCTTCAGCATATTCGGTCATGTTAATTTGTCCTCTGTACTGGTGTAATGTGTTTTCAGTTCATTTTTAGCTTATTTGATTAGCAAAGCCATAACATTGAGTCCTAAGCTGAACACAAGCCCAAGTGAGTATAGATGGAATATGGGCAAATTGAACCTCTTCTCACTTATTTAAAACAAAACCTGTATGAAAAAGGACCATATTGTGTCAGTGTCTGTCAAAAACACGTCTTCTCCTGCCACAATAATTGCTGTTCAATATGTGACTGAGATGGGTCAAATTAGATTGAGGGTCTTCATTGGGTGTATAATTTATGAAAAACACCATAAATATGCACTATAACCAGTGTATCATTTTGTAATTTGCACAGACTACAGGTTTACAGCTCTGCTTAGTTTGCCAGTCTGTTTGTAGGATGTGATGTTTCTTGCTTCAAAGGCAAAGATGACTAATTAGATTTGGTGTGATAATTAAGTTGTTTTTCTCTCTTGCTTCCTCTCCTCTAATCTCTAGGTAGGCTTCAAAAAACACCTGGCCTGCCTACAACTGCTGACACAGGCCTGCAACCTGCTTCTTTGGTAGCAGGAGCACAGTGGAGGAGAGGGTCTGAGGCTCATTACTCCCCCCCGTTTGTGTTTGCGGAGGGGGGAGGGAGGAGGAAGGGGGAGCTGCTACATCCACCCAGAGCATGGGGCAGAAGGTCCCAGGTGGCATAAAAACCATTGATATGCGGGATCCGGCGTTCAGCCCCCTGAAGCTGGAGCTACAGGCCCTGAGCCACACCAAACCACCGCGATTGGACCTGCTGCTGGACATGCCACCTGCCAGTTTGGACGTGCAGGTCCAGCACTCATGGAACAATGACGACCGCTCCCGAAACATTTTTGTAAAGGATGACAACAAGCTGGTGTTTCACAGACACCCTGTGGCTCAGAGTACAGATGCAATTCGTGGTCGTGTTGGTTACACAAGGGGACTACATGTGTGGGAGATCAGCTGGGCCATGCGTCAAAGGGGCACGCACGCTGTGGTCGGCGTAGCAACGAGCGATGCCCCACTGCACTCAATGGGATATACAGCATTGGTAGGAAGCAACACAGAGTCCTGGGGTTGGGACTTGTGTAGAAGTAAACTCTACCATGATGGAAAGAATCACCCAGGGAAAAACTACCCGGCCTTCCTTGAGCCCGATGAGACCTTCATCATACCAGACTCCCTCTTAGTCGTACTAGACATGGACGAGGGGACTCTGGGTTACATAGTGGATGGACATTATCTCGGGGTGGCATTCAGAGGACTTAAAGGCAGAAAGCTATATCCAGTGGTGAGCGCCGTGTGGGGACACTGTGAAATACGAATCCGGTACATAAATGGACTTGATCGTAAGTAAAAGCCATTTTCTCTCCTTTTCCTTTGTGACCATGAGTGACTGTTTATCTGCACAAAGTATTCTGCTTTTGCCTTCATTCCAAAAAGACTGTATTCTTACAAAGGCAGTCTCATGATACGCTGTTTAGATGACACATTTTTCATATGACACTCTTGTTTATGTGCAGAAATGCATACTTTGATTAACGTAAATGTCCTCATTTATCAGATCAAGATAGAAATATAAATATTATAAAAACTAGGGCCCTACAAGTGATGGGAAAAGTCCATATTGAGATTTCACCATATACTACTCTTTTCTTGGGTTGCTTGCTGGCCTCTATTTCACCAGGTCTACACACTAGGTAGGAATGCATCTGTTCTGTACCTGTACAAGTTCACTGCTAAAACTGAGAGTAATTACTCCCTTATTATAGATTTAGAATTTAATCAGACTACACACTAAAATAGGTTGTCACATTTGTACCTGCACTTTTTTTATTTAGTTAAATAGCTAATTAACTCTTGAAACTCTTAAAAACACCCAGAGACTAAATAAAAACTCATCAAAATTTGAAAGCTATAGTAACTCTCTAATCTTTACTCCAGCCTTGCAAATGGTTTTCTCATTGGTTTGTGTAAGACACAGTCGAGCATAAACCATCATGAGACCATCCTTTGTAAATGTCTGGAAAACCCCTGGTTATGATTCATATTCTGAATGTGGAATATGGATTTATCCCGCATATTTTAGTCAGTGTTACACTTTAAATGGTCTTAATTTGGAGTATGCTGGTTTCACGACCTGCTTCGAATTTACAGTTAGTTGCATTCTGCATAACAGGAGCATATTGGTGTGCATGTAAATGTACTGACTGATATGTTGTATAGAAGTGTTACATAAACAGCATTTATTGATGTCATTAACAAAGGTGTGACCGCTAAGGCTTGGTCCTCCAGCTATTACAGCAGATGGGGTTACTACAGAGCTGTGTTATTTGTACCCCATCTTGCATCAGTCTGCTTGCTTATCAAAGCCGTGTGTGAAACTGTACGTGATAAGTGATATCATAACTTAATGTTCTGACTTCAGTCCAGACAACATAGAAAATATTATTCCTGATTACCTATTTCTCAATGATTTCATTTTGTCATGAAGTTCAGAGTAAACATGTAACCTGCAGCTTCTCATATTAACTGTACTTTGTAGGTCTTTACAGCATTACATACTCAATATTTACATACATAACAAGCTATTTATTTATTTCCCCTGGCAAGCATGAAATGATTCCAATTGGATTATCTCCAATTATTTCATGGCACAAGGGTCATGGGCTTCCAATGATGGAAAATAGGTGCTTATCAAAACAGGGTGTACTACCCACATGTCCCAAAAGCTCTGTGCTCATTACAATTTTATGTTCTGTTCAGATTCCTTGACCTAGTTTAAGTCTGTGGAAAGAAGCATCACAGACTGATGCACGCAAAAGCCCATTTTAATATGAGACTTCCTACTGCTGAATGTAGAACAAGGAAGTCCTTGATTTAAAATGTTTATGCTCAAGGCTGTTAGGTCATGGTATGGGGGCAAAGGCTGCTGCTCTTTTGATCCATATTGTCATAGATAACTAAATGTTGTGACTAGAGAGGATGTCCTGCATGAACATCCATACTTTAAGGATGAATCATGTAGACTCAAAGTAGCTTAATAACAAAAAATGAGTATTCACAACTTGGAGTTACCATTATTAACTAGAAAAGCACTCAGACCCCCCCCCCAATTACCACCAAAATTTAATAATTTGTTCATTGTGCCAGTATCAGCATTTCCTGAAAATTTCATCAAAATCCTTCCATAATTTTGAGTTGACTTGCTAGCAGACATAAACAAAACTCCAATGAAAACATAACCTCATTGGGGGAGGTAAAAATCTGTAAAAGCTGTGCACCGGCACAAAGGATATGCACTCCTTAGGTAGAGAAAATAGTTACTAATTGACTTTTTAGACATTTTTGATGCTCATTAATATCTAAGCAGTTCAGTCAGAGCTATACAAGAAGTGAAGTTCATTACTCAGCCCTTCTCATGAGTGGACACCTTTTTAATAGAAATTCAGGTAAAGTAACTTCCTTGCTGCCTTAAAGTAAACGGTGCAGCATTATTAAGATAAGATATGACTTTATTGACACCATCATGGGAAAATTGTAGTGTCAACAGCAAAATACAAAAAAAACCAAAGTGAAAAAGGACAGGTAGGAAATATAAAAGAGAATCATTTATATTACTTGTTTTTGTACATATTTACATGTTTGCGTATTGTTGTACCTAAAGTTTATCAATTTGATATGGGGATTTATGTAAAATAATATCAAATGGGATATTGGTTTACCTTTGTTACTGATTTTTATTTGTATTAACCTAATGATAACCCATTTGGCTTTGAGCAGAGACCAGGTTTGCTAAAATGCAGTGTTAAATTATAGTACAGTGTACAGATATTTGAGAGTTTATTGCTTTCTCTCCTTGTTGTAACTTAAATCACTGCAGATGCTTAACCTATTTATTAAATCGGAGTGGATTAAGCTTCTTCCTTAGTACTATTCACAGTTTTTCCTCTAGGGATTAAAAAAGTTAATCTGAATCTATGAGACTCAGACCAACATCTCAGTTTAATTTCTCACCATTTGAGTCTTCAGTTTAAAAGTACCAGGAGATTAAATGTAAATTGTACGGAGTGTATTGGTGTACATTCATCTTTATTCCACAGACAGATGCCACACTTGTAAAATAAAACTGAGCCTATTCAGAGAACGTAGACCATACTCGTCCTCACCAGTGTCTCCCTCTCATCTCCCCACAGCTGAGCCCCTCTCTCTGATGGACCTGTGTAGGCGGTCAGTGAGGGTGGCATTAGGACGAGAGCGTCTGAGTGAAATCCATAGACTGCCTCTTCCAGCTTCTCTCAAGAACTACCTGCTCTACCAATGACGGCTCCAACAGCCACAACGCGCAGCACACCTTCCTGTCTCTCATGTTTCTCTGGGATCCTTCTCGGGCTGAACTCGTCTGACAACATAACTCAAGTCTACCGGACTGAGTCATGGATGATTCAACAAGTATGCTTGTCTGTCAGTGGCTGGACTCCATATGCGTTTCTTATCTTGTTTTTATGACTCTTTGCAATTGTATTCTCTAACTTTATTAAAAAAAAAAAATCAGGAATCACTGAGCACTATGCACATGTTGACGCAGACGATGCCCTGACAGCCGCCACTTTGGTGCACCTCATTCAGTTTGCAAGTTGATGTGGCATATGTAGTCGGTACCTCAGCTGTAATTATGAATTTGTCTCTTGTAGTCTTTTAAATTTCTCATTGGCTGTATTAAATAAATTTGTCTTTGAAATAAAACTTTGGGTGTTTTAGGTGCTTTGGGGCACTGCCACTATCTGACCACAGGGTGACAGCAAAGTCCCTCAACTCCTTTTTTAAACTTGGAATTGGAAGAAAAAATTAATCCAAGCTGTATTTAGAAATTAGTTTTTAAACGGTAAAAGTAAACAATAATGACCACTTCATTGTGAGTCTGTAGTGCAGTGTGGATGAATGCACTGTGAGGCAGCTGAGGAGCAGCTCCGACCACCCTTCACTGCACTATCAGATTTATGTGATAAACAAGTTGTTTACCATCGAGGCATCCGACAGGAACGACGTCAGCAGAAACTTTAATGGAAAGATAATGTCACTGTGATTATTTGTAGCATGCATCTGCAGGAAATTTTCTCAATACAGTCACAATGTCTCTTTGTTTTTGTTTTTTTCGTTATCTTCTGGTCACTCCTGCTTTTTGTAGTGCAGTAGTTTTCACGGTTGAGGCCCAGGACTGTACAGGTTTTTATTTCAACTGATACCTCCACCGGCTGATCCTTTACACAAAGAACTCCAGCAGTGTGTTCAGCAGGTGGAGTTATTCGTGTGAACTGCAACCTGATATTTTTTGGGTCTCACTGGCTCATAGCTGGCAACCATTGATGTAGTGTTTGTGTTTTATGACATGTAAAAGGGGGGAAAAGGTGTCTAGGAAATAAGACTATATACAGGACCAGTGTGGTGCCTTTCTGAAATGGGCACACTTTACATTTCAGGCACCGTCATGACAAAAAGACAATCCATAAATTGTGCACAAATGTAATAAAACAGGTCATTGCCAAGATATTGTGACACGCCATATCATTCACCTGTTCACTTTAGTATTTTTAAATGTGCAGATGTAATCCATATTCAGCCATGTGCTGAATGTGGACTTACTGTGCCATAATTTCTGTTTTCCTGGCTTGCAACTTCCATTTTTTTTATTTGTATTCTCTGGTTGTAGATTTGTTTTAAGTATCTATTAAAGTCTCTATTAAAAATATTAGTTGTCTTGGCTTATTTGTGAACACACTCAGAAAATGTCAAAAGATAGATGGGTTCTGTGAAGTTCTGTTTACTGTAGGGACAACGTCATGAAATGCGAATGCGGACCAGAGATAACGTGCTAAAATAAAGACGATTATTAAATTACTGACTTAATTAACTGACACAAAAGCTAGTACTAGTCTGTACAAGTAAAATGTAAGGTAATCAGTATTTACATTTTATTACATTTTGAAGTCTTGAAGCTTAACCTCGTAAATTATCTTAACCCATAAAGACCCAGTGCTACTTGAGTGCCGGTTCCCAAATAATTTTTTAACTTAACCTTAAGTGATTTATCACCATTTATTATTATGCTCTGTATGTTGTGCTTTGTTGTGATAATCATGTATTTTCCTATATTTAATTCACAGATCATGTAATGTTCATTAAAGCTCAGCAAAATTAGGGGTCATATCAAAACAGAGAAAACGGAAGAAAAAGTGACTTTTTCAGCAAAATCTATCATTACCTGAACATAAACTGTTTCCATCCACTATCATTTATCAGACTCCATGGGTTTTACTGGTGAATCAATATTGTAGAAGATAAGGGTGTTTCAATTTTCATTACGGAGCCTCTGAACGTCCTAATGGGTCATATCTGACGACCATGAAAAGATGATAAACTGCATTTTACACCAATTATTGACATCTATCGATAGGATGAGTTGATCAAGTATTAAACAGTTTAGATCAGTAAATGGCTTGTCACCGATGGGTCTCTATGAGTTAAGCTTTTTTTTTGCTTTTTTTTAAAAATTTTCACACGTATATAATTTGTAGTGTGAACATTTAGCTTACGGTCCTCCATGGGCCTAAACTATTTATTTCAGTACCTCTGTTTATCACATGAAATAAGTTTTAAAACTGCATGAAGACTACTTCTGGTTCATTTCTCCATGGACGTTCAAACTGTCTTCTGTTGGACATGTTTAGGATGTCACGTACTGGCCTGTGCCTTAAAATAGAGTCCAGCAACATAAAAAAAAAGCAGTTTTATGGATGTGAGTGCTGTGTTGTGTAAAACCAGCGTCAATCTGCTCCACTGTGCTGAGGGACATTACATGTGTCAAATGGCTTTAACACATTGAAAACAGGTTGTATGTCATTATTTATACAGTATTTAGCAAAAGGTTGAGTTAACCTTTACTTTGTTGTTTTAGCAGGGTTGTCTCAATCGGCAAATATATGCACAGTATTAAAAAGAATGAGAGAACTGAAATGCTTCTTCACGTAAAAGTTAGTATTTAGTGCGACCTCAGGGACAAAAAGGAAACAAAACAATAAGGATGGATGGTGAAGGTGGTTGAGTCTCTTTCAGTTTTTGTGTTAGTATCAAGTATCAAGTACTGTGAGAGTTTCACTGATACACAAATGGAGACACTTTAATCCCTTTAATGGCCCTGGTTTTTACATGGGGCAAGTGGATTAAGTTTGGACAAGTTTGCATAAGCACATTCTGTTCAAGAGATGATACAAAAAAAAGGCAGTTGGGTCCATTTGTAATTTCAGTTCATCAATATCATGTTATTATTGATTTATAAATCTATTATCTTGTAATAAATAGATGCAAAAAAATAATCATGTTGTTGTTAAAGCTGTATGTTTCATATTCGGTCACTTGGTGTCAGTGTTTTGGTTCAGTTACACAGACACAAAGCCCAGCCCAGATACTTGACTCAAACTCTTTTAACACAACCTGACTGTGCGTTTGTTTTGACTCATTTGATTCAAATGTGTTTACATGTATTGAGCCTCACCAACATCAGACACTGGTTCAGAACTTATCTTTACCATTTAAAATCCACAAGCCTTATAAGAAAACAAGCAAAACAAACATGATGTGACCTGAAAAACACTCTAACCCAGCACACATATTTTTTATTTACATGAATTTGTTTGCGTTTACATGTATTTCATAGCTCATGCATTCAGCACGAAATCTACTGTCGAAGTTGTTCACTTTATCCATCAAAGTGACCATAGATTTAAATCTGAAAGTCTGTATTTGAATGACACCATCTGTGTCACTGTGTGATTATACTGTCAACAAAAGAAAAGTAAATATGTAGACATAGAAGGCAAGAGGAACTGGTTTCACAAGTTAGTTTGGTGCAGCTGGATCGTACCAACAAACAAGGGGCTAAAAGGTGATTGAATAACTCCTTCGTGTGCAGAGATCTCCTGAGGGTGACACTATGTGCGCATGCCTATTGTTAAAGGTCACAACAAGCACATAATAAACAGCTGTTATGTCACATACGTCTCATTAAACCAAGGCTGTTACGCCATGTCCCCCTGTTGGAGACATTGGGTTTTTTTGGTGTGTTTATCTCAAAACTTCCACTCCTTATCATAATAACAGGGCTACAGGTAGATAAAAAAAAAACAATAAAAACAACTTGGTTACGATACTCCGTACTATTAGATAATTAGTTGGGGCATGCCATGACTTTTGCAAGATATGTTTACACTCTCACAATCTTTTTTTACATATTTGGAAGTTATTTATGTATTTAGTGTATTTTATGGTAGTTTTTATTATATTCTATTTAGCTTTTATATATTTTATTTTATATTCTATCCTGTTATCTTTTCTCGTGCTACAAACACTGAGACCTGGGTGACTATATTTCGTTCTGTCATGTACTACTGACTGAATGACAATACAGCTGAGTCTTATTATGAATAGTGTTTATTTTATTCCAGAAAAAGGTTGCAGTTGCTTCTCAAAAAAGATGATGCATTGTCTTTTCATACTAATATGAATGGACACAGTGTTGGAGAGTAACTACTTACAGTGATAACAGAATAATAAGTAATCAAACTGCAGTTACCACTCAGAATATAGCTGATCATAAAGGATAACATTCATCCTGTTGCATTGCATTATTCTTGCTCCAGTTTGGCTGACTGAAGCTTTTTTAGTGTCTTGTAAACTGAGAAGGGTCTGTCTGATTTATGACACCTTGTCTGGACAGACATGAAACCAGCAAGGTGTTTCAAATACCTCCATGTTTCCCATTCCTCTTGCAAACTTTCTTGTCGCATTGTAGACTGATGGATCTTTGTACATTACTTGATGATTAAGATAAGATAAGATAAGATAAGATAAGATAAGATAAGATAAGATAAGATAAGATAAGATAAGATAAGATAAGATATGACTTTATTTATCGCATTGTAAAGAAATTTCACAGTTAACAATAACAACATTCAACAAGCAAGTGCACAGAAAAAGACATGTAGAAAAAACATTAATTAAATATATAGAGAAAAATAAGACATGTGGTATTCATATAAATACTTATGCAAATTTAGAATTAGAATTAAAATAAATTATTATTTACATGTTTACATTGTGCCTGTTTTTCATTATTTGGGCTTATGCTTTTATTTGCCCTAAAATAAGTATCTATGCATTACACTGTTGTGTGTTTTCTATTACATTATACATTTATGACATCAAGTCATAACTGATTAACTCAATGTTGCACTGGGCCATTTATGAACAATATGAATGAAACTCAAAAATAAATAAAATAAATAATCAATATTTAAGCTGAAAACAGAGTAAATTACAACATGAATGCTTTATAGAATGGACAGGTGCATTGTATACAGATTGGGTTTCCAGACCTTTATTTAATTCCCTTCTGTACCGTTTATTTATTAATTATTTAAAAGCCAGACATTTTGTTTTTCTTGTCAGCAGTGCAGGTCATGCCACTATCAGGAGTTCAGAGAGTTGTCCTCTGCTTGTTTTTGGATCGTCGTTGCCGCCGATAATTGTGAAACGACTTGTAAATATGGAAAAGGCCAAAGGAACAAGGAGACGAGTCGTGAGCACATGTTCCCACGTCACAGACAACACCCCCGTCCAGCCCACCTGACGTCAATGCGGGCTGATCTTCAGGTCACCCCTCCACTCTGCTCCGTCCTCCCTGACAGCTCCGCCAACTGAGCCGGTACATGGATACATGAGCCGGAACAGGTAGCACCGGCACTGAAAGCTTTTCTCTGTGACTTATTTTAATATTTTTTTACCGTCAAAATATGGTGGCTGCTGCCTGAAACCGGACAGAAGATGGCACAGAAAGACACGCTGCTACATCTGTTCGCTGGGGGGTGAGTAACATTTATGAACCAAGTATAGTTGAATAATGAGTATAATAAAAGTATATCTACAAATACACGTTCGGTCACTCTGTGTTAAAGAGAATTATAAAAGTTAGCATTAACTCTTGAATTGGAAACTGCGAAGCTATCTTGACTTCACTCGATGTAAGCTAGCTCGTGTTAGCTCCGTTTGATTACATGTAGCGTTCCTCAGCTATAGCGTTATTTCTCTTATTATATGATGGTCTTTTCTTCGTGTGTCGATTTGTGTTGACTGACTTGCTGGAATAAGGGCAAACGCTTGTGTTAACCTTTTTACATCCAAAGTTAATGACCTAACGGCTAGCCACTGCTTTCGGGGACAATACTCAGCCGGTCTTGTATCGTATTTCACCATACATACCTAGCGTGCTATAGCTAGTTTTAGGTACCATCGCATTACGGTCATATATATCGTTGTATTTCATTCAAAAGTTACAAAAGCTCTTATATTAGAAATGGGGGATCTAATATACAACTCCTCGCTTTGTACTAGTGGAAAGCCAGTCTCAGTCAGCTTAATAGCTGGACGTGGCGCAGTCTCAAGAGTCATTAGCCTTTAAGCTAGCTATATGTCCTTCATGTTACGTAAGACATATCTGTAGTTTCCCATCGACCACAGCTCAACGTAACTCAACCACCTGACACAAGTGTGCTGTTCTAACACTATTAATTACTTGTCTCGTAGTTTTATAGTTTCTTCAAGGTTGACACCGATTCAATCGGTAGGTCACATTTGTTTTTTATAGAAATATGACGCCATTTTACCCCTTAATTCTCGTGAAAATACATGGGGGTTTATTCTCACTATGTCGCCCTCTTAGTATGCTATGCTAGTTATGGAGGAAACTATAGAAGTCAATGACGTAACTACTATCGTATATCATCCTATGTCATAATATATTAATCAGTAAATTCAGTAAGAAATGGTGAAAAATATTGAAGTGAAGTGTTATTTTTGTAGCACAATAATACAGTAGATTTTTTTGTATCATTTCACTTATGTAACAACTATAAAGTAGTCACTTCATAAAATTAGACTGGAATATGCCATTGCTTAAATGATTTGGAAGCAGTGCATATTTATGATCACGTTGCAGTTTCGTATGCATCCTCTTGCACTTTCACATACATTGCCGAACCTGATGACCATAAGAACTTCCTCACTCCCAACTATTTCAACATGGTTGCATGTGCTGCTTTGTTTGTCAAATTGGGTTCCACAGTGTGGTTAATGTGTGATTTCTGTGCACCTGTGTACAAGTTCAATGCGACAGGGGTAGATTGGAGAGGTGACCGGTGGTCATTGAGCAGACAATTAGGTCAGGTGTTAGTGATGTTAATATGTTTGACTCTGCCCTTCAGACGTTAGACAGTACAGAGGCTTAGTCTAATCTGTTCCAGACTTCTAAGCTTGTCACTGACGAGGTTGAAGACACATTAATAGGTATGCACTAGTGAAGATGATAGCACTCAATGAATGAATTTGTTTCGATATCCTCAGGAAAATAACTCTCACCAAAAGCAGTTACAGTTTCTGTGCATGGAACATTCTGTAACAGATGTGTTGGTGTAAATCAAAGGGGTTTCCACTGCAGAACACGGGACTGATCTTTGACCATAATTGTCCATGGTACTTGGTCAGGATCTCTGCAGCTCTGTTTTAGAATAACAGTCTCCTTGTCAGACTTGATAGCATTAACATAATAGGAGCCTGTTTGTGTTTCAGTTAGCAGGGCTTGCAGATAATGATCAACCAGTACCCTTTGTATGCAGATATTTAGAGTACATGAGCATTGTTCTTAAACACAATATTGTATTTTTTTTATCTATAGATGTAGTGGTACAGTGGGAGCCATCGTAACCTGCCCTCTGGAGGTTTTGAAGACTCGGTTGCAGTCGTCTGGTCTTACCCTTACCCGTCCCGTCTTCCAGGTCCAGTTGGGTACCCTCAGTGGTACTGGGGTTATTCGACCAGGGACTGTTGCACCTGGTCTCCTGCAGGTCCTACGGTAAGATGTTTATGTTATTGGAAGGAATATTTTAAGATTGCACATATAGTACAAATTCTGAAGAAGCAGGGTCATTGAACATTGGAACTGTTTAAATGACATTTCACTTTGTATGTGAAAATTGCACATGGCAGAGTTGGCATAAATAATTCCTTCTATATACAAAGCCTGTTTCTGAAATATACAAAGTAATTACCGTATTTTTCAGATTATACGTCACTCCGGATTATAAGTCGCACCAGCCAAAAAATACATAATTAAGAAGGAAAAAACATATATAAGTCGCACTGGAGTATAAGTGGCATTTTTGGGGGAAATTTATTTGATAAAATCCAACACCAAAAACATACATGTCATCTTGAAAGGCAATTTAAAATAAAAATAAAATAGAGAACAACAGGCTGAATAAGTGTACGGTATACTAACGTTACATGACTGACACGCCTGGTAATGTCAGTAACGACGTAACATATTAAGAGTTATTCAGATAACTCTAGCATAAAGAACATGCTAACAGGTTTACCAAACTATCAGTTTCACTCCAAATCACTAAATCCAATGAAATCTTCATCCTCTGTGTCATTTTTAAACAACTCCCCCAACTCGGGACGTAGACGATGCGCCGCTTCCTCTTCTACGTCGCTTACGTCAGACTCATCGTCAGTTGCCTAGAGCGACCTCTTGCGGTTTAGTGTGAAAATAACATGTGAAATTATATAATAATGTGTTAATAATTTCACACATAAGTCGCACCAGAGTATAAGTCGCACCCCCGGCCAAACTATGAAAAAAACTGCGACTTATAATCCGAAAAATACGGTACTGACAATGATGTCCAATAAAACAAAATAATATGCATGTGTACTTTAATCTTAAAAAAAGGTTGCTTTTACAACTTAGAAGGTATGTGTTATGAGGTAACATCTAGTCTCCACTGAGAACCATTAGAGAGCAGAAGAAACAATTTACCAATTGTGATGTAAATATGATGTTCCTTTGAATTTCATTCAGCTGATTTTGTACAGGTGTAAACATTGTAACAAAAGTGGCTAAATCAAATAATTGCAGCCGGATAGTTCTACAACTGTGGAGGTGATTCAGGTGTAATTGTTTGTAGCCATAATAGTGCTGAGGTATAATTTGCCTCTGAGGCATTCAGTATTTTTTTGTTCAAATAGAGGTACAAGATGTTCTTACATCCAGCTGGTCACATATTGTAGGTTAGCAGGGTTAAGCACACAGAGACTACAGTGTTTGTTAGCTATTGATTTTTGGAGTTGCATATTTGTGTATTCCTGAATAGTTTGGGAATACTACTTTGTTTAGGCATGTTTGATGGTCTCATTGTTCTGAAACTTTCAAAATGACTTGTTTCGTGGCACCTTTGTAAAATTTACAGGACTGTGTGGATGCTGTGATGTAGTTGAGGGAAATATTTTGCAGAACCTGTCATTTGCTCTCTGCTTTCGTAGTCTTAAATTGAAGCTCAGTAATCCTGTCCTACATAAAATGAGGGATTAAGTACACAGTGTCCTGCTTGCATTTACTGTCCTCAAACATCTGTTTTTTGGTGTCACAAAGCATGCTTTACCAGTAGGCCCCAAGAAATGCATGTAACTGGTTTTTGTGGCCTTCATGAAAGTAGTTTTTTTATGAGCCTGCATCATGTTTGAAAGATTAGCGGAAGCCCCGGTAAGCGTTTAACCTGAGACTGTTATCTTACACCTGAAGACTGGGGGGCACATCTGAACCGGTCTAGACTGGTACCTGCTAATGCCGCAAGCTGTAAATGAATTTTAGACTGCCTAAATATATATTCTGACTAAGTGTTTGTATAGTTTCTGAATTTGACTCCTCAGTGTATCTATAAATTCAAGATGTAATAAAATATGCTAAAGCCATTGAAACCAGATATTTGAACTCATTTGACCTAAAAAGAGGTCCTCATTATGTTTGTAACACTTATCTTTGTTTGTAAAGATATCCTGTGAGGGAGACGCATACTTAGACAGCGGGGGCTCTGTTCTAGAGAAAAGTTTTGTGTTACAGAAGCAGATCTCTTCATGTTCTACCCCCACTCCCTTTTTCTTAACTTGAAAGTCATGTGGAGAGTGAAGGTTGTGCCCCCTAAAGAGTTAAGTAACAGTGGGGTTGTGGCTGATGTAATCACCATACACTACTATGGGAAGTATATTCAGCCTGAACACTTTGTACAAAAACAGCTCTGAACAGAGACGATATGACACATGGCATGAGTTAAACTGGGAGCTATCATACTATTTCCTAAAGAGCTGCGTCCCAAAAAAAACATGAATATGTTAATACAATGTCTTGTGATTCCTTCAGCTGCTAATAAGAAATGAATGCAATGATTTAAGGAATTGATGTACAAATTTAAAGGCTTCTCAGTTGTAAATAAAGGGCAGAGATATAGAGGTTAGAGGAGGTTTATCAGGGTAGTTTTGACTTGTGTTGCAATTATTCTTAGCCGAGTACATTTCCTTGGAAGTCGCGCTACTAGGATGTGTACGTGTGGCATTAAGCCTGATTATATGAGTTACACTGAAAGTTCAACCAGATCAAATTATTTAGCCAGATGAATCTGTTTTTCTGATGCCTCGTGTTCTAGCAGATAAGTGAGAGGCTACGACCATTCATGTGCAGTCAGGGATGACGTTAATGCACCACATCAAATCTGGCATTTCATGAAACTCACTGACCCTCCTATTCCTATGAAAGTGGCTTGTCATTCTATACCAGTGGGGTTTAGAATTGTTTGGAAAAAACAATTTGGATCAATTTGCATTTGCTTTAGCTATTTGTCATAATGTGCCGGCAATTTAATCTTGTCTTTGTACACAGTAGTGCATTCTATTGAAACATGGTAAAAAATAAATAAATAAAAAATATGTTTAATAGCTCATTGCTTTGTGTTGTATTTCAGATCAATTCTTGAAAAAGAGGGACCAAGATCACTTTTCCGAGGCCTGGGACCAAATCTTGTTGGTGTAGCCCCTTCGAGGTACAGTAGTCTTATTGTATCATACACATTTCCCACCATCTTCACCCGCTTCACTTTGATGTAACAAAGTCCAATAATGTTGATGTCGTCTAATCTTGGTTCTTAAAATATCTATCAGCTGATTTACACGGTGGTCATAAAAACACGATAAGGCATGTTGGGTTCATAACAGTAAACAGAGCCAAGGCACCCATAGAGTGAAGCAGAGTGCTAATTTCTCAGTGGATTCAGTTGTTATTCTGCAGGAGGACACCTCAGAGAGTATGACAACACAGATACTTAGCAAAGGAAAAATAAATGAGGAGCCTATGTTTACATTTTGTATGTTAATGGCTGAAAGCTTCTGTGGTTTTATAAACAGGAAGCTGTTGTCACAGCAACAACATTTGAGTTCTTTTGCAATACAGACCTGAGTGAGTCATCATTGTCTGTAAACATATTTAGCTTGAAGAGTATGTGCTTAAACATTTACTAAAGCAAACAAGAAATAGAACAAAAAGAAAGCATATTTAAGGCCTCCTGTGATTGAAGTTTAACTATTCTAGTTTACAAGATCACATGAAACGTGACTTTAGACCAGGTCAGGATTATGAGGTAACTTTTGTCTCACTTTAATGTGCATCTTTGGGAAAATCTTTTTTTTTTATTATGAAGCTATATCAAAACAAAAGCAATGTGGAAATAATAACCATTAATGCAAACTGTGCAGCACATGAACAAAGTGTGGAAAAAACAATAATAAAATAAATGAATGAATATGAATCCTTGAATGCTGTAGTACTGTATCCCTGTAAGAGCTCAATCTCTGTTTCCTCTTCTTTTAAAATGTTATTTTCAGTAACCTTTGTTCTATATTTAGTGTCGATGAATGTGTAGTACTTTGTCCTGCTTCCATATGACAGATGTGTTGCAACTCAATGTGTGATCGACACCTGGGGTCACCAGCCCTGGTCCTTGAGAGCTACTATCCTGCATGTTTTAGATGTATTCATCTTCCAACACACTTGATTCAAACAATAAGCCTATCATCAAGCTTTGCAGAAACCTGATAATGACCTTCAGGTTTCCTGGAAGAGGGAACATGCAAGAGAGTAGCTCTGAAGGACCAGGGTTGATGACCCCTGATCTATACCAATAAATCATAATACAGTAACCATAAAATGAATAATCATAATACAATAAACATAAAATGAACTAGAAGAGATCCTCTTCTCATGCCAGAATATTATTAAACCACAAACCAATCACAAGCTTTGTGATCTCTATTTTCCCCCTTTTTTGGATTTGGTGGTACTGGTATTATGGAAGAAATCTAGGCATATCTCTAAGCTCTGCCACATTTTTTATTTTTGTTTATTTTTTGAATATCAGTCGGCTCCAAAATTTAAGGTAGTTGTCATTGGCCCCTGTCCTATGAGTTGAATGTGTCACCTTCTTGGATAATATGGTAGTAGTTGTAACACAATAACCATAAAATGAATACTCATTAGACATTTGTCAAAGAATATTGATCAGACTATAAGTCTATTGACTGAAAAGGGCCATGGGTTATATTTATTCTCAGTGTGGTTAATGAATAGTCTCGGTTTGGTCTTTTACCCACTGATTCCACTGGTCCTCAGCTTCATTGCCCAATTTGGATGGGCTCGCATTGACAGCAGCTCAGTTGGTCATCTGTGGTGCCCAGTGCTTATTCAGCCCATTCTGGTGCTGGCTAGTCTGTTCCAGAAGCCATGTAGAGAGAGCAGGCACTGGGAAACAGACTGCTCTGGATACAGTTACATAATTACACAGCTGTTACGCACACTTATAGAGAAAGCCTTCATATTTAATCAGTGTATGGTTTATCTTTACAGCCTATTCTGTGTAATGCTCTTACCAGTTTGTTCTTTTGTGTTTCAGAGCCATTTACTTTGCTGCCTACTCTAAATCTAAAGAGATATTCAATGGGTTGTTGGTTCCTAACAGTGGACTGGTGCACATGTCCTCTGCTGGCGTGGCAGGTGAGTAGACAGATGTTGGCCTTTGCGCAGTACATGTGACAAACATGACAAACAATGATAGCGAACATTGTGACGTGTAATTCAGGGGGCATAAAGTGGCCTACAGAGTGGTGTAAATTGCACCTTATTTGGAAATGCTGTTGTCCCACAACTGTGGAAAGGAAAGGAAAGGAAAGGAAAGGAAAGGAAAGGAAAGATTTGTTCTATTTTTTAAATTGCTTAGAGGTTAATAACGTCACAAGGCTTCCCTAAACTGAATATGCCTTTGTTTTATTTCCTCTCGTTTCATCCCTCCTCTTTAGCGTTTGTTACCAACTCTCTGATGAACCCCATCTGGATGGTCAAGACCAGGATGCAGCTGGAGAAAAAGTGTGTACACTATATGTTTCAAATGCTTTTTTGCAGACATGTCAGACACTAAGGCACATTATTTCACTGTAAAACATTGTGACTCGCTGTGAGATGTGTGAGCACCTCATATATGTGACCTTTACTGCAAACCTTTAGCAGAGTCTGATTTTACAGCAGTGTCCTTGGTTTGTACAGTTTGTGAGTGAGCGTGTGACCCAGCGCCAGAAATACTCGACGCTGACGCAGTGTCCTGCGTGCAGAGGAAGAGTCTATATTTACATCACCAAGTGCAGGGCAGTAGTGTCATGTGAGGAGAAAGGACTGTGTCTGTTCAGCCTGTCTTTAAATAAAGAACACCTGTCCTGCAGATAGAACATAGTGGCCTCAGTCCAGCCCTCCACCTCATCAATTCAATATTTTTCATAGATGCACCAATTACAATTGTGTTTACCAATTCTGATTCCATTCTCACACAAATTTACGCTAATTACTGTTCTCTTTGTTTCTCAGAGCTAAAATTAACAGCACACAAACACATTTTTACACCTCCTTTTAGGTTCATATAATAGAACATTGAAATAATGTTGTCATGTTCTTTGTAACTGCACCATGTCCCTGAAGACAGATTTTTGCACAAATAAAAATATACATAACTGAAAGTAAGAAGCAAATGAAACATTTTCCCTTATCCCAAGAAAGACAATATTCCTAAGTTGTTTACATTGCTAATTAAACTGAATATTATACTAATATAGCTGTTTACATGCAGCTGTGTAGACTGATTAAACACAGGATTTTTAAAATAGTTTTCCACTGGCAATGAATGGTCAGTTCTACAATGGTCTGTTTGGTATTTACTCATATCCAAAAATCTGTTGGTAATAATTTTTTTTAAAAAGCATTTCTTCTACTGATCAGAAATGTGACTGTATTTTTGAGACAGCTGTAAATGTGACCAGTAAAGAATTATTTATATCTGAGACAAGAGAAGCAGCAAAGGACCAGTCAATTAAAGTTTTTACACTGACCTTATTTTGAGTCTACTCACTTATATTATAAATCTATAA
Organism: Ostorhinchus cyanosoma; assembly: GCA_029814465.1. Taxonomy (NCBI): domain Eukaryota; kingdom Metazoa; phylum Chordata; class Actinopteri; order Kurtiformes; family Apogonidae; genus Ostorhinchus; species Ostorhinchus cyanosoma. The sequence goes on along the minus strand of JAPTYQ010000028.1, from coordinate 21,290,915 downwards.
ACAGACAGATGATCATCAGTACCCACACTCATGATGTGTTTTCAACACTAACGAGTTGGATTCGTTTGACATTTCAGAGCCAGAGGAGAGAAGAAGATGAACGCACTGCAGTGTGCCCGCTATGTTTACAAAACAGAGGGGATCCGGGGCTTTTACCGGGGCCTGACTGCGTCCTACGCTGGAATCTCGGAGACCATGATCTGCTTCCTCATCTACGAGACACTGAAAAAACACCTCGCGAAGAGCCAGTTCGCCTCCCGAAATGGTGAAGCAGAGAAGGGAGCGTCAGACTTCCTGGGCTTGATGATGGCAGCTGCTTTTTCAAAGGGTTGTGCATCGTGTATAGCCTACCCACATGGTAAACCTTTAATTGTACTTTTTGTCGTAGTAACAACCCCATTTTTTCTTTTGTGTGTTTTTTTTTAAATGTACTTTGTGTTACATTGAATTCCCTTGTGTTTCTACAGAGGTCATTCGGACAAGGCTGCGCGAGGAAGGCAGCAAGTACAAGTATTTCTTCCAGACTGGGAGGTTAATCGCTGTGGAAGAAGGCTATGCAGCTTTTTATAGAGGACTCATTCCACAGCTAATTAGACAAATCCCCAACACAGCCATTGTCCTCTCTACGTATGAACTCATTGTCCATCTGCTGGGAGACTCAAAGTGAGGACACATTTCAAAGTGCGGTTTCCATGGCGAACTATGGACGTCACATGGAAATACCCAAGACACACTGGGCAAGAGACTGTTGAAAATGCAGCACATGACGTTTTAAATTTGTTTCGACAGAGACTTTTACAGTGACACTGAAGCAGGTACTGTTATCCAAAGAGCTAAATGCATTATTTTATTGCGGGCTTTTTCATTAGGAGATTATCAAGGTAACTCAAAAACTTGCTAAAACTCCAAACTTGTGAAGGAGGTCATCATCTTAGAGGCCTAGTGTTAAGTTAACTAAGTTATTTTATGTTTTGTTATTTTATGACAGTGTTTGTTTTCCGTTTATGTTATCTGTGTTCTATGCGCCAACACAGGACAGTAGTTTCATTTAGGCAATGACAGGAAAATTATTAAGAAGTACTACTAATAGTGCTGTTAAACCATTTCTGTTATACTTTCACAAATGCTGGTTTTGAAGTTTGAATTATAAGAGAAATTAATCTTATTTTTCATTAATATATATTATACAAACATCTGTATGTTTTCTTTATGGAAAAACACAGTCACCTTTTACAATATAATGAAAACTTGGATGCTTATTTGACCAGTGGTTCAATAAAATGCATCAAGAAAACTTTGAGTTGGTCTTTGACCCCATTGCTGATGTAATGTCAACACACACAACGCTGCCTTTTCTACGCAGGATTTAGTTGAACTGTGCAATAACAGACAAATTGCCGTAACCTTCTGAAATTCACTTAATGGTCTATAGTTCTAGTTAAATTATTTTGAAGCACATGGGAATTAGAGAATATTATTAAATCCCAAATTATGTCCTTTTTTCCCTTCTTTTTGTCTGTTGATGCCACTGTGCTCCTTAATTCCTGCATCTGCTCCATGAATTTTGTCCTTATCCACCCACCATGTTTTGTCAAAGTCAGTGCTGTCATTTGTGTGTAATCCCTCTGACAGACCGATCCTATCACATCATTTTCTTGGCTGAGGTCATAAACCTGGATCAGGTGAAGCTCCGCATGCAGAAACACGGCTCCTCTTTCTCTCCACATGTGACAGGATGCTTATTAATTTCTCCCAGCGGTCAGATCAGGACAATTCAAAAGGGTGAACAGGTCCAAACTAACCAAAGCTGGAGCAAAGACCATGTATGTGTTAGGCAATGAATAACAGGGTGCAAATGCTGACCGGTACACACAGAGTTTAGATTATACCTGATTAAAAACAAATCTGAACAGTTGACGACAGAGCTAAAAGGCTACACATACATTTCAACTGAATGTAATATAAAGCAAAATTTGCTCAAGTTACATTACTTCGCCTCATGGCATAATGTCCCCTCATACACTATGTGGGCAAAAGTATGGGACACGTTGAATTCAGGTGTTTCTTTTCTAACAGGGGTCCGGGATACAAAATAATAACGAAAAATATAATGTATATTTTATATCGTGATGAATATTGCATTGCATTAATAGTTTTGTTTAAATTATCTTTGCTTCCAAAATGCCTCATATGGTTTTTGCAGAATTTCTCTCAAGACTGATTTTTTTTAATCCATGACTATTATTTTAAATGTTCTATTTCTGAACTTCTAAAATATTTTTTTGTGCTCTGACTATTAATTTTCTACCACAATTTACCATCTACTTTCTTAACGTCTCACTTAGGAAGAAAAAGCTCACATTAAACTTTTAAGAAAATATTGATGTCTCTAAACTATATGGGTAAAAATATTGGGACACATATGGCAACAGCTGTAAGATTCATGATGATTTGAGATACAAACATCAATATTGATAATCAATATATTGATCAAAATATAAAACTATATTATGACATTTGTCATTATTGTTTTGTATCCCCCACCCCTGTTAGAAAAGTAACACCAGGCTAATGATATGTAAGTGGGAAAGGAAGCTAAGTTTCACATTTCTTGTAGTCTTGTCTACTTTGGTCTTGAAAGACTTGAATTTACAAATCTGCATTTAATACCTTCAAGTCTTTTAATGGTATTAAATTTGATATGATAGGTCTTCAGTTATGTTGCCATAAACTTGTTGGCTGTATTGTGTTTAAATGTGTCTGTCAAATGTCCAAACTGCACCAACCTGATCATTTATATTGAAATTAGGACCAAATATTGCTAACTTTGCAGCCTCGGGTGAGAGATGACTCAGAACAGTGGGAATCAAGGCATTGGAGTGAATAAATATATTTTAGTAAATTCTACAAATCAAGAATTTTTGACAGTATGGCTGTGAAATGGGCATTAAATATCCATTCTAAAAAGTCTTAAAAAGGCTGTGAAAAGTCTTAAACTTGTCTTGTACAAATCTGTAGGACCCTTGTGTATATAAAAACTATCACAGAAAATTTTTCTTTGAATATATATCGGAAAATACAGGTAATATGCAAAACTCCAAAGAAAAACTGAAATATACAAAAGGCCAACTCTATACCACAGAAAGAAATTATATACAATATAAATAGGATATACAGTTGTGCTCATAAGTTTACATACCCAAGCAGAATTTGTGATTCTTTGTCCATTTTTCAGAATATGAATGATGATACAAAAACTTTTCTTTCACTCGTGGTTAGTGCTTTAGTGAAGCCATTTATCATCAAACAAATGTGTTTGCTCTTTTTAAATCATACTGATAACAGAAACTATCCAAATGACCCTGATCATAAGTTTAC
>JAPTYQ010000028.1:21271693-21282771 GCA_029814465.1 Ostorhinchus cyanosoma | reverse complement strand
TTTGTGGCCTCCAGTTAAAATTTCATCAAAATCCATCAGTAACTTTTTGCGTAATCCTGCTAACAGACGGACAGACACACGCCGACTATTACATACACCTTACCGCCTTTGGCAGAGGTGAATAACTAACTTAAACTCCCTAAACCAAAAAACAGGAGAAAAACATGAAAACAAGAGCCACCCTCCCCTACCACAAGCTAAGGACTATTTCACAAACGTACCATTTATAACTACTTCCAGCAGAAAACTACTACTACAAACAACCATGTATATCACAAAGTCTGGACACCATGAACACACAGGATTCTGTTGGGAGCTGGCAGAGAGAGCATTCGCAGCAGGATCCTGGGCCATCTGTGATGGAAAATGTACGAGTTATTACTCTTTTGCTGTGTCACTACTGGAAGGAAATGATGTAGGGGGAGCAGATGTCAGAAGGAGACCCCTATATAATTTCTCTATAGACTCAGGTCAGACAGATTTCACCATACTGACTTGTGTGTGATTTCTCATTGCTGCGCAGCTCTTAAAAATAAATAATCACTTTGTATTGGAAGAAGAATGTCTCTCTGTGTGTGATTTCAACATTTCCACAACACATCTTTGAAGGGCAGAGTAATGTGGTTCCACCAATCAGTAACTTCCTCCTGCAAGGGAAACAAAAACACACCAACAGGCACAGCACCCCTGTAGGACTGAGGGAAAACACACACATAACAGAAACACGTACACATATAAACACCAAATATGACTCCGGGTTATAACAATTTGTATCCATCTATTATTGATGATCAAGGTAGGGCTGTTTCAGTGTCACCACCTGTGTACTCATTTATTCCATTACATTGGTAAGAAGGACTTTTATCTGATCTGTGACGGACCTAAAGCATCCTTGATGTTGAGAAACAACTTGTATCTCACTAATGATTTGAATTGGAATTCTCCAGCCTTTACATAAAGTTCACACACGTCAGAAACAGATGGCACAGAAACAAACTCCTACAACAACACCACTGACCTTCTGTCATAAAATACATACTGTGAGTTCCTTTGTCATAACCTACTTCAGGATCAGAGTCAGTTGTAACAAAGAAAAGAAGGAAAAAAGAGGCCACGGGATGTCGTATTCTATGTCTTGAAGAGAAAAAAAATAGGCTACTGTAGATTTAAAAAGAGAAAACATAAACTACTAGAATAATCCATCTTAAAACTTGATCCAAAAATAAATATTCCACTACAACTAAGGGAAGAAAAACATGGAAAATATCATACTGACAAATATGGTCATTGTGATATTAGTTACAGTTTCAGTGGAGATGCAAATTTTTCACATTTCATTTGAACAGGAAACATTAAAAAATGACTATGTTAATTTTGCTCTGTTTACATACATTTGGAGAATATGATTTGAAAGGTCATTACATTGGTGTCGTACAACAGTTCTTCATTTGTAACCAGTGAGATCAGATCTTATCAAACAAATGTAGGTCAGTGTGTGAGTCTGACTCTGGGACATGATTTCAGCCCTGATACATGTTTTTACATTTTGATATTCTCTAAAACTTAAAACACACAATAGACTATGAAGTTACAGAAAAAAATAAGATTGTCATTTTCTCTTTCTAATGACAAAAAAAGAAAGTTACTACCTGACAGAAAAGGAAAAAAAAAAAAAAAAAACAGGCCAAAAATCAGCTATTTCTTAATGTCATGGCAGGTTTTTTTTTTTTTAGGTAAATTGTTAATGTTTCTGTAACTAATATAAATAAATATGGTGAAATAGGACAACCCTGAGGGATTCCTTCATTCATTTGGAAACTAGGGGTGGTGCTTTCAGCCCTAGGACACAGCTACTACTAATGTTCTGGCATAAGCCATTAACTAAATTCCTAAATTTAGATCCAAAAACCAAAATGTTCTAATACCAAGAGAATAAACGGATGCTCCACAGAGACAAAAGCCTTGGAGAAATCTAAGACAAAGAAGAAGTCCATCAGCCTCAATCTGATATGTGTATCCAGTGCTGTCCACAACCAGTCTGATATTATTGTGAATTTATGTGTCGTTTCAGAAAACAGATTGCTTCTGAAATAAGGTTGGAAATCCCTTTTTGAAGGCGAGTCGGGAAAATATAGGTCAGCAATTCATAATCTGAATTTCTTAAAGTGATAGGCCTTCTATTTTCTATCTGGGGTCTTTACCAGGCTTTGGGTAGAGATCATAACACTTTGCCTCATTGTGGTTGGAAGAATACATGTTTTAAATATTTCAGATATTAACTCTATACAATAGTTCTCTTATATCATGCCAGAAATATCTATAAAAGTCACCTGTGAGGCCTTCCAGCCCAGGGGCTTTGTTAAGTGCGTGAAGTTCTGCAGCTGTTATTTGATTATCATACAGTTGTTTGAAGCTATCATCCAATTGGGGAATATATTCTGATATATCATTTAAAAATGAATGGCAGTCTTCATTAGAAAATGTAGAAGTGTAGAGTTGGCCATGAAATTTAAGGATTTCTAAGATCACTTTTTCATCTGGAGTTTCTTTATCACCACTTATTAGGAATCTAATGTTTGGGTTTTTTTCCCCCCCTTGTCTTCATTTTTCCAGACCACAAAAATTAATAGAATTTTCCCCTCCCTCCTCTATCCGTTCAGCTCTTGACCTTCTGAAGGCCACTCGTGCTCTTTGAGTCTACATTTCATTTCCTTTGGATTGGAGAACTAGTATTTTCTGCTTCTCATCATCAGTAGATTAAGGTTTATTGCAGAAATTGTTAAGTTGTTTGATAAAGTTCGGTTCTTTGTTTTCAAGATCTTTTTTTGTTGTTGTTCTAAATTACATGGTAAATTGGTGTAGTTTATATTTAACAAATTCCCATTTTTTGATTGGTGTTGTTAATTCTTCAGAATCCTTGATCATATCAATCAGCAACCGAATTTCCCGACAGTAGTCATTATTTTTAAGCAGACTGGAGTTAAACTTCCAATATTTGGAAGAGTGGGATATTTTGGTTTTTTTAGGTTTAATATGTAAAGAAATAAAACTGTGATGCGTTAGTGGAACAGCTGCAATTTCTGAACTGATCTCATGATATAAGTGGTTCGATATTAGCCAGTGGTTGATTTTTGATTTCAGATTATGGTTTGAGTTGAACCATGAATATTGACATATTCCTGGGTTAAAGTGTCTCCATGTGTCTATTAGGCTGTGTTTGTTGCAGGATTGAGAAAACAAGGTGTTCGGTGGCTTGTAGGGTATATTTGGGGACATTTATCCGAATAATCATCATGGACCAACTTAAGATCACCTCCAACTATGATATTATTGGTTGACTGTACTCATTTGAGAGTATCTATCTGTAAACTAATCTGTTTAAAGCATTTCCTGTTTTCTTTGATGTCATTGTAGCCATAAACATTGATTAGGAAGAATTTCAGTCCATCAATATTCAAGATAAGAGTCAGCCAGTGACCATGTTCACCTACCAATATGGGATAGCACTTGACCTCTGAAATGTTTTAGAAGGATGGTGACCCCTGCTGATCATGAAGTGCTATGGCTGAAATAGGCTTCTCTCTTCCCATTGTTTAGACCAAAATATAATATCTTCAGTGTTGGAGTGGGTTTCTTGTAGAAAAATAATATTAGCATACTTCCCTTTACAAAACATTAAGAAACATTTTCTTTTTGTCATGTCCCTTAGTCCTCTTGCATTAAGAGAAACATGGAAACATCACTATTTAAATTCAACATTTAACTTAACAAGACATAAAATGCAATATAAGAATTACTCGAACTGTTAAAGAACAAGAAAAGTACTTGATCTAATAGGAGCTGGATTTTAGGTTGTAGAACCCTGACAATGTTTGTATTTAGTAAAAGACAACTCACTTTTTTAATACAGGATTTGAAATCCTGATTATGGCATGACTCCACTCATTAATGAAGGCATGGTGGCTTTGGAACAGAGTCTTCAGTCCTGTCTTCCTTACTTGCTCAACTTTCAGCCTCACAGCTCTTCTGGCCTCTCTGTTTTCTTTGGTGAGGTCTTCAGAAAACGGATGTTGAGATCCTTACAGATGGGGTGAAGTTTGGTGGTTCACCATAGCTCACCTCTGAAGTGCCGTCCTGTGAACTGCATGATGATCAGATGAGGGTGGTCGATGTTATTCGGCCCGAGGCGATGGACAGAATCAAGGATGAAATCCATTTTCTCCTTCCAATGTGGTGTGATCTTGCCAATGATATCAGCAACAATCTGTTGTGTGTTTTCTTCCTTGTCTTCTTTGGAACCATTAAGTTTTAAGTTCCATCTTCTGTTATATCACTGTAGATCTGCAGGTTTCTATTCCAGTTCTGTGTTCTTCCCTCTGAGCCATTTCATTTTGTGTCCAGTTCTTCAGACTTGTCTTTGCATTCTTTAATTTAATCTGAGTTCTACCCCACCACCTTTGCAATAACACAACTGGATATTTTCACATGATTAATTTGAACTGTTTTGGACTTTTTCAGAATTTTCGTGGAGAACATCAGCCAAGTCTCTGTCACACACAAGAACACACTGACACCACACAATGCCAATGACAGACTTTCCTCACACCAGACACCTTCTTTAGCTCTTGGGGGGGGGGCATTCCCAGGCTAGCTGAGAGGCGCAGTGTGTCCGAGGTCTCCTCCTGGTGGGACATGCCTGATACACCTCCCCAGGGAGGTCCCCCCCACCTCCCTCCCCACCTCTCCAGGAGACATCTGAACCAGGTGCCTGAGCCACCTCAGCTGGCCCCTCTTGATGTGGAGGAGCAGCTCCTCCCTGGTGACTGAGCTCCTCATGTTATCCCTAAGGTTGCACCCAGCCACCCAACGGAGGAAACTCATTTCGGCTGCTTGTATCCGGGATCTTGTCCTTTCGGTCATGACCCAAAGCTCATGACCACAGGTGAGAGTAGGAACGTAGATTGACCAGTAAATTGAGAACTTTGCCTTTTGGCTCATATCCTTTACAACAACAGACCGATACAACGTCTGCATCACTGCAGACACTGCACCAATCCTCCTGTCAATTTCATGCTCCATCTTTCCCTCACTTGTGAACAAGACCCCAAGATACTGGAACTCCTCCACTTGGGGCAAGGACTCCGCACTGACCTGGAGAGGACAGACCACCTTTTTCCGGTCAAAAGCCATGGCCTCAGATTTGGAGGTGCTGATCCTCATCCCACTGGTTTCACACTCAGTTGCAAACCGCCCAAGTGCACCCTGAAGGTAATTCGGCACCTCGGGGGGAAAGTAGTGCGCCACCAACACTGTTTACAGTGGAAGTAGGGAGCTGCTGACCTCGACTGGGGATGTTGTTGGGTGTTGAAGGGAATACTTTGAGGATCTCCTCAATCCCACCGCCATGTCTTCCCTGGAAGAAACAGAGGCTGAGGTCTCAGAGATGTACTCATCCATCACCCAAGCTGAAGTCACTGAGGTGGTTGGCAAGCTCCTCAGAGGCAGGACACCGGGGGAGGATGAGATTTGCTCTGAGTACCTTAAGTCCCTGGATGTGCAGGGACTGTCTTGGTTGACACGCCTCATCGCCTCTGTAACATTGTGTGGTGGTCAGAGACAATGCCTCTGGATTGGCAGACTGGGGTGGTGGTCACGCTTTTCAAGTAGAGGGACTGGAGGGTGTGCTCCAACTACAGGGGGCTCACACTTCTCAGGTAATAGTCTATTCCAGGGCACTGGAGAGGAGGATTCGACCGATAGTCGAACCTCAGATGCAGGAGGAACAATGTAGTTTTTGTCCCAGCTGCAGAACACTGGACCAGTTCTACACTTACCACTGGGGGCTATTTATTCATCTTTGGACCTATTCATTGAATACACTTGTATGTTCTTAACTATAAAGTTCAACAGGGTTACACCTGGTAATCTGAAAGTTCAGGACACCTGTCACTGAACACTGAACATTGCTCTTAATGTTTTGTGAGATTTCCCAAAGGCATTGGGAGAGGTTTTGCCAGAAATCGGGTCAATTTTGCCCAGATTTTTGCGAAAATTGATTCAAACCTCGACACAATTTTCTTTTTTGTCCTTAATGTCCCCCAACGGGTTCTGTAGAATTCTGACTTTTTTCCCCAAAAATTCTCTCTCTCTCTCTCTCTCTCTCTTTTTGACATTCAGGGTTAGTGTCACTTTTATTTTATGGCATGCAGGAGTAGAGCAAGATGACGATTTAAGTGACTTTTTACACATCCCAGCAGTTTCATTATTAGATGAACAAAAGGAAGTGAAACAGATATTAGTGTTTTTTCTTCAAATTTAGGTACAAGTTTCAAAACATAACATTCACTCACCTTTTGCTCATCTGAGAAAAAAAAGCCAAAATTCTGAGATGTAAATCAGAATTCTGACTTTAATCTCGGAATTCTGACTTTTGTCTCAGAATAATAAATAAATAATAAAATATCTTGGACCTTTTTTTTTCCTCCAGTGGCCCTAATCCCCTTCCTGTATTTATTAGTGTATCATATCATAGGTCATTTTCTGTGTATGTTTTGTTTCAGATGTGTCATATATGAAACATTTTAGAGACATTATGTTCGTTATATGGACAATATCCGAGTTAAAACCTCAATGGAGGGGATCTTTTTTTGTATGTTTGTTTCTTTTGCAGGTCTGTGGTTAATAACCGGTAGCAGTGCAGATCCTTTAATGGGCTTCCAGGTGGCTTTGCGGCGGCTTGTGCTGACCTCTGTCTGCCGCTCAGAGAAGCGCTCAGGTCGGGCAGGGCACAGATCTGACCGTTGACGTGAGCAGGATCTCCGCGAGCATTATCCAGACGCTTCCCACCTTTGGACGTGATGCTCTTCGACAGCCTGGGCTCACGGGTAGCCTGTTAACCAGCTCGACTCCTGTGGTTTTTGCCTTTGCAGATCATTACCGGCTCTTGGACCATGTATTTCAGAGACTTGAAGCGGCTGGTGTCGGATCGATCCCTCGGCTTGTGTCGGGGCAGCTGCTGAAGTTGTCCAACTTCGTAGCCGCTAGCTGTTGGAGCACACAAGCTAGCCCATGTCTTATGCGGTTGTCATTTGCATTCAGCGGTTGTCAGTATCATCTCCACGACCACGGGCTTCCTTCTCACCCGGCCGTCTGATGGTAGGGTGAGGGGGAAGATGCTGAGATTCCTCCATATCCTTTTGACAGGTAAGCTAAAGCTGCTAGCTAAGCCTGTGTGACGGGAGCTAGCTAACACCAGCTAACGGATTGCTGCTTGTGTCCTGTGATTATGTAACGGGATTACACGTAACTATTGGATCTGTTAGTATTGATTTTCGCTTGCGGATGACTTTGATTTTTATGATCGGTCAGAGGCTTGTTGACATGGTTAAATGTCTTGTTTTGTCCCATTGGGTTCCATGTCCTAACTCCAGATGCTTAGCATGCCATCACAGAACACTCAAACTACCAGGATCAGCTCCAAAGACACTTCAGTAAAGGACAGTTTCAGTCTGTTATCTGTACATTGCATTAAGACATCAATGCACATGAATAAATGTCCACTGAGTTTAGTTTAGTTTATGATGCTCTGTTGTGTTGGATGCTGTACTTTGTGGTGTTTGCAGCATTAGATTGTTTTCATGATGCTGAGAGCAGTGGTGGAAGAAGGATTCAGATCCTCTACTTCACTAAAAGTACACAAACCACACTGTGAAAATACTCCAAAAAACCTTGATTTGAAGTGTGACAGTACAGAAAGTTTGATAGCTCTGCTTACCAAAACTTTAGATCAAGTATTATTAGCAAAATGTCTGCAAATATCCAAGAGGTCAGTGTGCAGTAAAATACTCCTTTTCAGTTTTTATTATTAAATATGGTGTTTTTGGATTAATTTAACTTTTGCATTAAGGTGTATGTTGCATTTCGCTGCTGTAGGTGTTTACAATTTTTGAACAACTTTATAACCTGTTGGTTTTTTATTTATTCTTAAGGCTGCATGATATGGTGAACAAGTCACATTCCAGTTATTATGAGACTTAACAGTTCAGTGTACTCCCTTGGTTTACAAAGGGAGTGCACAGATAACAGACCATTTTGACTTGAATTTTGTTATTTTAAAAAAGTACCCACATTTATCTAGCATATTTTACACAGTACATGTCTTTTAATCGTTCTTTTAATAAAACAACTCTATAGTGGAAGCAACGGTCTGGAATCATCCTGGACATATGAGTTGTTGTCATACAAGCATTATTTATTGTGGTGCATTTTTCCTTTCAGGTTTACCCCTTATACACACAGATTAATATAAATAGCTGCTCATAATCTATTTGAATGTTTGTTTCTTAATTGTCATCTCATGTTTGTTACTTTCCTCGTAGGCCTGTTGGGTGCTCTGTGGGATGGAGTAGCTGCTTTTGGTAAGACCTGGACTGATGAAAACCTGCAGAATGCACAGCTTTCACTTTGCGTTCTGTGTCTTAAAAACACTCTTTTATTTTTAGGTGGGATCCGACTAGTGGATGGGGAGAATGAATGTTCTGGTAGAGTTGAGGTGCGACGCCACGGTCAATGGGGGACTGTTTGCGACCATGGCTGGGACTACCAGGAGGCTGATGTGGTGTGCCTGGAGCTGGGCTGTGGCTTAGCTGAAGAAGCCCTTGAGGGTGCAGCGTACGGTGCAGGCACTGGACCGATCTGGCTTCGGCATGTCCAGTGTACGGGACATGAGGCCAGTCTGTCACGCTGTGCTCTTGTCCTGGGGAGTAACCCCTACTACTGCACCCATAAGAATGATGCAGGGGTGAAATGCTTGGGTAAGACTTCTTCTTGGGGAAACTTGTACTGTTAATTTTTTAACATCCACTACTTTTGTTGCATCTAGAAAACATTTTAACCTATTATGTATATGCTATGCTAATTCATACAGGCTTCGCTGATTATGAAATAACATTATTTAAGGTTATAAATGCATTTATTGAAATATAGATAAAAAAAACATGTTGAATGGGATGCATCCAGAGAGCATGGATAAAACTTAAAACTATGGAAGATAGTTTATGCAAAGGATTATTATGATTTTGCAAAATTATTGCAATATGACAGCTGTGTAATAGTTATAACAAACGTAAATTAAATGAGTAATAAACCCACTGTCTTCAGTATTAGCAAAATTCAGTGGCTAAAGTGGCAGATACTATTTGTATAATAATATTAATAATAATAATAATGATGATAATAATAATAATAATGGAAAAGACTCAATTTGAGGAACAATCATGGTACAAAAAAGCCTACGTGATTTAATTTAATGTCTGTTTAGTGTACTGTTTGATTAATTAATTTGACTGTGATGTGCAATAATTCCTCTGTGTTTAGTTTATACTTTTTGCTTTGACTTACACATCCACTTTTCCAGTTTCTAATAAAGTGAAATATTTTAGCATCCAGACACAGATTTCGATTTTCAAAACTATTCCAAGGAGGACATCAGTGTCAGTACATACAGGACGTACACATGACTTTTATGATTTTGTTAATTACATTATGTTAATACACACATCATGTTAAAGAGTTAAGAGTTTTTTTATTTAATAAAACTACGTTGAGTATAAAAATGCAGGTGTCCCCAACCATAAGTAGGCTGAATGTGTCCTAATGTTTTAAACAATTTTTCTTAGAGATAAATTGGTGTTATCCAAAGAAACCAACATGTCAGTATCGGTACTGGTATTGAACCTTTTTGAACAGTGTGCTGTCTTTTGTCACAGGGAGCCTCTTGACGCCTACGCTCTCACTGCTGTCACCTCACACGGTGTTCTCCTCAGGAGAAGCAGTCCGCTTCAGCTGCAGCGTTCTGCTGGGTCACCACCACCTCAGTGACTTCCACCTGTACAAGCACGGAGTGTCCACTCCACTGGTGACTCAGAGGGTGGACCAGAGCCAGACCACAGTGGAGCTGACGCTGTCTGACCTAGAGACTTTCCACCAGGGCAGCTACAGTTGTCAGTATAGGATCAAGGGCAACTTTCCTTCTCAGCTGCTCAGTTCTCCACCCAGTAACTCCATCAACATCACAGTGGGTGAGTCACATTGGTATTGTGTGCTTTGTATTATTTCACTGCCACAGCCCTTTCTTAGAGAACATCTTGATCTGTAATTTACGTTGAATCATTTTCTGGCTCAGCTCTTAATAGAAAGAACACCAGGCAATAACTGTGACCAAACTGAATAACATGTAACTGACAACAGGAATGTTTCACTTCACCTGCAAGAGGCACAGCTGGTAGTGAGTAACACTGTGCAATATGAACACAAAAACACACAACAGTATTGGTCATTACTTACTAGTCCTTAGGGGTCTGAGCCTATTTTGGACATTTTGGAATACTTTATATTTTGCTTTTATATACCACATAAAAATGTTTACCATATGTATGTTATCTTTTTTCAGCACAACTTCAACTATATTTTCTGATAATTATTTACTACTTTATCAATATACTGGCCCACAAAATAAAAAAAAAAAACCCTTTTTATTACAATAAAAACCACTAACATTCCCAGTGAACAGTGCTTTGTAAAAAACACATGATCTGATCCCGGTGGTGTGATCATGGATTCTGTAGAGCTACAAAACATATCAGAGTAGAAAATATTTTTTTTAATTCAGTAAATAAATAGTTTAGGGCCATATGAAGGACCTTTTTGTTAATACACTTTCAATTATGTACTGGATAAATAAAAAGTCATTATTTGCTTGATTGTTTCTCTCTCTTTATTTGGAACCGTTGTGCAGATTTACTAGTATGAAACAACATATGAAATATTAATTTATAAAATATAAAAATATAGAAAACAGAACACTGTCCTGTTCTATTTTCCATTTTACTATGCTTGGTAATACTTCAGGTACATTCCTGTCACCGATGTTTGAGTGTGAACCAGTTTTAATATCCCCTCAACTAAAAAGCCCTGAATGGACAAAATAAACTCTGGCTCTGATGACAGACTTTCACCTTTATCATGGTGAGTGTAGGGAGTACAATTCAGTTGGTGTGAATCTGTAACTTTACCATTAG
>JAPTYQ010000028.1:21225216-21235721 GCA_029814465.1 Ostorhinchus cyanosoma | reverse complement strand
TCTATCTATCTATCTATCTATCTATCTATCTATCTATCTATCTATCTATCTATCTATCTATCTATCTATCTAGTTAAATCTAACATGTGACAATACTAGTACCCAAAGCTGTAAAACAAACGCAGCAATATGGAAAGGTGACGTTCACCTCCATAATGTAGAATTCAAATCTCTGCTGTAGAATAAAGTTTCATTAAACTGTTCATATAAACTAGACTTAAAAGTATGAATGACTAAATATAATTACTAGTTTTAGACTAATGACAAGATATATTGCAGGTGCCTTACAGTCACAGTAGACCTGAGAGTGGATATATTTTAGTGCTTTTAAATTTGATTTTTAATTAATAATAAACAGAAATCTACAGGTAAATAGTCTCTCTAATTTAAGGGCATTTAGCAGAGTTAATGAGTTGAGTTACCTGCAAGTAGTCGGCTAACTGATGGACATCCTAATATGTGAGAGAAGAAACAAAAATGCAGTTGAATGTGACGAATATTATGATAAGCATTGTCTCCTTCATATAAATGAACCTCCAGGACATTCAATGAAGCACCAATATGAAACTCACTGATTCCTTGATAGTGATAAACCCAGATCTGCAGGGAAATAAATGACAGAATTAGAGGATATATGACACTGATAGTGGTGAATAAGAGGTGATTTAATGAGTGAAAGTTAGACTCACTCTGTCTGCACACTGGCCTCTCGCTGAGCCTTTGTGTGGAGAATGTTTTCAGTTTTCTGGGTGAGTCTTTGGTGAATCCTTTCAGTTTGGATCGTTGTTTTGACGCTTGTCTTTTGAGCTTTGAAAGAAAAAAACAACAGATTTAGTCAAAGAATAAGAAATATCCTCAGCACAAAATGTTCCTCACCTGTTGAGATAGTTACCATTCACTCTGCTGTCTCTTTTGCTTTTCATCCTGTTTAGGTTTGTGTCTGGTTTAGAGGTGGGTGTTAGCCTCTGGCCTGTCTCCTCATTTGTCAGTGTTACCTGCTCTGACCACATTGAAGCCTGAGGAGAGCAAACAGAAAAGACAGAAATGAAGCTGGGAAATTCAGCTAAAATGACAAATGACAATTATGTATTCATACCCATTTGCTGGTGCTCGGAGCTTCACTCATGCTGCTGTTTGGTGTTAAAATCATGACTGGATGTCCGTTAGCAGTGGGACTGCGTTGGAAATTTGTATGCAGTGTCTCTGACTTGCTGACTGAAGTGTAAAGTTTCATTGAAAATGTCCTTGGCGTAGCTTTTTTTCTTTTTTCTCTCTTTGCAGACTTTGAACCACACGGGTCCGGGCTCACAGATCTCCTTCTCAGAAACTCCTGTTGTCTCTTTTCTTTAAGATTATTCTTTATCAGTTTTGTGTCGAATTCTCTCGTGGGACTCCGGCATGAAGTCACGTTGTTGCGTCCTCGAAGGTGTTCGTGTTTCTCGGCTCTGATCTCTGCTTTTTCGTCAAAGTTTGTCACTGGGGAGAGAAGTGTTTCACTGACAGCCAGGGCGTCCATGGCAGCTCCTCTGGCTGTTACAGTGTCGCAAATCTAACAAGAAAATATCAAAACATAGATGCAACTATTTATGATAAATTGTGCACAAAAGGAAGAGACAAGTGACATTTTCTGTTCCAATTTTTTTGTTTTTTATGACATTATTGTTAGTGACATTTCAGAGTAACAGGTAAAAGTAGTTAATTTTCTTCTTCATGTCATATTTAGATGTTTGTGAAGAGCTACCACGCCTATAAACTGGAGCTATAAATAGTCTGCAAATTGTCTTTTTGACATCTTTTTTCAGCACCCAGTATATTGGATCCCACACATGATCATGTTTTTTTTCTTAACTCCCTTATTCACTTTTACATTCACAGGAAACACTAAAAACATTTTAAGTATGGCCCCTATTTGGAGTTACTTTTTCTCCAAATTCCCCCAATAATGAGATGATGCTGACACTTTTACCTTTTCTAAAAATAGAAAAAGGAATAAATATTAATCTGGGTCACCATGATAGTTCCTGAAAGTGATATTAAAGTAAAGTCAAATGCAGAACATTAAGAGTGGCATGTAAGTCCATTCAGGTAGAAGCACCTGCAGTAATAACTAAAGTTATAGAGTGATAATAGTACCTGTAAGTAACAGTAGTCATAGAGTTATAGCAGTAGTAATACTTGTATTAAGTGTGTAGGTGATGGTGGATGGTATAGTAACTGCTTTTAATTTTCTTTAGTAAAAACCAGCTCTAACGCAGAATACCGGGGTTATCAAACAAAGGCTGGGCCCTGCTGCTTTTCCTTGAAGCTGTGGAGGGAAAATGTGCAGGGGTATGAAGAGACAAATGCAGTTTAAAAAGCAGAATAAAACCCAGACAGGGCTTACCTACTACTCCATCTCTGAGTTGCAGATGCTTCATGGGTGGTTGAATGTGCCTTCCATTTTGTCACTCTTCTGAAATAGTGTCTACAGGTTTTTGTCTGTGTTTCACATGTAGCTGTTTCTGTTGAGCGTAATTTTACAGGAAGTGAAGAGAACCACCGCGTCATATGTTCCTCTATCTCAGCAGCCACTCGCACCGAGCTGATGCCACGCACGGGTGGGCCCCAAGATTACAGACACACACAACCAATTCCCCCTGTGTGTAGTCATTACAGGGAGAGCCAGCTCTGCAGTTTGTGGCTGCCTTTTGGAAATTTTACTTAAAAAAAAAAAAAAAAAAACAGTTTTGCTTTTCATCAAAATATGCCTGTGACTTCTATAGGAGATATAAGTGACTCCAAAGGGGATTGGTGGCTTCATCTTTTACTTGTAGTGTGCATTTCTATTTGTCTTTATATGTGTTTTTTTTTGCAGACAGTTGATACAACTATGAATTTAAAGACTAGATTGATAATGTGAATGGAAAACAGAGAGCTTACAGATGTTTTAAAGTCCTATTTAGGACTTACATGAGCTACATTATGTATAGTGGGTTATACAGATTTGTTGCCATTCATGGAAAGGATTTGGTGTTAATTATGAAAATGACAACCTGCTGTAAAACCAATGTTTACACGCACATCTGTGTCTCTAACAGCTCTAAGAGTGAAAATTTATTATGTATTTATGAAAGATAAAAGACATTTTATCCTGTAGAAATAAACAGAAACACATGCCCATCTAAAAGATTTTCATTGAGTAATAAAAAGAGTATGGAGGTTCTTTGTTTGTTTTAAGCTTTAAAAATAAATCAATTAGACTTTAGGCTATACATGTTTACCTCAGATTATTTCTAATATTTCTAGTAATAGTCTCTATGCAAAGTATCATGGTGCTATGTGCTCTGAAATGTACAATTCAAATACAAAAATATTCTCAAAATTGCACTATTTTAGATTTATATTCACTGTAGGTAGATATTTATACTGTTTACTTACCTTGCCACACAATAATAGGCATTTCTGTAGGTTAAATGCGTGAGAAAATTAATTAAATGGGGAAAAAATTGAGTACAAGCAATAATGTGTACAAGCAACATGAATAGTACTCAAATTTACATCTTTACGTTACTCGTTACTCGTTACTTTTAGTCAGACATCTCTGTAAATGAACTTATCAAACTTCATAGTCAAGTCAGGATCAAATATGCAGCAGCGCCATGTAGCGGCCACTTCCGTATCAGCACGTTAATATCGCGCTATAGTCTCGCGTTGTTTCGGAGGATTTCTCGTGTATCCGCCATCCTTGTGGCTCTTTGCAGAAGGGCACGAAGAGGCCGAAACAAGGTGCCCGGTGTATCAAGAACTAGGCACTTCATCCTTCAACATGTTGTCCAGGCTTGTTATCATCCCAGGTGAGTCCTCATGCATCTTTGGAGAAGGTTGATAGAATCACTGAGCTGTAGTTTGCTCAAAATGTCAAGCAGGTGAAATGAAAGGTTTAAAGTGAAGCTGAAGGGTAAAGTGAAGGCCGCACATTGAATGAGAGACATGCTAATGCTAGTTAGAGTAAGATAATTCAAGACAAGCAGGCTTATGGACTGTCATTGAACAGAAATTTGTGCTGGCAAATATGTAGGCGTTTCTTAGATTGGGAAAGTATTTCTCTGTTACGGGTAGACTCTATTCACAATTCAGTGTTCTAGTGAAGAAGCTAATGTTAGCGAGTGCAAGCTACATAAGCTAATGTTAGCTCTACACGCCTGCAAATGTCACCTTATTGACAGTGTCCGACAGTTTTTATGCATTTCACTGCTCTTGTAATGGAACATTTCGTTATTTGACATGCAAATGTATCCAACTTTAATCTGTTTAATATTAACGTCCATTTAAGTTGGGTGACTGTGTGTCAAAGTCATCAGACCATTTATTTATATCTGAGTCGTTGTAAAGTTTGAAACCCCAGGTCTGCATTAAACCCTCCTGATAACAATAGAAATAGAAGAGTAGCTTTTCTTTAATAGTGTTTTTGTCAGATATTTTACATCTGCTAATTATTAGGAAACACTCAAGTTTAGTGCAATACAGCTGTACATCTGCAATTCAAGTTGAAAGTTGAAATTTATATATGTTAAAGTTTCATGGACTTCTGACGTTTGTTTTCAGTCATTAGTGAATAAGATTGGGTTTGAACTGTAAAAAATAAAACTACTGGAAGAGGTCACTTTTCTCTAGGACCTTGCATTTGCAGTTAATATATATTTTTTACATTTTAATTAATTAATTGATAATTTTAACAAATCAATGACTGACAGATTAAACTGAAAAAGATACTTGTTGTTACCTGCACCTACGCTTACCTCATCTTTGTTCTGTCATTTACAGCCAATGTCCTGAAAGGCAGCGGCCCCCTTGGAGCTGGGTAGGTGTCTTGACAATTTTCATCATCATTTCTTCCCCATGTCAGCTAACAGCTAACAGTGTTTTTGGTTACAGTCTGGTCCAGGCGTCCCGCTCCCTGCACACATCATCCCAGAGTCTGGCCCCTGTTCCCCCTCTGCCAGAGAAAGGAGGCAAAGTCCGTCATGGCATCTTCCCAGAGGAGTTGTTCCAGCTCCTGTACCCCAAAACTGGAGTCACAGGTCAGAAGGCTGTACCAGGAGCAAGAATACAAGTGTTCAGTTAAAAAATACACCTCAAAAGTTGAAACCTTAAAGTCATACATATTTATTTTAAATTAATTATGCTAATTAGAAGCTGCAAGAATAAAATATTTATTCATTGTTATAATTAAGAGTGGTATCCTCGATATTTCTGATATATTTTTGAACTAACATCAAGTAAAAGAAAAAAATATAGATTTGCTCTGTTTTATCAGACTACAGTTTATCAGACTCATTGATATTTAATACTTTTTGACCCAAAAAACCCTGCAGTACACTGTTTTATCTGTCTTGGAACATGATGGACCTTGAGTTGTCACATAATCTACTTTTCAGAGAGACTGCACACTTTTATTATTAAAAACATATATACCAGTGTTAAAAATTTTCTATTCAGTTAAATATATTTTAATTGCCTGTTTACACATGCTACTATTGTAATTTAAACAGCATTGTACTAATCTGTGGGTTTGAAGCATCCATGTTGTTAGCACAGGTAGCTAGGCTAGCAAGTTTATTTCAGTGGGTTTATGGTGATACATAGGATATGTTCATGCTAAGGTGTTTGGCTTCTTTGTGCACAAACTTGCAGAGTTTGTGTCACATGGTTCTCTGCTGCTTAAGACATAATGATGAAGAATCACTTAAAGTCTTTCATCAGTGGGTTTGACCTCTGAACTGTACTATGCAGGAAGTTGAGTCTGATTTACATGGATGATGTAAAGTTGAATTACTACCTTAAAACATTTTTTGCTTCACGACATAGTACTTGATGAATGGGTAAACTACAACTGTGACTGGTGTTTACTTCATCTAGATATTGTTAATACACTCTTGTGACCCAGCAACGGAAAGGGTTTCACAGCTTTACTTAAAAGAAAAACGGAAAGGACAAAATTGATTCATTTTGCTTTTTCCAGTCAAGATCATCATCCTCAGTCTCAGAAGGATATTGTAATATTGGACCAAAATGACGCAAAATGTAGTCTCTTGTCAAATAACAGCAAAAGACCATTACACACAGCCTAAGTCTCTAGAACCAGAGAAAACTTAAGTTTATTTGCAAGTCACCTACATTTTGTAAGAGGTGAGAAAATGTATGCATCGTGAGTCTACCTCAAAAGAACATTATGCAATATTTTGTCATAATCACCCAGCCCTAACTTGATCGTAACATAGTGTTGATAGCTGTTTTTAAAAATCGGTGCTATTGGTTACCCTATTCCTGTAAAATGTTTGAATTGTGTTTTAAAATTAATTTTAAATGAATGACAGTCTCTTTTTTGTGCTAGCATGTTTTTGTAGTCCTAAGAGATGCATTTTACATTTCTACTAAACGTTGCATTAAATGATTTTGTTCTGTGATCCTTCTGTACCATTATTGCCTCCATTTTGAGGATTTGAAACCTTTCTGTTCATTAGGGCCCTATATGTTGGGTACTGGCCTCATCACCTACATGCTTTCCAAGGAAATCTACGTCATCAACCATGAGACCTTTGCCGCCATCTCCATTGGTGCTGTCATCATCTATGGTGTCAAGAAATTTGGTCCAAGTGTAGCAGCTTTTGCTGACAAACTGAATGAGGTGGGTTGGTTTATGGCTTCATCTTTATTCTTTGGGTTATTTGACAGATTGGAGTTTGTTGATGCTCTTCCTGTTATCTTCTAAGAACGGTTCAGAGATAAGGACATATTAGTCAGAAGTTGTTTATTTTTTTTGCCCATCCTCCACACAAACAACCTGTAATTTTGCTCTTTGTATTTCTGCAGGAGAAAGAGGCCAAGGCTCAGGAGGTGAAGGACGTGGCCATGACCAGTCTGGCTGAGGCCATCGAGGATGAGAAGAAGGAGCAGTGGAGAGTCGATGGACGAGGAATGCTCTTTGATGCTAAGAGAGTAAGTAATAAGCAGTAACAGAACATTTATTTCACAGTGTCTTCATTTTTCATAATGGAGGGATTTATAGTTTCACTAGAATGAACTTGAAAATTGGGATTCAGCTCAGATTGATTAAAGGTTGATAAATGAGAAGTGGTTTTATCGACCTCTGCTGGTTTCACAGTAAATTGCAACAACGTAACAGACCGCAAAGAAACTGTTTTGATCGCTTTATATAGGGTGGGATATATAAATATTTTGCTAAAACAAATAGAATACAAATGGTGTTAAATATAAATATATAAAATGTAAATAATTTCTTATTGAGCTGTTATTATTCACTAATTTAGTTTTACATTTTCATTTGGATGTTTCATTGTCCTCTTGAATGCTAATATCTACTGTATCTCCACCAAGGCGTTCATGTCACTTAATTTTTCAAAATATTGTGTGTAAAGTGAACCTACTTAGACTGTCTGAAATGTCTGTTCACTGCAGTTAAATGGCTGACATGAGTTTAGTAGTGTGCTTTATTATGTGTTTAGTAGTGTGCTTTATTATGATGCTCCAGTAGCTGTAGTTCTTCATGTACCATCCAGTCTGTTTAATGTGGGAGTTAGTATAATTATTATATTGGCAGAATCCTATAATCTGACAGTGAATACATTTCATCCCTTGTGTGCGGAGGAGGAAACACATGCACATCCTTTAACTCATTTCATTCTCTGAATTCCAAATCTCCCTTTTATTTCAGAACAACGTGAGCATGCTGCTGGAGACCAACTACAGAGAGAGGCTACACATGGTGACAAATGAGGTGAAGAGGCGCTTGGATTATCAGATCGCCCTGCAGGACCTCCACCTCAGGATGGAGCAGGAGCACATGGTCAACTGGGTGGAGAAGAGCGTCATTGGCAGCATCACACCTCAGCAGGTCAGTAAATATGTCCAAGAGCTCCAACTGATGGATATTGTTCTATGGAGAGATTCATAAGTAATTGTCATTTTCTAATTGTATTGTGTAACATCAGGGTTTCCATGAGTTATGAGGTTAAAATCCAACAATCTGAATTATAAATGTCATTCTAAAGAAGCTTCAGTAATTCTGGACTCATTTCTTAATGAGTTTTTGGATGAAAAATTAGATGGCCCTGCTGTAACAAATGAAAATGTTATTTATAATTATATAAATCCTACAATGAATTTGTTACCACTAATATTAATTGTTTATTCCCATTTCTCAGTTCACATTCAGTTATTGTGTTAGGATGAAAAAAAGAGCTACTTCCAGAAGTAATAAGTTAAAAGAGTTTCTGTTACATTATTTGGCTCTAATGCGTTAAGTGCAGTGAGTTCTGTCTTGAACGATGCATTAGTACTTGATATAAGACACAAATCTGAGGTCTTGAACTCTCAAATGAGTAATTTCTGGCTTTAAAAGGTCACAGGGAGACAGAAAATAAATAATTAAACCATTAAAAGAAAACGCATCACCCATCTGTGACATCAAGGGCCACACTCTTTAACTTTCCTTCATGTCATTAATTTCATTTGCTTTTTTATTGTTGTGGAAATTAAAAAGGTCTTACATTGAACTCGTAGTTACCTTAAAAAGGTTTTAAAGGAGTAGTATTTTGCTTTTTTAAATGGAATTATGCATTTTAAAACACTTCCCAGTGGTCTACATAAACTGTAAATGCTATGTTTGTGTCTGAATTCTTCATTAATTCAACTCCACAGGTTCATCTTCAACCCTATTTATGACTAATGACATCAGAAATGTTGTTTTGAGCACTGGCCCTTTAAATGCAAATGAACCACATACTCCACCCCCTCCAGATTGTTGACCGTCCTGCTTTGTCCCGTTCAGCCACTTTTTTTCATTAATACAACCAACAACTGAACATTTTAGGTAATCAGCTTGAAGTTTGGACATATTTACAATTTTTACTACAACCGCTGCTGCTGATAAACAGCATATATGTCGTACTCAGAGAAATGTTCATCTGAAGTCTTGACCTTATATGTGCAAATGTCATGACGTAACTAGTTATAGACGTAACAAATTAAGAAGGAATTTAAACTGATTGTTGAAATCCACTTGATTTTTGCCAAAATGAATATAACGATAGCTTTGCAGCACCTGGAGGGTTCAAATTCAAAGTTTTTAAACTATTAGGGCCTGAATATACAAATAAATGAACCAAAGACTAATAAAAGTGGGTGTAACAAGACATGACCCGTTAAATGAAAGGTGTTGAAATCTATGAAAATGTAATGAATGTGTAGCTTTAGTTCATTTAAGTGTAGCTGTTTAAATTTTAACTGGCTTTTATTTAATAAATACATTTTGACTGTTTACATCCAATTAACTCTGTAAAGCCCTGTGAGATAACCCTGTTGTGGTATAGGGTTCTACAAATAAATTGAATTCAATTGAATTTCCTTGAAAAAACAGTTTGTTCATACTTTAATATAGATTGTGCATATTTGTCGATGTATTTCACCTTTTGATATGAAAAAACATTTTATTACATCATAGTATGTTTGTTATTGCACATTTGAGACATGTAAATCGTAATTCAGTGGTGCATGAAACTTCTTGAACCCCTGCATACTTGTCTTTTTCCTTTTTATATATAAAAAAAATGACCATATTTTTGTCTTTTATGTTTTCCTCTCCAGGAGAAGGAAAGCATCGCTAAGTGCATCACAGACCTGAAGGCTCTGGCTAAGACCACTCAGGCCAAAGCCACCGCTTGATCCGTGACGTCTTCGGAGAAGGCTGTTCTAGTTTCCGACCCATTGACCTGAGAGGAGACGCCCACTTTTCTTTACAGAATAAACTATTCCCTCTTTAAAGATGTCTCTGTCAATATTATGGGTGTGTACAGTATTTACACGTCAGCTGATGGTAAAATAAATGGTTCTCTTATTCACACACTATCTGTTGTTTTTTTTTTTGTTTAAATTATTTGGTCTGTGTTTTTCTATGACATTTATGTGTGACGTTTAACTCTTATCATTTTATAGCCACTATATATTGCACTTAAGGTTGGTAATTGCATAAGAGCATTTTGTGGAGCTCTTTAGGAACCTTTGGTCTTCCTTATGGAGATACTGCGGAGCTTTCCTCAACCTTTGGACTCGTAATGAACCAGACCTCCAATACCTAATCCTCAAATGACGAATCAGGCCAACCCTCGTCATCGTCACTCCTGAAGAATCACTGCACTTTGAACCTGCTGCTTTGTAGCAGGAAGAAAAGGAGATTTTACTCTGAGAGTCATGAGGGACAGGTTCATGGTGATGTCTGCTGTTCAGAGAAGATCTGTGTGAAACTGGGGAATAATGACATGATAGCAGAGCTGATGCTGACGGGTAAGAGCAGACCCAAACGGTCAGGATGTGATCGCATTCTACTACAGGCTCCGTCTGTTGGAAGGAGGTGTTATCACTCATTAATTCAAATATATCCACTCTTACAGAAACTGGACTCGTCAACTGGAAAATTAACTGAACATTTAATCCAGAAGGTACGTTTA
>JAPTYQ010000028.1:21159835-21177783 GCA_029814465.1 Ostorhinchus cyanosoma | reverse complement strand
GGCGGGGCCAATACAGAGGAGGAAGAACTAGGGTATGTAAACTTATGATCAGGGTCATTTGGACAGTTTCTGTTGTCTATATAATTTAAAGAGCAAACACAATTTTTTGGTAACAAATGGATTCACCAAACCACTAGCCACAAGTGAAAGTATTTGTATCGTCAATTTTCTCTGCAAAATGGCCAAAGAATCACAATTCTGCTAGGGTATGTAAACTTATGAGCACAACTGTATGCCTTTACCTTTAACACAATGCAACAGATAAATATCTGCCACTGGTGAACATCAACGTATTTGCCAACAGCACTAAACAAGGCCGATCCTAGTGTTTGGCCAGTATATTGTATATGTATGGAGGAAAAACATCCAATATCGAAGATCATGCCGACTGATGCACTTGTGTGCCAGAGGTAGTTTAGAACCCATTTTCATCTTCATCTTACTTCATCTTCAACTTCACAAACAGAAACAAAGCAAGACAAGATGATCAGACTTGAAACATCCCACATGACTGAACTGAATACACATTTCAGTCTCTTGTGCTTTTTGTGGCAGATGCTCAAAGCTGCAGTGAAGCCTCTCTACTACCACTCTCTTGTCCAAAACAACAAACACACATACTTTGCATAGACAATGCAGCAGGATGTAAAGAGCCTCCTGCGCTAAAGGATGCTTCACCTCTCTGTCATTCGTCATCACTTGTGCTGCATCACAGCTGACTCCCCTGGAGACGTATAATCAGTGTGTTTCTATACCCACAGATGCTTTAGTGTCTGCAGCTGCATGAACTAAATGCATGTCGGCTGCTGTTTATATTCTACAGGAAACCTCTTTCCTGTGTGTCTTTACAGCTGTGAGCTTTTTACTTTTTACATAAAGAAAATAATTACTGGAAATATTGGTAGCATTTTAGCTTTAGTTAACCTACCTTTTCAGAGTACTTGTAACATTTCAAACAGATACAGATTAATATCATAGTTGATTCACGTGCCCATTATGCTCTTGGTGTAAATAATATAAATTGCGTCAGATATTTAACAGAGTTCCTCAAAGCCCAAACATCCAAGTTACTTTTAGTTCACTGTCAGAGGTGTAAATAAACCAAACAATAGTCACATTTAAGAAGCTGCAATAGAATAAATAGAAGTTTGATTGTTCTTGTTAAAATTACTATGACAGTTTCATTAAAATAGTTGGTGATTCATTTCACAGCTGACAACGAAGTGATTAATTGACAAATTGATGCAGCTCTACATAATTTAAAACAAATTTGAAAAGAGCATTTTGTCATAATTCATGCATGACAGTGATGAAATAGTGTTGTTCAATATATTATTCATAGTCCTATATGTGACAGCGAATCTACAGATACAAGTCATTTGAATTGTTAGATTTTCTCCTAAATTGTTGAAATGTTACAAATACTCTAAAAACTCTCTGCAGGGGAACTATCCATGTAAAGTGTTACCAAAATATAAGAGCTAAATACACTCAGATCTTAGAAACAGCAGTTTACAGTCAGATATCATAGTTGCAGGTGTAGGCAGCAAAATATATTGATCTGCTCTTCTTCTTTGTGCACAGTTGCACCTTCACAACATCCTTAAAAGACATGAGAAAGCTGGTTTGTGGGCCAATCAATCGACACACATTCTCACTATAGAAAGCAGAGCTCAGGGCTATTACACAAAGCCGTCAAGGGACAGGCAGAGGAGAGTGGCAGTGAGTGGGAAAGAGAGGAGGGGGAGGGTTGGAGGGGAGAGAGGAGAGCGTTGTTTGTGCTTTTGCCCTGGATGAGGGTAGTGAGCGTACCTGCCTCCTCAGAGCCTGCGTTAACCAGCAGCTAGCAGGGCAGACAGAGGAGAGACATACAGAGAAGGGAGAGAGAGGCTGTCCCGGCAGGGAGATGGAGCATGACCAAACAGCAAATGGCCCGGGATGGCGTCTGCTGTCCTTTTCAAGACGGGTTAACATGATGACAGGGAGGGAAGGAAGGATGCAGAGAGAAGGAAACAAGAAAGAAAACACTTCAAAGACTCAGTCAAATGATAAAAACTGCAAACATACACACATGCACTCACATGACATAAACACACACACACAACAGTCATCTGCACTTGTCTGTAAATCTGTCCCTGTCATACATACAAAAAGCTGGTCCAGCAGATCCATGAACTCCCCCCTCACATCCCAGTGTGTGACCCCCCTCTGCTATGTCTGCCTCCTGGTTCAGGCCAGCTGTCGCTGCACTAGCTGCCTCTGGAGCTGATCCTCCTCATTTAAATGCCTCTGACATCTATCTGGAAAGTACCACAGGAGGGAGAGGAGGGGGGGGGACGGCCAGTCAATGCGTCTCCTCCACAGCGGAGCCTGCTGACAGTTTCTCCAACAGCACCCCTCCTGTCCACTTTACCCTCCTGGCTATGTTTTGCTGAGGGGACCATGTGTTCAGGATGTTTGTGTTTGTCTGTGTGTATGAGTGTGAATTAAATGCTGCTGTCTCAGCACTAAGGTTTGAGATGTCACAGTCTTTTTTCACCAGCTGAATAGCAACAGTCTGAGGGACTGTCTACTAAATGAGACCGAGCCTCCATCTCCTCTCACATGAATGAAATTAAAGGGCCAGCACGTTGTCCCAATTATGACTGCTGCAGTCATTTTCTGGAAAATGCTTTCCCATGCTATAAACACAAGAGTCCTTGCATTGTGGACAAAGGTTTTTGTTTTTACTTTACTTACAGTGAACTGATGCACTTATATGATGTAAAAATACAGACTGTTGAGTGTGTGAAAGCCTTATATTGTGTCTGCTGTGTGTAAAGCAGCTGCTCTGCAGTCATACCTCTGCATAATGCATTTTTGCAGTAAATGTAAATTTGCTCTGGATAACAGCAATGCCTGCATGCATAAATTAGCAAAAAGTATTACAGTTAGCTTTTCACTTCTGATTTGGGTCAAACTACACTGCATGAATTTCAATTGAAGCCCAGGAGAAAGAAAAGACAGAAGACGATGTGACATTTAGCTACTGCTTCTATCAAACGAGAGGTTCTGACCTTCAAAAGTCTAGAAAGATCTGAAGGATGGCCTACGGTGTGCATCCAAGTACAGACACAGGTATGAATACAATGTGGTCAGAAGCCTAAGCTTCAATTGGAAAAGTACATCAGACTAACATAATGTCGTCAGACTTTAAAAGAGATAGGTTAGGGTTTTGATTAGATCGTGGTAACAATGACCACTCTTCAGTCACAGAACTGATGTTTTTGTAACTAGAACTTTTAGTTTTTATTCTTAACTACTTTCTGTCTTGGACTGTAGTTATAACACATTTATATACTGACATTTTCCGTGTGTCTTTTACAAACTAAGTAAAGGATCTAAATATTGGACATCTACACACTTTTAGGCATCCATTACATTTAACCAAATTTACTTAGTGTATTTCCATTTTACTTTGTGCTTCAATGTCACTACATTTCATAAAATACTGTAATTTATACACTTGATTGTTTTCTATAATTTATACACGACTGTTCATCCTTTTAATGTCCAGTGAAAGTCAAGTGTCTTCAAATGTGTTCATTTCTAATGTTTGTAATAAACTGAAGGATGAAAAACTCTCCTCTTTCTTAAACTAATTAACGCTTTAAAAACCATACATTGAAAAAATATATTGTTTTCACTGTTTTCTTTGAATGACAAACTTGTACTTGTAGTGTGGTATTTTGACAATGTGGTGTTAATACTTTCACTGAAGTTAAACGTCATTAGTGAGTTGTTTAAAGTATTACAACCGTCATAGTGGAAAACCATGTTGATTAAATCTGCTGTTACCTAAGAGTTATGCTAATTCTATTAACTTCACACAAAAGAAGCTTTTTAGCTCAGTCAACATCTGTTGGCATAACACATTTGTGTTTCCTATCTTATCTTTTCTTACTCAACACTGTCTAGAGTTCAACTCAAGTTTCTTAACTTGTAACTAAAAAAGAGATTTTTTTTCTACATAGTTGTGATAAATGGATGCATTTGTGTGGTTATTTTATTCTGAAATTTTTGAAAATCAGTTCTGAAGTTGTTTATTTTTGTGATCACACAAAACATACAGCCATAACATCCTGAGTCCCTCTGACCTCATCGTTTTCATTAAAACTGATAGGTTTTTGGCAACATGGGGCATCAATTCTATTATTAACTTTAACCATATTGTATTTCAAGTAGTCTGACAAGAAACAAGAATTCTACAGCTTCGATTGAAAATCTACCCAGTCACAAACGGTTTGCATGTCTCTTAAATGTTTTATGACAGATATGGGGTTAAATACACTGTTGACCATAAAGTTGAAATAATTTTTTCAGACACATTCCTCTTTTCATGCCTATTCATATACATCAGTAATAACCTTTGACCATGTGCAATGATCACATACTGACTCCCAGGTACACTTTATCTATCAAGAATAAATCACATTGTCACAATTATTTCATGAGAGGAGACAATAATATTTAATTCCAACTTTACGGGCAACAGTGTATGTGACTGACGACTGTAATTACCTATAATTCTTCAGCAGTGACTCTACTGCTCTACTCCATGGGTCAAAACCAAAACATGGAAAAGTAGCTTCAATTTTCCAATGATGCTGCAGGAGAACAGTGAGTATTTTCAAATTCTGGTATTTTTTCCTGTGATTTTGGCTGCTGCCACTCTGGAAATACAGGGAAAACACTATTCTAACTAAACAAAATTTTAACCTGAATAGAAAAACTTAAATCACTATTGTCAGAAAATATGGTGAATTACCACTTATTCTTATTCTATTGCTCAGTGATACATAGTGTTAGTGTGCACTGAAGCTCCTTTGAGGCTTTGAGATGGACTCATCAAATATCTTCAAGGGGAGCACATCAGGCCAGACCATCAGTCTCCCTCTGATGGCCAAGCACTATATCACATATAGAAGAAGGAAGCTCATCATGATGTGAGGCAGTTTAGATTAGGTTATGAATTTGCATCACAGATACCCTTTAAAGAGAAGTCATTAGTTACACAGAAAGGATTTTAAAAGGTTAAAAAAATAAATAAACTACAATAATTCAAACATGGCTGAAATGTGAAACTACCACTTGCCCCTGTCAGTAATAAAGTGGGTTTTTGATCTCATGAACCCTGTAGAGTGACCCATTTCGATCCTGGTAAAACAAGAGCTAAATATGCATGAAGTAGCTGAAAAAACATTACTGAACTTAATCTAAGATATAATAATATTAAACAAAGTACTGTATCATCTTTCATGTAATTACTGTGCATAAAAATAGTAGAAAAGCAGCTCTGTACCTTCGAAGCAACTCTGGTTCTCCACAGGTTTGTGTTGCAGACAGAAAGTGGCATCAGGTATTGACTGATTTATCGTCTCCATCACCACTACAGTAGGTTTGAGGTATAATACAACAAAGCTATTGCCCCACCCACAGGGCTTAAGTCCACGAGACCACTAACAGGTCAGAGGGTGGCTCACATGAGTGACACAGATACATGAGATACACACCCCTAAACACCAGCACAAAGAGTGAATGGAACAGAGCGGGGAGTGACTGAAGGTTATCAGATAAAGGTGAGTCAAGCTGCAGATACGTGGGATTCCCAATGTCCAGTCAATGATTAATTACAACTTGAGTAATTACCTGTGCAGATTGCATTACTGTGGGAGTGACAAGGCTTAACATTTAACCTGAAGGGTCTCCTTCCTCTGTCGTTACTGTATTTGGACATGACACAGACCCTGACATGGAATGATGACAGGGTGTGACACAGCCTGAGGAGGCGTGAGCTGCATGTGGGCGACCAACAATGTGTCAAAGGCTTCTTGCATAACCTAAATGATGCCCATGTATAAACAAACAGGCCATAACTGTATGTTCCATAAGATGTGAGGTTTTCTTCATAGAAATTCAAGGGGTGACCACTTCCATCAAATACTGTGCCACCTTTAACTCATGACTAAACTTTAACTGGTGACATTAATGAAAAAGATTTCTTCAAAGTCAAACTGTGTCACACCGTGGTGAGGTTGTCTTGTTTTGGGTTTATTGTCTTGTAATTTCCTGTTTTATTTTGAAAGGCTAATTCTCCTCTCGTTTCAGAGCACTTGCCCTTTCCTCATGTGTCACCTGGTGTCTGCCCTGATTACAGATTGTCTCCACCTGTTCCCCATTACCCTCCATGTCTTTAAATAGTCTGTGTTCCCCTTATCTTGTGCCAGTGTGTTTTTGTCTGTCGACTGATTCACCTGAGCCTGTTTTCGGTTCATTTTCACAGCCATACAGTCTGTCTCACCTAAGCCATTGTTCCTAGAAACGAGGGATTTTTTTTTTGTTTGTAACTTGTATAATTTCAACATAACTGACTTATCCTCCTAAAGCCCAAATTTTTTTGTAATATAAATAAAATATTTGTTTTTTTATTCAGTTTGTCCAGCAACCAATCCAAACAAAACAAATTATCTAAAAACCAGTAGAATATCATGATATTAATAACATGGGAACAGTTTGAAGTGAATTTGGGACAATAGTCTACAGGGGCTAACATCAACTGTTTGAAAACAAATCTTTTTAGGTTGAGGCTCTGCATTCTATGATTAAAGGCCAGAGTTTTGTGATGGGAACATCAGAACATGTACCGTACTTTGTGGTTGATCACTGGGCAAAAAGATACACCTCCAAATGACATTTCAGTACATTTTATAGTAATTAAAGTGGTCAGAGCGGTCATGAGACTTCTGCAGTTAATAACTTCCCTGTGTTTCTTGGCAGTAGGACATTTGCTCTGTGATACAGGGGTCTGCACATCCTCATTTGATCAGACAGGCCGGGGCTTAAATATGTGATTGACAGCTGTGATGATGAATCACTGACCAAATTGTATTAGATGTGACCTGGGACTCTATTTTCTGTCTGGAAAATGGAAGTTAGGAAAGTGGTTTTACTTTTCCATAAGAGCATGAAATGAATTAGATTATCTCTTTTTATCTTTAGTGTTTTGATTTGGACACTGAGGCGGATAGTGTGTATTTTAAAATTTTAGTATTTCCACCCTGTGATTTTGGCTCCTGCATCTTTAAGTCATATTCTTACCATTTTGTTTTATTTTTTTTTTTCACGTGCACTAGTAGTTGTCTTAGTGTACAACCCACCTCCATGCTTCATGTTTCGGTTTGGCATTCTTACAGGCCTAACCTTCTTCTAAACATTTACACTGACCATTATCACCAGTTATCAACAGCTCAGTATTAGTCTCATCTGACCAGTGGACATTCTTCCAGTAGATCTAGTCTTGTTTTTTTTCTGCTTTTGCTCCTTAAATAGAGCCTTGTGAAGGAGTCTTTCATGTACAGCTCTCTTTTCACTGTAAATGTCTTCCCCATCTGTTGTCCTGGATTGATTGTGAACATTCTACACTAAAATACATCCGTTTGTTACAGTCAGTTCAATTTTTTTCAATGCTTGTCCATTCTATCATTTATGCTGATGAACTTGGTACCTCTACCAAAGAGAAAACAGGCTTGTACAATTTTATAGTTTATTATCTTAAGTCCTTGTTTTTCAGTAGATTTTTCCATGGTGCCAAGTAATGACCACTAGTCAAACAAATAACTAAACTCACATCAGTTTCTATAAATGTACAGGCTGTTCAAGGACAAACTGAACTTCTCTCATTATCATCACAAAACTCAGACCATAATCTAATAGAGAAAGATTAAACCTAAAAAAAAGGGCAAATATTAAGAAAGTGTGTGAATGTTTGACTCCCTGAGAATGTGATTTAAGAAATAAAAGATTCTCTATTGCGCAAAAGTTTCACAATGTTAAAAGAATGTGGGCTAGATGAACAAAAAGATGGGATATACAGTTGTGGAAAAAATTATTAGACCACCCCTTGTTTACTTCAATTTTTTGTTCATTTTAATGCCTGGTACAACTAAAAGTACATTTGTTTGGACAAATATAATGATAACAACAATAAAAGCTCAGAAGAGTTTAATTTCAGAGCTGATATCTATCCATTTTCCATGTTTTCTTGATAATAACCAAAATCACTTTAGTTCTTAAATCTATGTCATTGTACTGACAAAAACAGTGCTTTTATTCATTCCATGTTTTCTTTTCTGTCCGTTCTAGTCACATACACACAGGAGTTAGTATTTGACTGCATAACCATTGTTTTTGATGACTTTTGATGGTATAATAATTTTTTTCCGCAACTGTATGTTCAAACAAAACACCTGAAAATGCTAAAAAAACTGATCGGATAACAATCCAGTGATGCTCTAAACCATAACACAACACGAACAGGAACCAGGCTGCTTTAACAGTCATAAATATTCATGATATTCATTAGATAAATGCCTGAATTTCTATAAAAACTGAAAGGAACAGGGTGTTCTTTGAGCGGTATTAGTGCACATGTAACCTAATACAGGACAGTTACATGTTAATATGTCCAGTGAAATACACGTAAGTCTGTCATACTCAGTTGAGGCTGTGCTAGAAGCCTTATGTGCAACGAGGAATTGTTAATTAAGCGAGGCTGAATTAGAAAAAGAAATGTAAAGGATAAAGAGTCAAGCAGTGCTTTTTGAATAATTATCAAATCTTCATTATTGATGTTGTTGAAAAGTGTATTGTTATATTCTCGCTGTAATTGCTTTTTTAGTATTTTTCATCATTACAAAAGCTTTTTATGTAATTCATTAAGTCCAGGGCTACAGTTCAGTCTTTTCTAAATGCAACTAGTGCTGCTAGATGAAATTAGTGTCCCCATTTGTGCTGATTTTAAGTGGTTCAACAAGTGCAAAACCAGCATGAGGCACAGAGTGGGATAACTGGTGAGTGGGTGGGAGGCACACTAATCTCAGAACTACCCTTTCCACAGCTAGAGAAGTGATTCACCCACCGATGAGTTCAATCCAAAAACCCTACAATAATGTGCTAAATATGGACCGAGCTGCACCTCATCACATCACAAAATAACCGTGAGAAGAGCAAGAGGCTGTTCCAAAGGCACAACAGAGCATATGTGCTGCGTACAGAGTGGTAAGTAACCTTTGAAGGAAGCTAAACTGCTGTGGTCGTTTCCACTCTGCTGGTCGATTTGCTCATTAGATTAAAGGTTTGGACTCTTATTGACATAATGTATCAGGCTGAAGCTCCTCCTGCCTGATTAGGGACAATTTCAACAATCATTAAGACAAGAAGTGACATGGAAGCGTCTGACAGTCCATAATTTATGACCCTGTAATGAGAAGCTGCAACCGATTGAATAGCAATCACCTTATTAAAAATTCTGAATTTAAAATAACTGTTAATAACTAAAATAATCAATTCATTATGACTCTGCAGCCTGTTTTTTCTTGTGTTTACACAGACTGTACTGTACAATCTGCACTAAATTACGTTAATGGCCTTTTGAAAACACAAAAGATGAGTCACCTAAATGTCATCTTTGCTTACTCAGACGTTTCCCTGGACATTTTTTCTGCATAAAATGTGATTTTATCTTAATGTGCTTCAGCAGACTCCTACTAAATCAAACCCTGGAGGCTTCAGATCTGAATCTGTGCACAGTCTGCTTCTCCTCTACATCATGAAAAAAAGAATCTGTTTCCATCGAATATAAAAGCCAAGGATGGTTCTGACTCCAGAGCAATTTTTGTAATAACCACTTTCAAATACGAGGCATAAATGAGAGTAATCACAGAGAAAGTCCTGATAATAGAGGATGAATGGTGAATCACTCAGACTCCCGACTGTTGGACTTATTGTTGGGGTAAAAATCACTCTGACTCCACTGACAGTCATCACGTCACAACATGCCAACTGTCAGCCCAGCGTGTCCTCAGCAGGAAAAGGAATCTACAGCGTTTTTAAAGAAACACTGGGCATTATGTAAGGAATCTGTTCTCATAATCTGCCAATGCAGGGGATTATATCACTTGTTTACAATAAAAAACCTTGGATCATCTGTCTTATTTTAAGGTGTTGAAATAGGTGGATCACACAGAGACAAAGACAAACAAATGTACATGATTTTTTTTTCCCTCAAAGCTAAATATGAATAAAAACGACAGTGCATATGGACTGTGATGTGATTATTTCACATGCTCACTTTGCAATGACTTGACTATGTCCAAAATATATAGGACATTACTGACACATGTAAAATATATTTTTAATAATACAACATGTAACTAGACATGTTTTAATAATCACTGTAATCCTCACTGTTAAGAAACTGCAACCTGCAAATGTTGGAATTTTTTTTGCTTGAAAATAAAATGCATTTATACAATTTATTGTTTTGTTAAACTAATCAATAGAATTTTTAATTTGATCAACTAAGGAATACTCAGACTGAACAAAAAAAGTAGAGGAAGCTACTGTTACATGTCCCTTTGGTTGCATTTTGACTGTCACCATGCGCCACTCGCGACCATATGTCTACAAAGGGGCGGAGCTGCAGGAGAGCAGAGGGTTGATGGGTAAGTTAATGCTAAACATGATCTTACAAGCACAGTAAAACATCTAGAATTAAGCCATAGACTGACTCCCAGAGATTAGGCAGCAAATCTTCATCAAACATCTGCATCTTGTCAGTGTGATTCTGAGACCAGACTCCTGGAAAAATGGATTTAACACATTTAGAGAGAGCTTCAGAGTAAGTCATCGGCTGCCAGGGCTTTGTAGAGCTGGTGTCTAGTGGCCAACAGTGGTGCTCTGCCACACTTCATGATGCTTCTGCACTGGCTTCATTTTAGAGCCGAGGTCCCTGCCCCTCGGGAGCTCAATATGCAGATATGACTGCTCAAAACTAATGACGCACTGCTGCTGCATATTCTGTCACTCAGTCATTCATTCAGGCATTCAGATTCTATAACTGCGTAATCCAATTAAATATCTTAAATTATGTGATGCTGCTTTTTTTTCTTTATAAAAGCAACGTGCTCAAAAAAAAACATGTTTAGGTCAAGAGAGGCCTCTGAATAAAGGGGTACAGAGATGGCTGGTATTGCATCACGGGGTCATTCTTCATTCTACCCTTTGTATTTTGGATGAAAGACTGATCGGTGTTTGCATACATCAGAGTGCAAACTAATCCTCTCATTCAGCAGGGGGATCAGCTCCTGAGGTTCTATCCTACATATTCTCTGCTGGCCACATGTACTGTACTGCCATCCAACCCCGTGAAAAACACCACTGTCACATTTATCTGGGCAGCACATCACTTCCTATGAACATCAAAAATACAAATCTGTTCTTTAGGTTGAGCTTGCAAACCGGTCTTATACATTCTGAAAAGCTGTTATCATTTTTTACATATTACTAATCCATCCTCGAGTTAAATGCAGTGGCTATCATTTATATATCACGCAAGGAATTATGCAATATATATTAGTAATGTGAAAATCCAAACACTATTGCATATTAATTTTGAGAGTGTGGTTGATTCTGTGGATTATATGCATGTATGCAGCCTCATTTGTATAAACAAAACCGGTGAGGGAGGAAGTAGGGCAGCATAATCAACTGAAATATTACCAAACTTGCATTATGGCCAAGTACAACATCCAAATATCAGCAGCTGCAGTTTGTTTTTGACGGTAAAATGTTTCGCAACAAACCAGTATGAGTGAGGCGCTGCTGCAGAGATTAAAATCATATTCTCCAGGCGCAAGGAATATGCTTGTTTGCTACTGACCACAGTAAACACTACATTATTATAATGTGTAAATAAATTGTTTTGTGAAATTGAGATGCAAACATTTGGGTTCCCACTAACTGTGACTCATACAATATTGCAATATTACAATAGTCCTAGAAGAAAACCCTCTGATAAAAAAAATTATAAAATGTAGCCTATGAACACCAGCAACCAAGAGCGTACTCTGCCTCTCAGATCAACAGGTTTGAATTTCTCCAAACTATTTCAGACAAAAAGTATTTCGCACAGTAACCTCTTTTCACACATGCCTTTGCATTTGCACTGTAAGCAGTAAAATTAATCACAAGTCAACAAACACAATATAAGGAGATTCACAGTTCTGTTTCACAGTAACACCAGCTCAGTTCAGGTGAATTTTCACCATCTGTTACGAGACCGACATGTTCAAACTGACCTTCCCCTCTGCCCCCAGGTTGTCAAACCCACCTGTGCTGGTTGCATACTGCAGACTGCCTCGCTTCCTGAAGGGGGAGAGGGGCTTGCCTTTAGCAGCCCCTGTAGTGGTCCCAGGTGGCAGGTTGGAGGACATGTTTCCAGGTCGTGCAGTTCAGCTCGGCGTTGATGGGAAAGGAATAGATGAGTGAGTCAGAGCTGCAGAGAAAAGAGCGTTGGACAGCTAGAGAATGTGAAAGGAGGAGGAGGAAAAGGAGGTGGAGGAGAGAAAAAACAGAAGAGAAAGGAGGGGGAATCAGAGGAGAAATGGGGCACAGATGCTGAGGAGGTTTGACCGCAGTCGGTGCTTGTAATTGTGTGTGAGTGCTACGTGCCTGTGAGCAGGGATTTCCAGAGTGGTGGGTCCAGCATGGGGCTGCAGAGCATCCCTCTGCAGCGAAACAAGCCCCGCCTCCATGAAACACCCCCCAACTGCCTGAGCTGCAGCGTCGATGGAGAGGATAGGCTTCCCTGCCCACTACACAGAAACACACACAGAATGCCAAACATATATATATATATACACATACACACACTCAGAGCATACAAAGCACACTGCAGCACACAAGTAACTCCTGCCTGCACTGTTGCCATGACAACCACAAATCTGTGTCTGAGCAAGATCCAATGGGGAGGAAAGTTGTGATTACAGCAGCAAAGACATAGTAAAATAAATGTGAGTACAGACTAAGAGTCAGTAAGTTATGAAAACTACAAAACAAAGGTAGATTTTATGTGGATTTATGTAGATTTTATGATGGGAAAAGTGCCTCATTTTAACTTAAAAAAAAAGTTGAATAGTAGCTGCCACGAGTCACTGCTAAATAAAAGAAAATACCTTTTGTTAAAAACAAAACAAAAAAAAAACATTACGCTTCTTTTACTATAGAGACTTCAAATATTGTAAGTGTTTTAAAGAACACATCTGCAACCTGTCAAAATGTGTGAAAAGAGGAAAATATGTAGCTAGAAGCAAGAAGGCTTTTCCCTTTCTTTCTTTCTTTCTTTCTTTCTTTCTTTCTTTCTTTCTTTCTTTTTTAAAATTAATTTCTCTTTAGACGTGTATGTATTTGTCATTTTAATCTGAGTTTTATTTATAATTGTTAAATTTGTCAATAAAGATAATATTTTGTTTGAAGTGGTTGCACATGTTTTTTGGAAAATAGGCAAAAGCAACAAAACAGCATAATTTACCTGTAATTCAGAGCAAATTTTTGTTTAGTTTTTTCTTCTTCTTTTTTTTTATACACATTTACTTACACAGAAGTGTCTTCAATCCTGTTCTTTTCACACATTAAAGTGATTTCATCTTGTGGACAAACTACTGTTTAGTGATGATGATGAGGTGTGTGAACAGTGAAGCCACGCCCCCTAGTGGTGAACATCCGAAACTGAATGAAGGTACAAAGTGAAAGTGGAGTGGAAGGTGGTGAGAGTCTAGGTGACATCAGAAGAGATAAAGACATTTAGAAATGATCAAGGGTTCAGATTGCGATTCCATACTATGATGTTTTTTAATCTAATACTCTATGTCCAGAATGAGTATTAAAAACACAAAAATGCTCTAAAATAAGGCACACAAGTAAAGGTATCTGTCAATATTGAACAGCTAACTATTTTCAATAGTGAGGTACTTTGAAAGGACTCAGCATGGATTGAATGAGTAGATCAGACTGTATGAGCGCCCCCATGTGGACACAGCTGTAACCACAAGAAACAAGTCTGCTATAAAACTGAAAGTCATTATTTTGTTAATATTATGATGTAAACATGATGCACTTTTATAGATGAGGTCATGTTTATTAATGTTTTTGGGTGAATAGTTCAAAGTTGTATTGTATAATGTAAGTTAATACATCTAAACAGAATATGCAGGGATGATACTGACAAGACACATGTCGTGTTTTAGAAAGACCAGACCTGGTCTAACATCCAGCTGGTACATCTGGTTTAATTTCAGATCAATTAAATGAAAAAAGTCTGGTTTTTAAAAGTGTGCAGCACAGTCACAAAAAAAGCAGATCAAATACTTGATATAAGAACATGATAAAATGGTAAGTGCATCTAAACTAAACATTAGATTTTACAGATTGATGAATCCTTAATTCACTTCCAAACGGCTGAATCATTCTACTGTGTTGGGAATAATCAGAGGATTTCTTTATGCTTAAAACATTCTCACAGGATTTCGAGTCATTCTATAGTCAACTATTTTCAAGTTGTGAATTGAACAGTGATTTCAGTTTCAGTACTGTCAGACTGAATAAGAATGGGTCTTCAATGAAAAATGAATGAACAGTCAGCGAAAAAACAAGATCTGAAATTATGTTCAAAACTGAGGTCAAGAATGAATATTCAATATGACAGATTTAGAGATAAAATGAAACTATATTTTCAGTTCTGGACAGTCTTCAGACTAACAACTACCTTCACTATAAAAAATCTGAAAAATGTCAAAAAGTGGTGTAATTCAAATTTATGAAGTGTCTTTTATAATCAGGATCCAGACCGAGTCAGAGGTGCAGACAGA
This sequence comes from Ostorhinchus cyanosoma, assembly GCA_029814465.1. Classification (NCBI taxonomy): domain Eukaryota; kingdom Metazoa; phylum Chordata; class Actinopteri; order Kurtiformes; family Apogonidae; genus Ostorhinchus; species Ostorhinchus cyanosoma. The sequence goes on along the minus strand of JAPTYQ010000028.1, from coordinate 21,163,039 downwards.
CAGACGGACCCAACTGTAGTAGTCACAAGGGTATCCTAAGTATCCTAAGTTAATTATAACACGTATAGGTGTGTTTCAGGAGGAATCAGAGGACTCAACCCCCTCAGTGTTTACAACATGTATACTTGGCAATAAACACAGGAGGAAGTTATCTTTTCTGTATTTGAGCCATATTATGGGTAGGACATTTGTGTCTATATTATTCAATCCCAAAAAACTTTACTTCCATCAAAAAAAACAAAAACTTTTCAATAAAAAAGGGTTCAAATGCAATTTCTTAATATAATATTAAATAATAATAATAAAACAACTTTTTTTTTTTTTTTAAATTGAATAATAGAGACACAAATCTACCTTCACAGGCTTCAGACGAAGGCAACACACAAATAATAGTGTGTAACTATAGTATTTGGTTTTAGTACACAATGTTGGCAACAGGTAAACAGGGACAGATACAGAAAACCCACTGACCAAACACACAGAGGAGATTTCCACATAGTGTTTTATAAACCAAGACAAGGATTTTATGTTGTATTTTGGAACTAAAGTCCATGATTTAAGTCTTTTGTCTTGGTTAAAATCAGTCAAACCAAAAGCATCTCCAAATCTAAGATGGTTAATAACTATTAAACTACTAATCCTATCAATACATACCATAATTCAGGTAAAATGCAGTTTCTCAGCTTTTCAGTGGTGTCAGATACGACCCATTTGGACATCCGGCGGCTGCGTAGTGAATATGGAAATATGTTTTTTTCCTTTTTTGTAACATTGATTTATCAGTAAATCCTATGCAGATTACAAAATGACAGTAGACACTTGTATTTATGTTTATTTAATAATTGATCACTTTTCTTCAGTGTTTGCTGTTTTGAGTTTTTATGAACATCTACATGGTCAGTGAATTAAATATAGAACACTTAATTATCACTAAAATATGCAAATTTCATAGGATAATATCATAATGAAAGGTGACAAATCATAATATAAGCAAACATATTTTTTTCAGTTGCCAACAAAAATAGTTCTGCATCTTTAAGGGTTAAAATGAAGATCACAGCCAAATATAAAGTAGAGTAGTAGAGTAGATCTTACATAACCTTGAGATGAATGTTTTGGAACTAGAAACCTATGCAGATGAGATTTTATCGGTGTTTGTATCAGAATAATGTGTTTTGGCAAAGGCTGCAGTAACATCAAACTCACATTCAGAAAAACCAACACACTAACAGACCCATTAATAACAGTATAATATTACAGCATTAATATATCATGATTAAATAGTTGCAAACACGTGGACAAGGTTTTAATAGAAAAGATAATGAATGAATGAAGACTTCTTAATATAATTCTTGGCCATAAGCTGGTATATGACGTAGGTCCAAGTTGGTTTGTTTAAGAGGATTAACACAGTATCACAACATTGAGTGGGAAAGTTACTGTGGTGTCACCAAGTTATTTAGTGTGTCATGATCCAGACTACACTTTACAATTTATTTTGTAGATCAGTGGGAACATGGAAGCATAAGACACAAAAAAAGAGATTTTTTTTCTGAATCTGATTATTTCATTGTTATCAGTCTTGTGTATTTATTGTTATATTTATGTACTTTTTAATATTTTCTTGTAATGAATGAATGAATCTGTGCCTTTCACAGTTAGATAAAAACTGAATTTGAACTCCATTTTCACATTAACTGCTGTGCCTGCTTTTACGTGAAGTCATATTGAGCAAAATAAGATATACAGGAAGTATCAGAGAGCAAGAGAAAAAAGTGTTGGTGTTTCACTATGATGCTGTCGAAGGAGCATCAGTGCATCTCAAGCTTGACCTACTTAGACTCTCCATTAAAAAAAGAAGCTGCATGTGTGCTTCTCACTTCCGCAGTGTGATGTACAGTAGCAGTAGTGGTTGAAAACATATTCGGCGCCTCTTCATTGAACCCACCACCCCAAAAAGGCGACCACAATGTGTTAAGCTGCTGCCTCTCGGGTTGATCTGAGGCTCTGTTTGTAATCTCATCAACAGATCAGAGACACAGGGACTGAGCGCAGGGCCGAGCTACGCCTTCCACGGGCTAATGGGATTGGCCGCCATCGCCATGTACTATCTCGATTAGCCTGCTTGAAAGTGTTGGGGGATTTAGGCCTGAAGCACGCTGCCCCAGGCAATTAGCACTACATGCTTAGGGCAGAGTGACGTGAGCGTAAAGACAGAAAAGGGCTCTGATTTGGTGCAGAGGAGAGGCTGTGAAAACAAGAGAGTGGCTTGATTTTTGATGCACTGATAGTTAATGAAAGAAGGTGTTTACTATTTTTTCTGCTTTATAAAGACTATTGGATTTCATATGGAGAGGTTTAGTCAAAATACATTTTTAGGAAAAAAAACCTTTGTAAAACATTTGACAGATTTTCCTCTTAAACATAGTATTTAACACAAGTATTGGACATCTTTTGCAAATTTCAGTGAAAATGCGTCTGACCTCTTTTTACTATTCATGTGTCTCTCCACTTCTGGTCAGAGGTCCATGTCTGTCAATCCTCTAGATGCCTGCTGAGCCTATTTGACCCTGACGTCACTAAACAGGATCTGGGACTGTCTGGCTACCCAAAGGATAGGCCGAAGATCTGCTAAATCTGCTCTATAAGTCATAAACACAGAGAAAGATGAAAAATTAAGGACCAAACAATGGGAGCATTTAAAAAACAAACAACTGCAAGCAGGGGTAGAAGAAGTGAGTAAAAGTACTGAAATTACATGACAAGTAAAAGTTCTGTATCCAAAATATTATCAGTATAATGTTCTAAGAGTATTATAGAAGTCAGTGTGCTGTAGAATGGGCCCTGTCATTGGATTCATTTTACTGCTGTGTAAATGTATGTATTTTATTGCCCTTTAAGTTTAACATTTAACTCAGCTCACAACAGCTTTTCAGCTTTGTGACAATGCATTTTCCAGTGAGTCCAAGGGCAGTGTTTAAAGTGATTGTTTAGGTTGATGATTTTCTCAGCCCATAAATGAACAAGTCATCCTTCAATTCACCAAATATAATACAGACATTTGGAGAAGGTTCTGATGGTACAAGAAGGGCATGGAAAACTGGAACCTGAACACAGAATTTTCCTCAGATAGATAGATAGATAGAGAGATAGATAGATAGATAGATAGATAGATAGATAGATAGATAGATAGATAGATAGATA
>JAPTYQ010000028.1:21149596-21159735 GCA_029814465.1 Ostorhinchus cyanosoma | reverse complement strand
ATAGATAGATAGATAGATAGATAGATAGATAGATAGATAGATAGATAGATAGATAGATAGATAGATAGATATGTTTTCACTTGGTTTTGACTGTAAATGATACAAATGACAATTACACACTGTTAGTATTAGAAGGTGTGAAAGAGGACATGAAAGCGGACACAGGGGAGTGAACCCCACATCCATCCACTCAATAAAGTGTAAATAAGACATTATTAGCCCTCAAAATTAAATGGGATTCAAGTAATAACTTCATGCAATATAATTTGACTGTGTAGACGTATATTTTAACTCAATGTGTAATGTAGACATGTCAAATCCAGCATTTTGGTCACTATAATGTTTCTTTATTTCTGTGAGTGACTGTATTTCACATTATTTTATTTGTCTTAGTCATATTTCATATGGAATATACGGGGTGTGACTCGGAATGCACCGTTTTTGCAAATGTTAGCTAGCGAAAATGTGGTTAAGTTAAGCTAAAGCTAGCTGCATTAGCATTAGCCCAGTTAGTCCAGGCTCCGTTAGCGCCATTAGCACGGCTACAATCGAATTGGAACAATTAAAACGAAAATAATAATAAAATACAATTAGTGGTCGTTTCTAATATAAAACAACAATACATTGCTCTAATTACATACATCAAAAACTTGAAAAAAAAATTATCCAGTAGACTACCAGTAATTATTTTTTTTACAGTAATTAGCAAACAGTTTTAGAAAAACTGTTCATGTAGAGATAGATAGATAGATAGATAGATAGATAGATAGATAGATAGATAGATAGATAGATAGATAGATAGATTATATTTAAGTTGTATTAGGTTTATGAGCAGAGTTTTAACATCAGAGGTCAGTTATTGTTCAGTGAAGGATGTACTGCAGTGCACAGACTTACCTGAAATAAAAATAAATAAATAAATATGCACCTACTACCAATTTCTCAAATTTGGACGTGAACTATAGTAATTAAGTTAAAGAATAGTCTTTTCCACCGACTCTCAGAGTAGATTTAGCAGCTCCTTGGTTGACAGTGCTGACCCACAGCTGCTGGCAGTGAAGCCTGATGAACACACAGCTCTGAACTGGTAAACCAGTGAAACCAGTGAACAGAAGGTGGAGACACTGGGACCAAACTTCATTCAAATCCGTTCTCTGCATGAAGTGCACTTGCATTTTCACATTATAGCTGTTTCAGTTGGATCATGACAGGCTCCAACATGGTTTTGATGTGAATTCTGCTTATATGTCAACATTTAAATTCTATTAAAGGATTGAAGCAACAATTATTTTCACAGTCAGTTCATCTGATTACTTCATTAGTTTCATAAGTTATTTGATTAATAAATGGGAAAATTGTGGAAATTGTAAAACATGAATAAGCTGAAGTTCTATGCTGTGTTTATCTTTATATAATTTTAACCATTTCAATCTTAAATTAGATGAATATCAGTAGATGTGCTGTTGACACTCACTCTAAAACACACATACTGATGATTACTAATGATTGATATGCATTATTTTGCTCAGTGACCTGAAAGTAAACCAAATTTCATTTTGCTGTACAGCTTACCATTGTGGTCTTGGCCTGTTAGAGCACACAGTATAAAAATAAGTGTTTTATGGGGTACACAGTCTGAGCCACACAAATTAATGGATCAGTCTAAAGTACCCATGTGATATGATGATATGTGAGAGTGACTGGTTGTTTGTCTGTATATGTCAACTCTGCTATGAACCGGTGACACATCTAGGGTGTACCCCACCTTCACTGATGCTGGGTGATAGAAACAGCAAAATACTAACAAAACAATGGAGAATTGGTATGTGAAATGAAGTGTTGTGAATCACTTCCCTCTTCTGGGGGTATGTATGTTGCTAAACTACATCTAATTCCACATTGTAAACATTGTAATGCAAGTTGTTGGTTAAAAAAAATTCTGAATCAGTTGCCTTAAGCACACTGTCATTATAAGTACTCCAACATGCAGGGCATAAAAGAAAAAAGTCCAGAATCCAAGGCCTACTGACCTCCACACATCAGTCCAACATGGCTGCCCTGTTCACGGATCAAATGCTCCAAAACAAACACTTGTTGCGTCACACTTCCGTCTATGACTCAGAACACAAAGCTCTGTCTAAAACTACACATGCATATGATTTTAGATCATTTCAGGTGTGATGGATCCCACTCAAACACATGCAGATTATGTAACTTGTGAAGCAGGACATGTTAATACTGAGACCCCACTGAAGAGCGCCGGAGCAGTGATGGTTGCTTTATTTAGCTGGTAACACACCACCTGGGATTTAACCGTCTTAGCTTTAAGAAGTTTATGGGCCCTTAATGCCACCCTCCCTGCCTCATCCATGTGACTAACACTGAAGTCAAGAGTCTAACAGGACGCAGTGAGAGCAGGAAAACAGTGTGTTTTATCAATGTGAGCACATTTACTGTTTTAGATGAAGACAAAGAGACAGATTACTACAGTGTACATCCTGTATGTATTAACTGTATACATGTGAATATTTTGTATAAATGCAAATCAAATCAGTGAATCATGGGAAAGCTATCACTTACTCTCCCTGATGCTTTCTCCTTTTCTTTACATCATTCACTAATGGCCTGTTTTGACTAATTGGATTGAATGGCCAATCAGGAAGAGGCACCTCCTAAGTCATGGGTTTAAGCAAAGGGAATTAAAGCAAAGGGTCGATGCTGAATTGATGTAAACCTTGAGAGGGTTGCAACTGGTCATCTAATTGAAAAGGGCTAACAAAGCCAGGGCAGTCCAAGCACCTCCCTCCCAATCCCCTTCCGCTCGGAAATCGCCTTTCAGCACGATTAGTGCTTCACCCAGATTCTCCTGCAGCTCCTCACAGAGAACTGTCAAAATTTCCATTCTAGAAGACCTCGAGTTTGCAGAGGCAGAAGGCATGGGTGCTGGAGCAAGTGCGGAGGACAAAAAGTCCAAGGAGTTGGAAAAACAACTCCAGGAAGATGCTGATAAGGACTCTAAAACAGTCAAGCTATTACTGCTTGGTAAGTGAAGTTGTCTTTCTTTTATCCTACAGTTGCAGGTGATGCAAAGGTGCTTAGATTCATAGATTAAAGCTTGTAAACATTCTGCATTTTTTAGGTCTAACTTGTGCATTTAAACCTGACTAAGTTAAACATCCTGTACAGGTTGATGTGTGTAGAATAGAGGGGTCTTGTAGTCAGTCAACAGGTGTAACTGCAGATAAAGAAAAAAAAGAACTTGAACATCACTGCTGGGAAAAGCTGTTTAATGAGGCATGAAAAGTCAACTGATCAGTTTCAGTTAATTTATGTTGCAGCATTGTTAAACTTAATTAAACTCTTACTGACCTTTTATTCATAGGTTAATGGTGGATGTGCCATTGTGCATGTATGAACTAATATGCAGGATATTGTTTAAATCTCGGATAAGAGCCATGTAAAGTGGCTTTGAAGTGGTTGATACATCTGCTCACTGCTTAGTCTGATGTAAGATAGCGTATGCTCAGAGGATTTACATGCTGTGGAGATGAATTGTTTCTGGATTATAAATTACATTAGTTTATTAAAAAGATGGTGGTGGGGTCATTAAGCTGAACTGATAGAGCTTTAATCAGAGAAGAGTAAGAACAGAAAGAAGGACAAGGATGCAGCGAGAACAAGTTTAAAAAGTTGGATCATTTTTGCTAAATTAAAAAAATGCAAATCATTATTTAAATATCAAGCCTATGATTGGGTGAAAGTCACTGGTGATAGATTGACTCGAATCTCAGCTACAAGTTTATCGTTTACTGTAACATTGACTTATGTTATAAAATCAGCAAAAATACTGAAAGCTTCCAACAGAAGTACAACAGAATTATTTTAAAATACACAAGACTCTTTTCAGAAGTAGTTAGAAAGTACACAAAATAGGCATTTACTGTGGTATCTTCAAATAAAGGGTGACTTTTCAATTCTGATGAAAGGACATTGGTGCTTAAAAGATCACAGCCTTTGGTCTAAATGAATCACAGCCGAGGAGCAATATGTCAATCCGATTAGCTAACTGGTTTAGTGTAGATCCACTTGGTGAGCTTCTTGTTGATCCCTCAACTCACACATAAACTATAGAATTTTCTATATTGTCAATATCAGTGTAAAAGCAGCTCTTACTGTATCATAATGTGAAAATCTGTGGTAAAATGTCAAAGAGGGGATTAATGACATGCTGTTATTGATGTTGGAGTTTGTGAAAATGTAAAATATTGAAATTAATTATAATTTAGAATGATTTGTGACGTGTTGGGATGCACTGATAATGCTGTAAATTCATGCCATGATTGACACTGTCAAAACAACTAAAAAAAGGTTTGAGTTGTGATGTCAGGAAAAGCTCAAGGCTCTAAGTAATGTTGATACATTTATGATAAGTGTGACCAGACAGGATTTCTGCCTCTAAATCCCATCAGTGAAATAAACAGAACTGAGGTTTATTTTTCAGCAGAATTCAACATCAGAGATAAAACTGTAGGAATTAACTCTGAAAAATGAAAAAATACGCCACCCTGAGGACTACGGTGGAAAGAAAACAGATCTGTTTCTGTGTGAATAAACACAATCTCTGATTTAATGGAATACCTTTCATTTTTATGGGATATAAAATACATTTTTGGAAGATTTGAAAACATACCAAATAATATTAAATATATTTTGTAGCAACTAACAAGATGTTTTCTTCCTTGTTACTAAAAATGTACTCAATTGTTAACTGTAAACAATTAACTCTTTAAAAAAATGTCCTGAAATGTACATTCTGCACAAACATATTATGCTGACTGTAAAGTTAACTTTGCATTTCTTTTATTTTGTTTGTTTAAATTTGGGGCTTTTGCAGAACAAACATCAATATGAAACTCACATTTTGCTTTCATTCAAAGCAAAGGTTTAATATGAATAAACATATTCAATAAGGAGCACGAGTTGTGAAAGTGACTCAGAAGATTAAATGCATTAATTAAAACTCCATTAAATCGCAAAAAAACAATCAGAAGTCACTGACGGTGCCACCTTTACAAATAAGCTCAACACACTGACTTAGTACAGCTAGGGGAGAAAAACCCCTCTCAGATTTTCTCCCTCCTGAGAGGGTTGGATGAGGCCACAGAAGAGGAGGCTTGAAGTTGTTAACCACTCAGGCAGTAAGTCTGAGGACGGAGCTTAATGTGCCTCCAGTGAGAGCAGGACGTCCAGCTTTGGTTTGTCTGTGACGTGATAAATTCCTTGTGGCCTGAGTTAGCTTACAGCGCTGCAGAGAGCCTGATCTGCCTGCAGGCTTTTCTTAAGCACATCCGACTGTCCCACTTTTAACGCATGGACATTTTATAGTCTGATTGTTTACCTAAAACATTGATTTCCTCACTGACACAGTGACCTCAATATTTATAAGTTTAATGTTGGAAAATGCTGAAAGTCTAATCAAAAAAGAGGCTCTGTTTAACTCACCAAGAGGAATAAAAATAGTTTAATTGCCCTCTTTTGAGTGAGGGGACTCGTGGTCCTGATATTTTCCATTAATACTTTATTAAAAACATCACATGGATTCAAGTGTCAGAACACATCTGAAAAAAAAGAAAAGCATTCACTACTTCTACAGACTCTTAACAGGAAGAAATATGCTTCTGAAAATGTAAAGACAACACTGCCCTGTTTTGTATTCTTTACTCACAAAGTTAGATTTCACTTTTACATCTATAGTAGTATTTCAGCTTGTATTTTATAGTGTCATTGGCCTCTAGTTGTACTTTTCCTTCATAGTTGCTGTGACTCTTTGGTCCACTGTGGTTGTTGTTAAAGTGCTTTATACATAAACTTGGATTGGATGAAATATGGTACATGATGCAGCATCCATTCAGTCATAAAACAAAGTGCTGTACAAAAGACTAAAAGCACAGCGAATAAATTGAATCAAAGCAATAAGAAGCAATAAAATCAAATAAATAAAGCAAGTTAAAATATAACAACATAAGCAAAATGTCAACACTGCAAGAGTTTCCATTTGTTCTGGGAAAGAACTAGAACAGTCTTTAAACTTAACTCAAGTTCAGAGATTTAGATCTGATTTACTAAAAAAAATGGAGTCGAAATGGTTCATATTTGTTTGACTGTCGATTATATCAATATTTAGTGATATGTGTAAAGAGATGATAGTGATACATTTCTCATATGAATTCTCATGTCAGCAGAAAGTAAACATACAGAGGATTTAACAGAACACTGGGTTTTTTTTGTTATTTTTTTTAAACAAATTGCTTTTTTAACTGAATTGCATGATAAAATAAAGTGCGTGTCTTCTTGATGTGAAACAGCTTTGCTTATCGTGTCCATCTGAACCCATTTTTTCTCTTCACAGGCGCTGGTGAGTCAGGGAAGAGCACCATCGTCAAACAGATGAAGTAAGTGTTTTGGGATGGAATGGGTTCAACAAAAATAAGTGACACAAAGTAATAATAATGATGGTAAAGAGTATGTCGTCAGTGATGAAGGGGAGTCACAGAGGAGCTGACAGTCGTTCAATCTTCTTCTGTGGGTTTCACTTTTACTGAAGCCTCTTGCAAAGGTCGACGGGGCAAACGTCCACTTCCTCTGATTCGTCAGCACTTATTTTGTGCAGACAGTTGTACTTTCTGACAGAGTGGAAGCAGTGTGAGTGTGGTCAGAAACACACCACAGGGTGGCACTGTGAGCAGACTGTTATGGAGCTCCAGTCTAAATGCATGACAACATTTTAAGAAGTGAGTTCATGAGCAGAGAATGAATAATTTAGTGACTTATGCTGAACATGCAATGATATTTAACATATATGTGAACAAACAAAACATAACTATTAATACAAATATCAACAATCATAACAAAATTAGACAGAAGAACAGCACAATAGTTTCATTTACATGCCCAAATAGGGGTGGGAAGAAATGTAATTTATTTAATCCCACCCCCTCTCCATTAAATATTATTAATAATATATATTTATTGCCATAAATGTCCAACACTTCTTTGTAATTTGACAGGATGTACAAAAAAAACCTAATGAATATCAATTTTCGCTTGTGTTAGAATAATAAAACCTTTATTTGTCATATGTTATGTATGAAAAGAAGGAAGATGTTAAAGAAATGATGTGTATATGTGACAGTTTATGTTAAAACTGTTAAATTTCACCCCAGGAAATCCTTCTGTAGGTCGACTCTTCACATAAAGTAATAACTGTTGAGCAGAAATAGAAATTAAATCCTACACATGAGAAGAGATTAACTTTATTTGCCCCAAAGGAAATTCAATCAGCCTTTAGCTCAAATAAAAATAAAATAGACAATACAATACCATGATTTTTGCATTTCACTGTTTATACCAAAGGCATGTGATGAAGAAATCTCAAATTGATATTTATAGAACAATCACTGGTATAGAAATATCAAATATTCATGATAAGCTCCTCTTCGGTTTGGATCATTTTGACTTATTTTTTTGGATAGGTTAAAAAAAAAATCAGGCTTTCAATGTGGTGATGTTTGACAGTTTTTTGACCTGGTCTGCTCTTCTACTCTTTTTGTACAGGATTCTGCATCAAGGTGGTTACACAAAAGAGGAACAATTGGAGTTTAGAGCAATCATCTACGGAAACATCCTGCAGTCTGCTCTGGCCATCATCAGAGGCATGGAAATGCTGGGCGTTGATTTCGGCTCACCCTCTGGACAGGTCTCACATTACATCTCAAAGATGAACACCAGACACCTAACTCAATAAACGTACACTATAAATAGTACTACAGTAAGATGGTGTTGAGCCGTGTTTGTTCTGAAACCACAGGAGGATGCACAGAAGCTGCAGAACTTGTCGGACTCTATTGAGGAAGGTACGATGCCTTCTGAGCTGGCTGACGTTATCAAGAAGCTGTGGGGTGACTCTGGTGTGCAGGCCGGCTTTGAGAGAGCTGCTGAGTACCAACTGAACGACTCCGCTGGATAGTGAGTCCACATTTGATAAAACAGCAGCAGTTCCCATCAGAGGTTAAAGATCAAGTGTTGGTTTCATCCCACATATTGTTTCACTTAGTTTAACTTCCACAGCAAGGTTACAATACTTATATGTTCTTCAAAAATGCTTACTTTTCCTTTCGATTTTTGTGTTATTATTTGCATTTTTTGTGTTATTAGATATTTTTCAGTGATGAGATTCCCAAATATCTGCAAAACAATAGCATAATCAAACTAAGAGACTTTGGCGCTTTCACTTGTCTTTTGCCGCCATGATGTCAGACGTGGGCATAATGTTCATGATGTGCTGCCATCTTCTGACATCAAACTGGCATTTTGTATCCACGCAAAATACTACGCTCTATGTTATGATTTTAAAGATAAAGAGGAAAAATACATACATTTTCACTGTTATTTTGAGTTACTTTAGTTTGTTATTAACCACACAATATGCTTTAAGCTATCTTTCTATTTGCAAAGCTTCATTTTTTTCAGTTCTAAAAGTTGTTGTCATTTTTATTAACGGTATTAAACTTTCTCCACAGCTACCTCAATGAAATGGACAGAATCTGCAAGCCAGACTACCTCCCCACCGAACAGGATGTGCTGCGATCTCGAGTCAAAACAACTGGTATCATCGAAGAACAGTTCTCCTGCAAAGAGTTGCACTTCAGGTTAGTGACAACAAGGTCTCAAACCAAAGTCTGACCCCAGTTTGCACAGCGCTGTGAAGTGAACTTCCTCTCTCTGACTATGTTGGTGAACAGGATGTTCGACGTGGGTGGACAGAGGTCAGAGAGAAAGAAGTGGATTCATTGTTTCGAGGGTGTGACCTGCATCATCTTCTGCGGAGCTCTCAGTGCATATGACATGGTGCTGGTAGAGGACGATGAAGTGGTGAGTTTAGACCCCATCGCATTTCAATAATTTAATAACATAAAGAGGACTCAGCAGTTTTCTTACCCATTCCTCTGTGTCCTTTTCAGAACCGCATGCACGAGTCTCTCCATCTATTCAACAGTATTTGCAACCACAGATTCTTTGCACTGACCTCCATCGTGCTTTTCCTCAACAAGAAGGATCTCTTCGAAGAGAAGATCAAGAAAGTCCACCTGAGCATCTGCTTCCCAGATTACGATGGTGAGACCAAACGACACTGCTTTAAAGGTTTTGGAGTTATTTTGGCAGATGTTAAAAGACATACAGATGATCTACAGTGACCTTAGACCAGATGCATAATCAGACCTGCAGACCGGATCCATCAAAAATAAGAGAGATCTACTAACAAACACTAGAGTGTTGACTGAAATAGGTCCATATCAGGAATGACCACAGAAGAAAGGAATGATAATGTAAAGCAAACTGAGCAAAAATAGATTCAGACAATGCAATTACATATACCATTGTTATTATTGCATGGCTATTTATTTTAAAACTTAAATTAATTTAGAAGTGGTTTTTATTGATAATCAATGACCTCAAGAATCAATCATCAAAGCTGCTGTATGTAGAATCAGAATCAAGTTTTCAACAAAATTGTGTAATGAAAATTATTAATGAGTAGCAAAAGTGTGGAGACAAACATAAAAAATTAAGAATACTGGACAATAGTGTCCAGTCGACAGGCTGAGGTGGAAGCAAGGAGAGAAGTTCAGAGAATGTTTGAATGATTGAATGAATGAATGAATGAATGATTTGTGAACCTGTGCATCTACAGCAAGTTATTTCTGAAGAAAAAGAAGGTTTAGCAAGATTGACCTACAAAAGCAAAAAAATCAATATTGAACCTATAAAGAACCAGTGCTAATTTTGTGGCCATTCCAAAATGATTTTCTCTGTATTTAATCTTTCTTAAGTGATTTCACACCTTTTTTTTGTGTGAAAAATCAGGTTTTTTCCTATATTTAATTCACTGATCATATGAACATTCTTAAAAGCTCAGATTATAATTGAGGGTTATTATATCAGAAACAGACAAAACTGAAGAAAAAGTGTCTTTTTCTGTAAAAATCTATCATGAACTGAATATAAAACAAGTGTCTCCATCCACTGTCATTGATTCAACTCCATTGGTTTTACTGGTGAATCAATGTTGTAGAAGATGA
>JAPTYQ010000028.1:21026295-21036792 GCA_029814465.1 Ostorhinchus cyanosoma | reverse complement strand
TAGATAGATAGATAGATAGATAGATAGATAGATAGATAGATAGATAGATAGATAGATAGATAGATAGATAGAAATCACTTTATTGTCATCCCAGGACACATGAAAAATAAACAGTGCACTAGAACAAAATTTCGTTGCATGACTTTCAAACATGTTATAAAAAATAAATGCCGCTGACAAATATTCAATCTTAAATATAAAAAGTGCTGTGTGCATACTATAAAAAAGTATACTTTCAATGCCACACTAGTCCCAGTTCCAATAAAAATGCAAATGAATGAATACTGTACATTTAAGCTAATGAGCAAGTTTGCTCAATTTGTACAGTGACAAAAAAATGATGTACCGTAGTTTTGAGTTAAAGCAATATTTCAAACAGTACCTTACTGCCTCCCTCTGAGTCTTGGTAGACCTGTGCTGGTTGGATGAAGATCGGACACTGGTCTCTAGACATTTACTGTCCTTCTGCCTGTCTCGGGGCAAGGAGGATGTCACATTTGAAGGTTGTCGACCAAGTCCCTGCTGCTGTGACGTTAAGGTGTAGGGCTGGCCACACATCTTTGTGACGGCACTGTGATGCTTTTCACAGTGTTCCTCAAATGCCTGAGGCTTCACCACCTTACCACAGTGGCTGCACACAACCAAAAAGAAGTCATCGTGTGCTGGACAGTGACCATATATGGCCATATCTATGAAGAAACACACAAAAGAGAGGGAAAAGTCAGGTTTACCTATCAGTCAGACATGATCTGATAAATGAAAGTGTAAATGTAGTCTATCTTCACCTTCTTTGCTGAGGGTCATGGTTTCAGAGTGCTTTCTCCCATACTTGCTGCTGTCTTCTACATTAGAAAAAGCTGGAAGCAAAGTAAAACAAATCGCCTAAGTAAATATGCAAATATGCATTTAGACACCCTTTCAAAAAGCAGCTTCATTGTCACGTATAAATATGAGTAAAACGCGAAAATGGCCTTTCACATAACTGTGGGACTTTAGAAATAATAATGGAAACATACATGAAGTACACAGTTGTAGGGGTCACAGTCCGTGTTCTAGCTGTTGTGTTCTGTGCTGCTAATGTTGGCTGTTGCTGTTAGCGGATAAATCCTCCTTAAGTAGTGTTGTTGTTGTTGTGGTGGTGGTTGTTGTGTTTAATGAAACGGTGGCGGACACAGACTAACGTTAACTCTACCTGTCCTCAGGTGAGCCGTTTACGGTGCCTTTATTAGTTGTAGTGTTTGCCTCTACGTTGCTGATAGTTGAATTAAACCAGAATTTGCCTGTGGTTTTGTGTTTGGTGCCGGTTAACACAGTTGAAAACCCTCTCTGCACTAGGACCCAGCGGGTCTTTTGTTTGGGTTGAGCTCGATGTCGCCGTGTGTAACAGAATTAAATCACAGGACATGGACACAATGACATGATAGTAACAGGGTCCAGGGCGGGGAGTGCGACTCACCGTCAGATGATTGAATATTCACTCTATCTACCCAGCAACTCCAGTTTAATCCGACAAAATCATCGAGATTAGGATTTCGCCGATCGACAGCGGCCATTGCTGCTCCTGCGCGTTCACGAATGACACAGTCGACTGTTCACGCGCACGACATTCGCGTCGAGACGCTCGTGTCCGTGACAACTGATGTGGAAATAAATCATCAACACATTAAAACGACAAAGCTAGAGATGTTGATTTGGAAAAACTGCTTTTTTACTTTATCCAACCAAATTCTAAAGAAATACAAATATGATGCAGACGAAATGTGTTACTGTTCGAATGGATCCGATTCTATATTTAGAATTAAGACGCAGAGTAGGACGGAGGCGCGAAGATTCATACATAGATTTAATCCAATTTAAAATGGGTAGGAATGAATACATTTGAAATAAGTTTTATATCCATTTATGTTTATAGTCAAAATGGTCAGTGTAAAATTATACCAGCTTAAAACAAGAAGGACCCATCACATTTGATCACTTTAAGGATTTTTTTTTTTTAATTCAGTGGCTTATTCTTCATTGTTTCACACTGCTTTATGCAAAGTAAATCATGTTTAAAGATATAACAATGCAGATAGACTCAAACAATCATGTAATAAAAAGTCAATTAAATATGCCATACATTGTGTTACGATTTATCCAGAGCATGTTTCAGGGTAGAAAGTAGCTGTGATTTTCTAAGAATTTTACTAAATTATGCTTTTAGTTTGGGTGAAGTATGTAATGCAGTGGCATATATTTACATAGACAACTTAAGAATCATATCACAGCATCCATTTCAGAACACTGGGTCAGAGATTTAGTTTAGGTCATGAATAAATTTGCAGGTCAGAGGTCAGAAGAGGGGCAAAAATAATATAATGTCCACCTTAAAGTATATATTGGGTCTCAACATCTTGCCAACTTGTATATTTTTTAATAACATACGTAAAATGGAAGCTGTGATTCATCAAACATCTCTTCAAAATCTCCAGTTTCTCTGCTGAAGATAATATTGTCATATAATTAAACAAATTCACTCATACACAAAGAAAGCAGGTTTCTTGCCAAAATCTACATAAACTCAGATGAATAGAACTTCAAAGTGTGAAAGACATACAGTGTGGATGTATATAATGCGGGATCACCTTGTGGTTATTCTATTAAATACCAGTCAAGCATAAAATTAGGCATAACAAATCGCTTTGTTTTATTGATGCACATTTCATGTCCACACAGTACCTTCCTTGGTATTATTAAGGGCTCTTCAATCTCACGTGTTTACATTTTCATCATCACAAGTTATGAAATGTAAATAAAGCAAGGCTACATGTAAACTGAAGGAAAAGATAGCCATGGCAGTAACAAAGAAAAACAGCTAGCTTTCCCTTATACAACGTGGAGGTAGAAGCTAGACCAAAGCAGAAAAAAGTCAGCAAATAAGTAACAAGTTAGTCATCAGTCAGAAACATGTTAAAAACAGCAACTTCCATCTAACAAAGGATAAACAGAACTCTAGGAATTCTTGAGTACTTTCAGAAAAAAATATCTTATTTAGACATCACCAAGATGTGGGCAAAAGGCCAAAAAATGTATTATTTAATGCAACTATTCAAAAATTGTTTAATTTTATATGCAACAGCCTTAAAAAGCAGGTAGGTAGTTCTATCAAAGAAAGCACAAAAGAAAACACAAATTAGGATTAAATAAAATGCTTCGACTCAGAAACAATCTCACATTGGCAACTGAATATAATTTTTTCAAATATTATCTAACATGTAATCGATTAATCCAATTAAATTAAGGGCATTTTCTGATATAGTTTTAGGATTGGGCTAAAAATAAGTGTTTAATGTATATATAAACTAATTAAAACATTTATTTCAAGTATTTGACTTTTACTATTTATTATAGAATTTGTACACCCAATAACCCTGAGTTTTTTCAGACATTGCTAATGGCAGAATCACATCAACACACTGTTAACAGGGTGACTCTAGTGATGCTGCTTTATGATGCAAGTACGACCGCTTTGTACCGTGTACGTCTGCAGGACCATATAAGAGTCATTTGACTTTGGATATCTGGGTAGAAATATGTTAGAAACATGCAAACTTAGAATCCGTCAATAACATTTTGACTTCTACATTTCCCTAAATGCGTATCAGTCTAAATACCGCATCCAGTTTTAGTACCATCTGTTCCAGTTTTAGAACTTCCAAAATACAGAAATATATTTGACACAACACACTCTTATATGTATAAAAACCAGCAAAAAAGTAACAGTCAGTTTTAGAAAGTACACTTTGCTATCTGCATTTTTTTCTTTTCTTTTTTGCTTTTTCATAGTCATCAATTAGTATCAAATGCTTCATTCAATAAAACTAATGGTTAGACACTTTGAAAAGAGGAAGCTGCAGAGTTACGATGGTCTAACCCCTGCCTCTGCATCTGCAGGCTGATTGGCCGATTTGTGGAACGGTGTTTCCTTGTAAATGAACCAGCAGTTTCCACCCCACAGGATGAGGTTGAGAAAACCAAAAATCTGCCAAATAAAAACACATAGATGACATTCTCAGAGTCAAGTCAATTGTACATATTAATTCAATTATCCCCATGATTTAAATTCACTTTTATATATGTCTGAAAGTGTACAGCATCTATAAACCCCTGCCTCAAAAGTCAATGAATGAAAAATGCTCATGATTCAACTTGCCCCTAGGGACCAGAGCATAAGATCTATTTAACAGGAAGCATGTAACTATGCAAATGAAACAGTTACGGATGATATGATGATGATGATATGAATAGTTATGTTGGGGATTCACCAGGAGCTAAAAATACATTTAACTTACCACTGATGCATTGAGTCGGCCCATGTGAGGCAAAGCACCTGCAGTGCATTTGTTGTTGTTATCCTTGCAAACATCAAGATTCGCCACAATGGTTGTAGGACTGGTGGCCCACTTCACATCAGTCAAACCTTTAGCCCAAGCAGAGGATGACACCAACCACAGAAAGGCAAAGGCCGCAGTCACCAGCAGATCCTGGGTCCAACACAGAAAAGTTACCAGTACAAAAACCCATTACACTTCCAGTCCACACCAGTAGTTTGACACAAGGAGTATTGCTGGACACAGACTAGCAAGTGCAGCTTGTTCTAGTTGCTCAGTTACACCCCTCCTCCTGTTTAATTTGCACAACTCTGTTAAATGAACTTCCTCTGACCTCCTGGTGGATTCCAACATGATGTGAAGATGAAAACTTGGAACCCACATTTTTACCACAAAGCACAAAAACATGCTCACAACAAGTTAAGTTCAGTATTATCTGAATTGCAATACAGCCAAGTGGGAACACTTTAATAACTGGAAATAATAATGGATTAGATATATATAGCACTTTTCTATTTTGTATTCTCGAAGCGCTTACATTGGATCCTTTATTCATTCACTCCACATTCACACACTGGAAACATGGCTGACAATCTGCACCAAACATTCATACACATTCATACACCAGTGTGAGTAGCACTGGAGGCAAAGTGTGTAAAGCGTCTTGTCCAAGGACACAAACACACATGACTGGGACTGAGCGGCACTCTACCACCCCAAATATAGAGAAACATACCACGACTGGTCCACGGTTGGATCCTCTATACACATGCTGGTAACCCAAGTAAATGACAAGAGTTGCTGTGCTGTAGAGGAAGGCAAACACTCCAATACAGACGTAAAACTCAGCTGAGGATGCATGGTCTCCCATCAGGAACAAGTGGGTGGTACCCTGACTGCCTTTACAGTCAGGTACATCAAAGGGCTGCGCCATCAACCTGTTTAACAAACACATTAGAATTGGGCTTTGCTCATCCTACAAACAAACAATTACTGCACGTCTCTGTCCACACACACCTAAATGGGTACTTAAAGAGTGCTTGTACTTCTGTGGCAGTTGTGTTAGGGCACTTGATGTTGAAATGGGTGGATCCGGAGTAACCTGAAGTTGTAGCGAAGGCAAATATGGCAAAAACCTGGAGCCACAGACACAAGATAAGATAAGATGAGATGAGACACATTGGCATATGTAACTACATTTTCAGGACAGAGCGCTGGCAAAAAACATTTGCATACACTTCCTCTATTTATCACTTAATACAGGAAATGGTTTCTTCATCTCAGGATGACATGTGTGTGTAGAGTTAACAGTTCTGGCATGTCCTTAAGAAATGTAGCAGAAAATAATAAATTCAAGAAAAATAAGCCCATGATTTGTTGCTTCTTACAAAACAGAAGCAACTCAAAAATGTCTATGCTTCATTTCACATGTGGGGACATATTAGCTGTCAGTTAGATTGCTAATATGCTAGCTTATCAATTACTATGCATGTCTGATACATCCAGACACATAACCACGCTTCTGTTTAAATGCATGCCATGTTTACAACGGTGTTAGTGCTCAAAAGCTTCGTTCCACAGCTTTCCCTTGGCATTCAGTATGTCACAAGACGAACAACATAATCAATTTGTAAGGTATTTTTGAGCTGAGGATGGACAACTTATGCGTAAAGCTAACGACTAACCGACGTATGATTTCAACTTAAAAGAAGGAGAGTGAGAAACTTACCCATTCAAGCAAACGGATAAAGGCCAGGGGCTCTTTGAGAGGACCCAGGTCAAGTGTAAACCCCGATGAGAGCACTTTCTGACAAAAGATGAACGAGTAAATAAGTATGAGACAGACACCACTGACCGTTACTCAGCTGACACACACACACACACACACATACACACACACAGCGGATAGGTGTGTTTCTACACTTCTCACAGGATTATGCGACTTAAAATACGTTTTGCTGTCGTTTTAATCGCTGTTACCTGTGCAACGGAGTCCATCCTCAGTCCAGAGAGCTAAGAACCGTTAGAAAAGTCCAAATTCCTGGCTGTTTCGCAGCTCTTTCGTGGTTCCTCGGACTTGAAAACTTTTCTCTAACTTCAGCGGATCTCAGTTGGTGACACGTGATCAGTGATGTGAGGGCGTCGCGAGGGGCGCTGGTGGGACTGGGACGGACAAAAGTGAAAGTAAGAAGCTCTGCAGACAGACAGACAGTAACCTTATACTGTTTGGAAAGTACTTCATTCACAAATGCAGATGTTTCAAGACTAAATCGTGTTTGATTGATATGAGGAATGAGCTGAGATGTGTTACAGTAAAGAAAGCCCTTAAATTAATGTATTTGCTAGAAACATTTAAGTTAATATGAGATGGCCCCTGTGATTTGTGATTTTTTAAATTTGTTCTCAATTTATTTTATTTTATTTTAAAGAAAAGAAAAGAAAGAAAAGAAAAGAAAAGAAAAGAAAATTGAATAAATAAAAACAAGATGCAATAAAAAACAATAAAAACCTGAAGAAAATAAAACAGTCTCTGATAAAAAAAATAATAATAATAATAATGATAATAAAAAACTGGATATGAACCTAAAATTTTATAATCAGAAGTCACAATAATAATAAATAAAGCAGAGAAACAGGATGCATAACTAAATAAGTAAATCAAGTGCAATGTCACTATTTCTTATTGAAATAGATGAAGGAACAAAGTGGGAGAGGGTTAGACTGATACAGGGAATTAATATTAATGTCATTTATTTACTTAATTTTTTAGTTATTATTATTATTATTTCTTTTTTTCTTTTTACTTGTCTTGTCCAGCATCATAACAGCAGAATGGTAGTCTGACTGCCTTTTTGTGCTAAACAAATTTGCTTTGCCATGGGAAACTTCATAAAGTATATGAGGCTCCCTTTGATATTCTATTGTCTTTATTATGAGTTTTGCTGAACCACATTTCGAAATGCGGTTCTAGTTATTGTTATCATTATAATTATCATCATGGTTGTTATTATTGCTATTCTTAATATTTTCTTGTGAGGGTCTTTGCCACCTTTGTCTTTTTTTTTCTCCCCCCTTCATTCTCTTCTCCCTCCTTTTTTCTCCTTCCCCCTGTTTCTTTCTGTTGATGTGATTCAACAAAACCCAAAATAAAGACAGTGGAACATCAAGGGTGAGCCTCATATACTTTATGAAGTTTCCTTTGGCAAAACAAATTTGTTTAGCGCAACAAGGCAGAAACGGACCACCATTCTGCTGTTATGATGCTGGACAAGAAAAAAAAATATTAATATTATTTTGAGGGCTCCACCAGTTCAATGCTGCAAACCATACCAGCCCTAAAAATATAACACTGTCCAAGCATGACTTGATATTCTCCTTCCAATAGATTTTACCATTCCATGCAAAATTGATGAGAAAGGTGCAAGCCATCTTTTACATTTTGTTATGTGAAAATGTATCTGTCAACTTGTCTATCATGTTGATATGTTGTATTTTAGATAGTACTGTGTTTTGTATTATCTCTCCTGTGTCATGTACTGTCTAGGTGTTGTAAAATGTTCAATACCTGTTAAGCCACTAATCCTGTCAATTCATGTAAATAATTGGTGTGAAATGCAGTTGGTCGTCTTTTCGTGGTCATCAGATATGACCCATTTGGACGTTCAGAGGCTGCGTAGCGCACATGGAAACACTATCATCTTCTACAACATTGATTCACCAGTAAAACTCATGGAGCTGGATCAGTGACTGGATGGAGACACTGGGTTTATGTCCAGTTATTGATATGTTTTACTGAAAAAGTCAGTTTTCCTTCAGTTTTCTCTGTGTTTGATATAATGACCCTCAACTTTACTCTGAGCTTTTATGATTATCTACATGACCAGTAAATACAGGAAAGTACATGTTTGACACTGAAAAAAATGCAAACTACAGAGGATAATGTTATACTAAATGGTAATAAAGCTTTTAAGAAAAGTTAAATAGAGATAAAAAAAATTCATTTGGGAACTGCCATAAAAGTAGCACTGGGTCTTCATGGTTTAATATGTCCTCTCCTGTCCCAGGAACCACAGATGCAAATGAACAAATTTGCAAATGATGCAAATGAAGCGAATGAAGCAAACTCTGGCTCATCACAATGAGGTGTGCATGGCGACCGTTAAATACAATAAAACACCAAACTAAACTGATCATATTTTTAATGATGACTGTATTAGAATTTTTTTTACATTGATATACAAATACAAAAAATATAAAGTTTTAGTTTTGGGTCCCCTTTGCCTTTTTCTCCTGTCTCATATGCTTCTTCCTCCTCATGTGTATTGCTGCTAGTGGTGCTGTCCATTAATCCTCCACTTCCACTCTTCTCCCTGGCATAACTGTTTCACCCGTACATGGTGGACACTGACTGGATTTTATTCTTTTTTGCCAAAAATTTTATGAATATGTTTATTAGTTGTTTTGTGAAAGACACATTCTTTTATGGTGATGGGTTAAGTTTCATAAAAAAAAAAGGAACAAAAATTGACAAATCTTGTGCTACTTTGTAGAGCCGTTACCAGTCATAGACGGTTACCATCACTGTTCTCCCCCTTACAGTGTCCCTGAGTGAATATACTGGTAGAAGGATGATGAAGATGTAGCCACTAAGGAGGAGGCAAAGAGGAGATTTATGATTTACTGTGATGACTCCTAAAGCATAGTCATAGTAGTAATAGTAGTAAAATGCATAAGTGATTTAACATCAAAGATCTAACCAGCAGACCAACCAACCAAAAGCCTATTTATCTAAAATACTGAATAGTTTTTGAAACATTAATCTTAACAATACATTGAAAAGATTCAGGTTAAATGCAGTTTCTTAGTATCTGATTGTTCATAGGCTCCGTAGTGAACATGACAACACCATCATCTTCTGCAACATTCATTCATCACTGAAACCCATGTAGTTTGAGAAATGGCAGTGACTGTAGATTCTTATTTTTACGTTCAGTTAATGATATATTTTGCTGAAAAAGTCACTTTTCTTTAATTTTCTCTGTTTTGATAGAATACCCTTTGAATTTGCTTTGACCCTCAAAGACCTAAACAGCTACTGTGGAATGTAAAAAGACTGTAATTTTCTGCAACACTGACTCACTAGTAAAACCCGTGTAGTTTGACTAATGACAGTGGCTGTCAACACTTGTTTGTAGTGTGCGGTTAATTATATACTTTGCTGAAAATGTCACTTTTCCTCAGTTTTCTCTTAGCTTTAATGATCAGTGAATTTAAATATAGGAAAAAATCAGATTTTCACCAAAAAATTTAAAGTGCAAAATGTTATAATGAATGATACATCGCTTAGGAAAGGTTGAACGTAGGGACAAAATATACTATAATATAGTATATAGTTTATTATGACATAACGACAGATAATATTATAATAACATTTTGGTCAGATGAATCTAAAGAGATTAGAGCAAAATTGAAAAACAAGTTTTGTTGAGGTTAGTTTCAGATGCTGTCGATCAAAAGTGACAGAGCTATAGTTCCTAAGGAGGATCAGGTCCTTTGAGAGAATAGAGGAACAGGCGGTAAATCAGGCTGGAATACTGCCCAGGCCACTGCGATAAGACTGACTTACTGGAAAAAAAAAAAAAGAGACCACTGCAAAATGATCACTTTCTCTGATTTTACCATTTATAGGAATGTGTTTGAGTAAAGTGAACATTTTTCTTCTATTCTCTAAACCACTGATAACATTTCACCCCAATTTCAAATAAAAACATTATTATTTAGAGCATGTCTTTACAGAACACATGGTTAAAATAACAAAAAATTAACAAAAATGCAGGTGTTTTTTAGACCTCAAATAATGCAAAGAAAACCAGTTTATATTCATTTCTAAACAACATAATACTAATGTTGTATCTTGGGCAAAGTTCAAACATCAGTATTTGGTGGAATAACCCTGATTTTCCACTGACTTTCACATGTCTTGGCTCTCCTCCATTGCTGTTGGATGACTTTATGCAGCTCCTGAAATAGATATTCTAGAAGCTCATCAGTGTTCCATGGCTTGTGTCCATCCATGTTCCTCCAGAAGTTTTCAAAGTGGGTTCAGGTCTGGAGGTTGGACTGGACA
>JAPTYQ010000028.1:20990500-21000769 GCA_029814465.1 Ostorhinchus cyanosoma | reverse complement strand
ACAACTGAAATATTTAATATAACCAAAAATACTTTCAAGTTTGTTAAATGTTAGTGAAAGGTTGTGTCAGATTTTTTAAATCTTTTACAAAAAGGAGTATATATTTTGAACCACTAAGGCATCAGCTGATGATCATCTAAAACAATGGGTGGGAGAAACAGTAAGTATGTTTACAACAGCTGGAATTTGGGCCCTGGCTCAGCCTGTGGCTCCAGCCCCGGCTCTGCAGCTCAGGCTCGGGCTCCTCCCATGGGCTGGGGCCCCTGCTCGGCCCCTAAGTTGGGCCCCGACTTGCGCTGCAGCTCTGGCACCAGCTCTGCAGCTCAGGCCCCGGCTCGGTGCTGGCTCTGCAGTTTGTGCCGAGGCTCGGCACAGCAGATCCCACTGCAGCTCTGTCTGGGAGAAAAGCCACCGTTCACCTCCAGCGTCAGTCTTCAAATTCTGCTCCACTCTCAGTCCTCTCCATGTTTCAAAAGCATCTCTTGTACATATCCTTGTTTTGTTTCTCACTTTGTCACGATGTGGTTGTGAATAATCAGAGGCTTTTTAGGTTTAGAAATGTCAGACATTTGTGATCATAAATGTTCCAGATGCAGCTCAGTGGAACTGGCACCTGGATGAACAAACACTACTGACTCTGTGATTATTAATATTCTGGCTGTTCTACTACTGTCAGTGAAATCAGCATTTGAAATGAACAGGATTCCTTAAGGTCTGCTGACAGTATTTGATGGAATAGAATCCCACATACAGAACCTTTAAGGCCTTTTTACATGACATATTCATTTATTTTATTTATTTGCACCCTTGGCGCTCCACACTGAACCACCATTCAACTTAATTATCAAGTCAATGAATTGTGTGGCGTTGCGATATAACATAAGGTTATATTAATTTTTTATGATACAGATTGTGGGCCTAAAGATGTCCCCTCTTGAGGGTCTCACTGTCAGGACTGCCAGTGAAATGCCAGATGAAAGTCAGGAGGATCCATCCATGGAACAGCAGGCTGTTGAACCAAAGAGCAAAACTTGTTCCTCCTGTAAAAACGGTGTCATCTGTTTTCATCTTGTCCTCTCAGTACAATCTGCTGACTGATGCCTTGACCATGTGGTTGGACTGGCCAAAAAGTTATTAACACTGTCCATCACACAAGTAACCAGTGAGAGAAGTGTCTTAATAATCAAACTAATTATAAAATGAAAATAAACAGACTTTGAGTCGAAGTGCTGCTGAGTCTGTTTTTTTATTTATTTGACTGTTATTATGTATCATTTGAAACATATGTTCTACTGTAAATAACAAACTTGCAGAGAAGGTTCAATGTGTACTTTATTATCACCGAAGAGCATTTCATTTTACAGCCAGCAGTTAGTCAAACATAAAAAACAACAATCCATCAGACTAATATTAAAAAACAGACACATAGAGGGACAGAGTGTTATGTAATACTCTCAGAAACAGGTGTGACAGAGTTGTTCAGTGTGCGTCCTGTACCTGAGCAGATGGTGTGAGTCTGCAGACAGAGGAGGACTCCTGTCTGCAGTGATCCATCAGCCTTTTTCACTTCTCACGCTGCAGAAGGAGGAAAACTCCAGGAGGTTTATGTCTGCAGTCCTGCTGCACACCCGTACAATGTGTTCCAGATGTTTTTTTCATTTTTAAAAGTAAGTGATTATAACCAGCACATAAAGGGTATCATTAAAACAGACTCAATAAAAAAAGAATTTTCATAAAACCAGAGTAAACATTAAAACTTTGGAGCTTCTGATGAAAGTGCATCTGCTGTTGAGCCTTTGCACAAAGAGAACAATGAAATAATTATGCTATTCTTTATTTATAAGGATTATATGTCTGTGAACACTAATTTACTATTTTATTTAATTTGAGATTTGGATATCTGTAAATAATTATTGGAACAGAATACAGATTCTGATATTGTTTGAAAGGATGTTCTGTTGTAAAGAGTAACGTTGGAGATGTGCCCTCGTATTGAAATAAATGTACATGTGAAGCAACCCTTGCACTGAACTGGACATATATTAGAAATATTGGAAAATTTGGAAATAAAATATAACTATGTGGAAATATTTTATACAGTCCACTATTTTAGACTTAACATGTGAGGTTCTAAATAGATGATTTTAGTTTAGGTGGTGATCTGCTGGTCTGAGGGATGAAACTCCAAGGCTGAAAATGAGTCCCACTCCAGCCCTGCCTACTGTACATTAGAGGTATTTTATTACCTGTTGTTCAGGTAATAAAAACATGTTCCTTTATTCACGTTTGTCTTCTGTATAGCAGTAGAGCAGTGGCTTCGTCCTGTGCAGCTTAGTCTCTGGGACCATGGATGAAAAACAACCTCAGGCCTTGAAAATTAAGCGGGAAATAGGGCTGAAGGGTGGTGTCGCTATCATTTCTGGAACTATGATCGGATCTGGGATATTCATGTCCCCACAGTTTGTGATGGGCTATGTGGGACGTCCTGGAGCCAGTCTGCTTAACTGGACTGTGGCAGGAGAGGTCACTATCTCTGCTGCATTGTCTTATGCTGAACTCGGAACGATCATCTGTGAATCTGGAGCTGACTTTATCTCCACACTGAGGATCTATGGTTCATGCCCAGCCTTTTTTGCAGCAGTCCCTTTCTTCTTGGTTGAGAGGCCTCTTAGTGCTGCGGCAATGGCACCTAGCATTTCAGAGTATGCCTTGGCACCGGTTTACCCCGGCTGCCATCCTCCTCAGCTGATAGTGAAGTGTGTTGCAGCTGTGAGTATATTAGTTGTTGCCATTGTCAACAGTCTGAATGTCTGCATCGCTGTCAGGATACAAGTGATCTTCTTGGAGGTAAAGATTCTGGCTTTAGCAGTCATTGTATTTGGAGGCCTAGTGGAGGTCACACAGAGCACCAGGGTGATGGTGGAAAACTTGAATGTTGAAAATGCATTTAAAGGCACTCAGTTTTCTCTGAACACTATAGGATTGGCTTTTTATCAGGGACTCTGCCGGCTGGTCCAACCTGAATAATGCCATTGAAGAGCTGGAGAAACCAGAGGTGAGTTTGTAAAAAGGTGAATCCTGTACATTTGCACAAAATATTCCATACTTTATTAAATAATGACGCAAAATGTTTTGTGAAAGTTTCTGCAATCTATGTGCAATGATAAAATTAGATATCTTGTATATAGGCCTTGCATTTTGTCTCTTTGTCTCTCTGCAGACTGGATGCTGTGTGTATATAACGACATAATCTTATCATAATCTTGCCTAATCTGATTTTTTTTTAGTTGGAAACATATTCCACTTTACAAAATACTAATACTTTTATTTTATGCTGAAGAATCTGATCTTGTTATTTAGTGATGAGATCATAGACTGTTAAAGGCAAAACAACTTGTTTCTATTGGACTAAATATTTCAAACATTTTTATGTTGAAGAATTTTTGATTATTACAGGAGTAATTACATGATTATTTCTTTGGTAATTACCTGGAATTACTACATTATTACCTGTGTATTACCAAACTATTACTCCATTATTACCATGATATTAC
This sequence comes from Ostorhinchus cyanosoma, assembly GCA_029814465.1. Taxonomy (NCBI): domain Eukaryota; kingdom Metazoa; phylum Chordata; class Actinopteri; order Kurtiformes; family Apogonidae; genus Ostorhinchus; species Ostorhinchus cyanosoma. The sequence continues at coordinate 20,997,215 of JAPTYQ010000028.1, read as the reverse complement.
TGAGCTGTAGTGTGAAATGCTTTTTTTGTCCTCAGGTGAATCTTCCCAGCTCTAGTTGTTGTGATCTCCATATCCTTAGTGACTGGTTTGTCTCTGCAGGTGAATGTCAGCTACCTCACAGTAATGACACCCTCTGAGCTCATGTCGTCCAATACAGTAGCAGTGACATGGGGGTAAGACTGACATTATGTACATACAGTACATGTTACATAGAGACTGATGTTATTTAAAGGGCATTAATCTGAGTCACTGAACAGAAAAAGCAGTTTGACTTCTTACTAAAAAAGTGCACAAGATAAGACAGATATTCTCTAAATGTGTGTCTTTAGATAAGCGTTCTGAAAGCTCAGAGGAGGATCCTGGTTCAGTCTCTGTGGGAACTTTCTCACAGGAACAAGGTGTTTGGAAGTCGAGGCTGGATCATGTCTGTGGCTGCAGCTCTGTCTGCTTTTGTTCACTGAACGGGTTGTTATTCTGCAGCCAGAGAGAGACACTTGGTGAAACTCTAAATACCTTCTGAAACATGGAACACTGATACAAAGCTGACGTTTCATCCTTACTCCTGTTTGTTTTATTGCCAGAAATTCTCTCTATGACTCACATGCACAGACTGACGCCGTCTCCAGCGCTGATCTTCACCACCGTCATTTCCCTGGTGGTGCTGATCTCTGGGGACTTCAGGAGCATTCTCAACTACCTCAGGTGAAAACTAGGTCTGCATCATCCATTTCTTACACCTAAAGGGCTTGTGTTCATTTAACATTTCATTCTATTCCCATTGGCAGCTTCACAGCCTGTTTTTTCTATGCCATCACTCTGTCTGGACTCCTTTATCTCAAGATTAAGAAACCAGAGCTCCCCATACAGGGTTAGTGCACATGCTCAAAAGACTATCATCAAAACATTTATTTATACCATCAAATGAGAATCAGCTTGTTTTCCTCTCTTTCCACAGGTTCCCATCATACTCCCTATATTGGTCCTTATTGCTGCCATATTCCTTGTGCTGGCCCCCGTCAGAGTTGATCCTCAGATTGAATATCTGTATGTGGCTTTATTTATCTTCAGTGGAGTTATAGTCTATGTGCCGTTCATCCATTACAAGCTGTGCTCAGGCCTGTTGACCAAGCTCACAGTGTTCCTGCAGCTGTTCCTCGAAGTCAAAAAACTGTGATTTTGTAAACGAAAAACTAAATACAAGCCCAGCCTTTCACATCTGCAGTTTTAAGTGTAGTTTGCTCCTCTTGAATTAGACCATGGGGGTCCGGAACCAGTCCTCGAGGGCCACTATCCTGCATGTTTTAGATGTATCCCTTTTCCAACACACCTGAGTCAAATAATAAACCTCTCACCAAACTCTGCAGAAGCCTGAGAATGACCTTCAGATGTGCTGGAAGAGAGAAACATCTAAAACATGCAGGATAGTGGCCCTCGAGGACCAGGACTGGACACCCCTGCATTAGACATTACAGTTCACATCCAGTAGTTAAACAATGTTAAACAGTGAATCAATTAAAATCCTAAATAGTGCTTGGACATGTCCATGGCGCCTTAATTAAACTCCTCTCTTGTTGATCTTGGGATCGTAATTGACATCGCAATTTTCTGGGCTTATAAAAAAAATGTAATAAAATAAAATAAGGCAGTAATAACAAAGCTACAAGATCACTTTTTTGAGATGAGATCTTTTGGTGCTATTTAGAGGCCAATACGACAAACGGAGTCATACGAGTTAATTTGAAAACATTTTATTTTGAAAGGTAAATTGCGAACTTCCTGTTGGTCATGGGTGTCAGCATATCATTTGTAGTGGATCATGAAACAAATATATTGGCGTTGGTTGCAAGTTTCTACGACATTCCTGTTGGCCACTAGGGCTATTTTTGTTTTTGTTTTTTTTTACATAGGTGGCGCTAGAGAGCACGTTTTGGCACCCATGGAGTTAATTTTTACATTTTATCAAATTTTTGCCAGGCCTGAAATGCCTGCCAAATTTGGTGCTTTTTTGAGCATGTTTAGGAGGTCAAAATCCAGTTGAAAGTGTGTTTGAATAATAATAATATAAAAACGAACAAAAAAAAACCCATTAGAGTATGAGTGGACCTGCCTGGACTGGCTCGGTCCCTAAATAGTGCCAGGTCATGTCCACGGGGCCTTAATTAAACTCCTGTCTGGTGGATCTTGTGGGACAATATATTAATATTTACCATCCCTTTCAGTGTGGCTACAGTTCTGTTATTAAAATCAAACATCCCCTCTCTGGCCTGTTTGGATCAAATGTAGTGTTTTTTATTTCTTTTTCTTTGCGGTGAGAGCTGCTGGTGTGGTTTGTTAAACTCACCACCTGGGATCCTGCTTGTATTTATTTGCTATAGATAAAAACATAGCAACAGGGAGGGAGCCGTCACTACCCATGAGCCTCTTGGAACGTGTGTCCTGCTCTGGTCTGACTGTGGATCTCTTAATAGGATTATCTATTCTCAGTCCAGGAGAAAGGCAGAGGCAGGAAATGGAGCAAAGACGGACCGACACCTGCAGAAATACCTGCATGTTGTCAACAACACTGAAGAAATGAGAAGATCTGAATGAGTTCATCCCATTTGGATTATTATTATTATTAATGCTATTATTACTATGACATTTGGATTATTTTGAATAAGACAGTGATGAGCGTTCAGGTGAGTCAGATCACGTAGACTATCAGCTGATCTTCTTGTTCCCAGTTAATACTCATAAACTGTGTCTTGTAATAACACACTGCATCTGTCTGAGCTCAGGCTGATGCAGAGACAAACAGTTTCAGTCTGTCCACGATGGCCGGCAGCGAGGACAGCGACGAAGGTGACAACTATTACACCAGAGGATATGTGTCATGGACTAAAAGGACTGTTGACCAGTGTTACGGATCTGTTTCAACTGGACTTTCTTTCTTTTTTATTGAACAGAGACCAGTCAAGAGGAGCAGCCAATCACCAGCTGGAATGACCTGTCCATCATAGAGCGGGTGGGACTCAACAGGTGACCCTGACCAGCATCAGATCCTGATACAGGGTAGTTGACATATGCACTGGTATCAATGAATACTTAATAAATGTCTGATTTTCTTTTTATTTGACAGTGTAGAGATGTCAGAGAAGGACCTGGAGGTAAGTCACACACATTAAATGTACTGATGGGCTTCACTTTAGTTTTTATACTGAGGTTTCAGGATGTTTTAAGAGTTTAATATTAGATTTTCCTCCTTTATGGGGAGTTTTCATATATTAATTTGCATAAATGGTGGAAATGTCTATATTTATGTAAAAGTCATAGAAACACATCATGGACTGGCCTTAACACCTACATTTATGATTTAACAGTAAAAACTCAAATGTACACTAATAACATTATATCCACTGACAGGAGATGCTGTAATAATATTGATTATTTTATTACAATGGGAGCTTTTACTGGGTTTAATACATGAGGCAGCAGGTAAATATTTAATCCTTGAAGGTGAAGTGTTTGAAGCAGCAAAATGAGAAAAACCAGGCGACTTTGAGCAGGTTCCTACTGTAACAGTGCATCTACACAAATGCAGGTGTTGTTTGTTCCTGGTCTGCAGTGGTTAATACAGACCATAAATGGACTAAGGAAGGACGCTCCAATTTCAGGACCTTACATATACATATATAAATACATATACTCAGGATTTATTTTTTTAATCACAATGACGCACATTGTACTATGCTATAAACATCTAAAATGATGTTTCATAATAGCAAAAAGTCAAGGAGAACACAAAGTTTCATTCAATAAAAGGGAAGACACTCTGCATTCTTCAGACACACTCGCACCGAGATAAAGATTAAGATAAAAACGTACCTGCAGTCAACCTGAGAATGGTCTTTTTTGACATAAAGTTCTATTTGTCAAAATGTTTCACGTCTCTGTAGGAAGCTTTGGCTTGGCATCTAACCTGGCAGCGTTAATATGAAAAATATATAAATAAATCACATTACAGAGTTATAATTGCAAGCACTTTCAAGTACTTAAACTAAAATTCAAGCACTTTTCAGACCTGGAAAACACAACATTGAAATTCAAGCATTTTCAAGGATTTTAAGCACCCGTACACACCCTGATAATTTTATGATTCTTCAAACTGAACAGTTAAAAATGTTGCTGGAAAACATATAAATGGACAAAAAAAAAAGTCAGTAAAATTTTAATTTACACAATTTACATGGAAAAATCTAATTGTTTCACAGACAAACTGTCATTTTTGGAGTTGACAGCTGCATTATTTTCTCATTGTGTCTTTTCCATCTAAAATGTACATAATATTTCAATACAACACTTTTTCTGCTACGAAAAAAAAAAACAAAAAAACTAACTTAACTACCAACTTACAATGTTGGAAAAGATGGAAAAAAGTTCCATCTCTGTCCATGTTTCTTTAAAAAAATCACATCAGTATAGTTTTAATATAATCCTGCTGACAAACAAACAAACAAACAAAGCAAATGATGGCTCCTAAACGGTGTGTGTGTGGAGTGTGTGTGTGATGGGGGTGTGTTTGTGTTCAGACGGCCTTCTCTCAGATCACTCTGGCGTTCCGCTGCGATCAGTACACCCTGAAGCAGAGGCTGCAGGCCGAGGAACACGCCCGAAACCTGGCTGAGGAGAACGTCCAGCTGGAGCTGACCAGAGGCAGAGAGACCCTGGAGGTACGCTCAGACCCCCACCCTGACCTCTGACCTGATCTGGAACCCACACCCCCACAAGGAGAAACATCCAATAAACTGGAAATAATATAAACTGATCTAAACTGTTTAATAATGTCTGATCCACTCATTCTATCAATACATGTCAATAATTAGTGTAAAATACAGTTTATCATCTTTTCGTGGTCATCAGATATGATCTATTTGGATGTTCAGAGGCTCTGTAGTTACCGTGGAAACACCGTCATCTTCTACAACATTGATTCACTAGTAAAACCCATGGAGTTGGATCAATGACAGTGGACGGAGACACTTGTTTAATGTTCAGTTATTGATGTCTTTGCTGAACAAAAATCACTTTTTCTTCAATTTTCTATTTCTGACATAACAACCTTCAGCTTTAATAATGTGGTTTTATGAACATTGACATGATCACACTGGAAAAAAATGAGTGTATTTTTCCTCATATCTCATCACACTTAAAATAAGACATAACCACCTAAAGAGTAACTTTTCAGTGAGATATAAGAACTTATTTTTGACAATAGATCTGGAAAATCTTATATCAAGAAATTTTACCATGATACTTTTCACTTGCTCCATTGGCAGATTTTTTATTTTGCTTAATTCAAGCAAAAATACTTCGTATATTTTTTTTACTTGTTTTTAGAGGGGCAGTTTTTTTCAAGTGCAGTAAATTAAATATAGGAAAATGCATAATTCCCCCCCCCAAAAAAAGCAAAATACAGTCTTTTATATTAGAATAAATGGAGATAGATCACTTAAGAAAGGCTAAATAGAGTCGAATTCCTTTGGGAACTGCCATAAACGTAGCTCTAGGTCTTCATGGGTTAAATAATGCAGTGCAGACCTGTGGTGCTACAGTGTATATTTGTGTGTTTGCAGACTCTGAAGGCCCTGTGTCTGGACAGTAAGCGCAGTAAAATCCTGCAGAAGCTGGAGCTGTCTCTGGACATCCTCGGAGGAACCGTTGAACGGATCTCCAACACAGCGGAGGTGCTCGGAGCTGTGCATCAGGTACATGTTCTACTGACCATCTCTTATCTATTACCAAGTGTATTTGAATTGAGCTAAAAAAAAATCTTGAATTAAGCAAAAAAAAAATGCTAATGGAGCAGATGAAAATTATCTTTCTTGAAGTAAGGTTTTCAAGATCTATTGTCTAAAAATAAATTCTTATATCTCACTGAAAAGTTACTCTTCAGGTCACAGGTGTCAAACAAAGGGTTCAGTCGTCAGATTTAGATGTTTGCAGTGTGCACCTCAGGGTCTGCTTCCTCCAGTATCACTGAGTGTGTGTCCTTCCTGTGGGCAGGAGGCTCGTGTTAGCCGGGCCGTGGAGCTCATGGTGTCTCACGTGGAGAATCTGAGGAAGAGATACGACAAGAACTTGGCTGAACTGAAGGAGGCCAGAAGGATGATCCAGCAGCAGAAGTCCTCCAGGAACGTCATCTACACCAGAGCATCACCAGGTTCCTCAGATGTTCTCCAGTGGGTTGTTTTGGTTCTGCTGTTCTTTGAGTATTTCACTGATGGTCGGATGTCTGATTTCAGAGCCAGAGGAAAGCAGCGACAGTAAGAAAAGCTCTAATCAGGTATGCATGTGATTCACTCTGTACTTTGTGTTTCTACCTGCTCTTCATTTCACCCTTTGTTTGTTCTTCTTTCATCAGTGCAGCTTTCGTCGCAGGGTTAGTATATCAGTCATCACCAACCAGACGCAGGTAAGGAGGGTTTTTAGGAAATTCTCTCATTTTTTTTTTTTAATGAACAGAAAAAGTCATTTAAGAAGCAGGTACTCGTTGATGTTTCCTGGTTCACTCTTAAATGTTCTGCATGTCTTTGACGCTTTGTGTTCGGTGTTTTGCTGTTGTAAAAGTGACAACTTCATTACATTACTTTGTCTTGTATCTCACCTCACCTCACCTCATCTTATCTTATCTTATCTTATCTTATCTTATCTTATCTTATCTTATCTTATCTTATCT
>JAPTYQ010000028.1:20938326-20950148 GCA_029814465.1 Ostorhinchus cyanosoma | reverse complement strand
GTTTGTAGTTCAGGGTGGTCATGGGCACGTGCGTTTCGGTCTGTAGGTCAGTGGTGGGGGCACTGGGCAGTGACTGATTTGCCTTGGCCGAGGTTTGCACTCTCCGAGTGCTTTTCTATTTTAGTTCTACTCCATAAATGTCATTGCCTGAACTGCATCCAATGGTTCAGTAAATCCATCATTAAGGAAAATGACATGCTTTTTTCATGAAGTATGTAAACAATATTTAGCTTTTATTCTTATAGACACTACTAAAAGAGAAGTTCAGGTTCTCAGGAAAATTGCAGCTTCTCAATTAATCGATAAGGTCAACCAACTAATAATTAATGAATTAATTGAATTGCATCCCTAATAAAATGTTTATTTTTGTTGTTGGTCATGTTATTTTTCCCCCTGAGTGAGAGCTGAAGGAACCAGACTGTTACTTGTGGTTTAAAAAAAATCATTTATGGTCAGAATTTGATAAATATTTCAGAAATCTAGAGGTGGAACACAATGAAAAGAAATTATAAACATAAAGTGTAATTAGATAAAAACAACCCCAACGCATTTTGTAAACATAGATTTAAACATTGTCCCTAAAGACAAAATGAAAGCATTTACTGCAGTAGTTTTCAGAATAGAATAGGACTTTATTGGCTCTGTTATAGGAACAGTGGAAATCTGTTTAGCAGCAAACACTTAAAGTGCAAAAAAAAAAAGACTGTATAAAATCTTGCACAAATTGTATCAAAATATACAATTATATCTTGACATTTGGTATTATTGTTTTTGTTGCCCAGCCTGGTGTACATCTGTTCATATAATACATGGATAGACACGCAAAAATCTCTGGGTTTGAGGACATGATGATACTGGACATAGTTTATAAAAGTCAGTGGGTTTGTCCATCTGTCAATATCTGGAATAGGACTGGAAAATCATAGTGTTGGAGTGGTACCGTTTTTTGTTGCTATTGTGTTGTGCTTTTCTTTTCTTCTTTCTCAGAAGTAGAGAAACTTTTGATATTTTTCCACTAAATTACTCAAGCTCAATGAGGAAATGTCACTGACGAGTACTGCTGAATGATTTTTGTGGGGACTGGGGGATAACTCTAGATTTTATTAGTATAATTTTTTTTACACCCACGAGTGTAAAACATCTGAAAGGATTACTTCATTCTTTTATAAAACTGTAGGTATTTACATAGATTTTTCATGTATAAACTACAGTTTGGTGTTGCTAGTATGAAATTATTGTTGGTTTATTTGCTGAGCCCTAACCTCGACCCATTTCCTTCCTTCCTTCCTCAGATCAATGTGAGAGATAGTGGCTTCGCTAAGTACGTGGAGAACCACATCTCTTTCCATGACCTGCGTGCATTTGTCTTCCAGAGAAAAGACGACATGGAGAAGTTCATGTCTGAGGTCAGGGAGCTGCAGAAAGTTTAAAAAGGCCTTTACACTGCACTTCAATTGCAAATAGAAATAATTTCAAAACCGACAGTTATCATTTGGGTTTCATCACAGGTCCGTGACAAAATGAACCTGAGAGTGAACTCCATCTCTGCTCCAGAGGAATCCTGCTCTGCTAGACCCCCATCCAGAAGTATTGAGTCTATTAAGTATGAAGTATTTCTATACTTATGTCCTTGTTCCTGACCTTCTGCTTTTAGCTCAGATGTTTTAATAGGCTTTTGTTAAATGTTTGCAGGGGTTTTGGGTTCTTCTCCTACCTGCGTGAGCTGTTTGATGCCCCTGAAGAGGTGATGAGTTATCTCTGCCACCAGTACAGGGTTCACGACGTTCCTGTGGGCAACGATCAAACCAAAGCCATGATTAAAACGGTATGCTCAGTTTCCCAAAACACTTAAAATGTAATATCAAATAAATTAAATCCGTTCTCGGCTCATGAATCGCATATCCAATTTCATGGCTGTGCAACAAAACAAATACTGTTTCGTATGTGACTCCGTTCTGTCGTACACGATCATTTAATATGTCACGGGCTGTGAATCACTGTCTTTATGGATAGATTTTTCTGTCATCTTTATTCATCAAATATGAGCTACAGTATATTTATCTTAAGCCATTTCTTAGTGTCTGTATAATGATGGGAGTCAGTTACAAACTGGGTCTCTGATAAAAGCTGTGTTTAGGTTAACATGAAAAAATAAAAGGCAATTTATTTTTTTTTCACTTCAGTTTTTATTGAAATTTTATAAACACAGTCACAAAAACAAACCTTGCTTGGGTAGCAACACTACATTCTCATTATTCAGTCCATCCACCATTCTGGGTTCTGTAATCAGTCCATTTATTCCATTTTTTTGTCCATTTGTGCTTCTTGTAGTTGTAGTTATTTTTTCCGTTGTGATCCATTGGTCCTTTGTTGGTTGTTCTGTCTTTCCCAAGTTCCTTGTAATAGCTTTTTTTAAGCCACTAACTAAGCGTATGTCGTTTCCCACTACACTTCCATCAGACAAGTTACACAAATACAGTACATCACATAAAAGGCAGGTCTTAAATACAGGACGTTTAAAAAATAAAATGGATAAACTTCTGGTTCTTGTCATGCCATATGCTTCCATTTCATCAAAAGCTACACATCTACGTGTTTAATACATTCAACACTAATCTGCCTGTTTTCGGCACTTCGTTGTTCTGTATCACACGTCTGAGCTGTTATTGTTCAGTTTCGGTCACTGCAGGTGTGTGCCTTTTTCAGCAAAACCAACCATGACAAGAAGACACTCTTTACACAATAACAGCTCAGTTGATCAATGAATGGTTTCTATCCACTGAAACAAAATAGGGTTTTATTTTGTGATGGTTTTAGCGAGTGTTGCATTTGTAGACGGTGCATTGTAGTACTTTTAAAACTGCAAACAGGAGCAGATGAGTGCTTCTATGAAACTGGTCCGAAAAACAGGACACGGAGTTAAAAAAAAAAAAATCCAACTAGATGTGGACTAATGTAATGGAGCATGTTTGGAAGCACTTTGGGTCTATTTTTACTATTTTTTAGATAAAACACAATTTTATATATTTTTTAAGATATTTTTATACAAAAACCTGCGTGTCACATGGTAAAAAAAAAAGCTACAGAAATTGCATGTTGCTATTTTTTTTTTATATCTTTTTATTCTGTCAGGTACATTTTGGGAATTGAACTAATTATTAAAGATGGAGTGTTTCATAAAAATGAGTGCTGTTGCAAAGTCACTAGAAAAAACACTAAGATCCTCAAATTTAACAGTGTCTTTATCTATAGTGCTATATAAGACCATTTACAGCCATGTTTTCAAAATAAAATGCACTGACACCTAGGTAGCTTTTCATGTCCCATTTTCATCCTCCTTTTGGCCCAAATATGTTATTGAAAATTCATTAATTTTGGGCTGTCTCAGAGCAAGAGTATAATTTTTTTTTAACATTAATCTGAGGTCATCATCAGGTACATCCTGGGGGGAAATATGTCTACATTTCTCTTATTATTGGGTGTAAAAACCTGGAAAAGTGTCAGATATCAAAATGAATCCAGTTTCATAGAAGCATCCAGATGGAAACAAGGATTCTAAATATGACCATTTGTACTTATTAAACACAGAATACTTTAGAAATAAAGGCCTGTCTCTAATATAAATCTTGAATAGGGGCTGGGACCTGCTGTAACTAAAGTATGTGAAGGTCCTTGTAATTATTTGAGGAAATACAGTCTACTGCTATGATATAAAATTAGTTATACTGTTGTAGAAGTGTTTGACTATGATATTGACCTGTAATGAGATCAGATTAGACAGAACGTTATTGGTCCCTTAGGCAGAACCCTCAGGAAGTGGAGGTTCCAACAGCAACACAACACATTAAACTGTATTTTGTTTTGTTTTTTGTCTGTTTTTTTTTCTTTTTGTTTCCAGGTAATACAGGAGCCTTACATCAAGGTATTCTACACCAAAGAGGAGAGATACATGGTGAAGAGATCCCATTATTCAAGTCATATCAGCACCAGTAACTCTGCAGTTCACCCCTCCCAGTACCTCACCATAGCAGTGGACGCTGAACAGAGACGACAGCTGGAGGAGCAGATGAAGGTGAAGGAAAACGCATTTACAGTAAAAGCAATAAAATCCAAAGCATGGCCTCAGTTTTTTTTTTTTGTTTTGTTGTCTCTCACCTTGCCCAGGCCTGCCAGTCTAGGCTGCAGGAAATTGACAATCGGATTAAGGCCCTGCAAAAAGAAGCTTCAGCGCTGGATCGGCTCGACAATGAACTGTTGGCAGAAAAGAAGCGCCTGTCTGAGCTGAAAGGCAAAAAACGACAGCTTGAGCAGAAAATCAGCACCAAACAGGACAGGTAATAATACACCTATGCTTTCTCTTTATTACCTTTATGTTTTACACACAACTGTTTTAAGATAAATGTTTTATTGCATGTTTTACACTGAATCATTCTTCTCTTTTTTTCCCCCGTGTTCAGTCTAAGGCAGATGGAAAATAGTGCTATTGACCTAAAGAAGATTGAAGAGGAGACGAGAGTAAAAATTGCAGGTGTCAATTCTCAGAAAGTGGACATTGTCGGTGCATTCATGGCCCAGATGAAGGTATGGAAAACTGAACTGCGCACTGTAACGTAGGATGAGAGGAGATGATCTTTCCAAAAGTAATGAGGAAGAATTGAAATCCTCAACATGAGTAAAATACTAATACCACATTTTGAAGACGTTACACCACAAGTAAAGGTTCTGCTTTAAAAACCTTCAGTAAAATGATGAAAGGTTTTAGATTAATATTATTTTACAGCTGTAGATGTTTAAGGTTCAATTACACTTTGCTCATTTATTTTTTATTGGGTTAATTAGTGGTCAATATTGTTCAGTCACTGTCCTGTGAGAGCCTTGTATGTCTGCAAAGTCACATTTTCAGGTGAATGACTTTGCATTTCACAGTAAATCCAAGACGGTTTATTTGGTTTAAGAAGGAAAATAATTTATTGAACTGAGAAAAAAAAAAGCATTTTGGTCTTTCAGTTTATCACAAACCTTCAAATTCAACACATTTGGAGATAAGTATGAAGTAACATTAAATAGAAATACTCGAATTGTATTTAGGTGCAGGAACTGAAAAAAAGCATGTACTTCCATTTCACCACTGAAATAAGTAAAGGTACAGTTTATATTTATTTATCTAATGTTATACCTGGTTAATGTGGTGTTTGAGTTGCTGTCGGGGAGTTGACTCTATAGAAGTTGCAAAAATAGAAGCTCAGTGATGATTAATTGATGACATTCAGATATGCAGTGATTTGGGTTTTTTTGTTTAATTTCTAAAAGTCAACATTTTTCTTGTGTTCTTTCTTCCTTGATCTGTTTGTCTTTGCTGAAGCTGAGAGCAAAGCTGACCATGGAGAAGGTGTACCTGGCTCTGGAGACAGCAGGACTGACGGCTGAGAAAACCAAGCTGGAGAGTGACTGTAGAGAAGGTGCCTCTGAACTCAAGGCCACTGATGTAAGTGTTTACATACATGAAGATAATACACACCACACCATGCAGGAACAAAGATACGCCATGTAGCATCTTCTGGACTGGAAACAAAATGTATGTTTTGCTGCTGCATCGATCGTAAAACTCTCATTCAAGGTTCTCTTGTTCATGAAAAACTGAAAAGTTGTGGGATTTTAAAGTTTTCATTGAATTGAAAGTTTTGAAAAAGTTACGTAAAAAAAAAAAAAATAGGGAGAGAAATTGTTCAGCAAAATGAGCTCTTGTGGGATCAAAACAGACTACTGATGATGAAAAGTGAAGTATCATCCAAATATACACATATGAAACTAAAACTAACACTAAGATAGACTCTAAAAATGAACTCTAAGATGCAAGCCACAGATTGTTTTCAATTAAATGCTGTGAAATTCAGATATTGTACATATAGAATTGTTATTTTAGTGAAATAAATAACATTTTGGAGCAGTGACAGTAATGACCTGTTGGGTTGGTTCATCCCTACGTTGATGCAAAATAAAAAAGACTGTAAATTTATATTTCAAAGCTGATATTCTGAGGACCTTCTGAGGTTTATTTGTCATCTTTTTCACCCCTGATGAGTTTGTTGATGTGCTTTATGGTTTTGTGTTGTTATTTGACTAAAAACAATGTGTTTCTACATTCATATTGATTCCATCCTTAAAAATGTCTTCCCATGTGTAAAACAAAATTCACTTAATGCCCTAAATCCAAAGATTAAAACACGTTTCCATCACAAGATGGAAAACAGCAAAATTAAAATGTAAGTACAATTCTGTTTATATACTTAAAGGAAAAAAAAGGCCAAATTATATCTTCAAGGGTTCTTTAAAAGTTTTGACTTTTTTTATGTTAATGTGTTGAGTGTTTTTTTTAAACATACACATAGAACAGAATATAAGAAAAACAAGCAGGGAATGGTAAAAAAGAAAAAATATATGAAAGGTACTATATACATTATGTGTTGTATAATACAATGGGAACGAGGTAAAAAGAAAAAATTTAGGACCATTTTTATACAAATGCTCCTGTCATTATAGCAGACATGTTCACATTAATATGGTCAGGGAATAGATTCCATATTCTTTCAAAGGCTTTGGTCTTTTGGTGCATGATATGGTTCAGAAAGTCCAGATGTTTTCCTTTAATATCTTATTCCACCCCACAACTGAGGGGCTTTAGCCAAAAAACCTTAACATTTTGTTTGGTAAAATGCGGGAGGATTCTGGTTATTTTATTGTTCATTTCCATGCGATGTCTGTGTTCTCACAGCAAAGATGCGTCCGTTTGGAGCAGAGGAAGATCCAGCTGACAGGACAGTGCAAAGGACTGTTGAGGAGGGCGAAGGACATCTGTCGGATGCAGGGGGATCAGTCTTTACCTGAAGACTTACATAATGTTAGTGTTGATTACTATGAAAAATAGTTTTCTGTGGTGTTTACTGGATCACCGTAGACTCGAGGAATCCAAAGCTGTCATAACTTCATCTTTTTACATACTGTATGTTTGTGTGTGTATTTTCACAGGCTTTCAGCAAACTGCCCAACACTCTGGATGAGATCGACGCCATGTTGAACGAGGAGCGTTCCAGAGCAGAGTGTTTCACTGGCCTCAGCGAAAGTGTGAGAGCGCATCACAGTCTCTGCTGAAGTTTAACTGATAGGATGAGTAATAAAACCAGCGGTTCTCAACTGATCTGGCTTTGGGACCCACTATCACCCTTAATGACAAGCTGTGACCCATATTAGTTAAACTCAAATGTATTTAATGAAAAGATGGTGTGTTTTGAACCTGAGATAATACAGAGTATCACAGTTTGAAAACGCAGAAGACTAGTTAAATGATAAACTAAAATGACCAGCAGGTGGCGATACTAACAAGGGAAATATTCCCTTTTAGACTTAATTAAGTATATTTTAATCAAAACTAAAAAGGGCACTCTATTAAAGATTAACTGCATTCAGTGACATATTCAAGCATTAAACAGCCTGGGGTTTTTGTCCTCCACATCTGATGTAGTCTGTGTCCTACCTGAGTTTCTCTGTGATATGAACAGAAACTTTTGGGTCTTCTTTTATGCTCTGAAATGTCTGGGGTTAGTTAGTATTACAGTGCATTACTGCCACCTACTGTTGGGGAGTGTGAATAGCCAGCACTCTGCTCCATAAAACATGAAGTACAGGATTTGTTTCTTAACATTATTTTTTGCTCAGGTAAGGTGAGAATCACTGGTTTAAAGGAAGGTAGAGTTTAGTTAGATTCCATGTTTGTAGAGTTCAGTTAGATTCCATGTTTGTAGAGTTTAGTTAGATTCCATGTTTGTAGAGTTTAGTTAGATTCCATGTTTGGTGTGGATCATCAGTGTAAATGTTCCCTCTTTACTGTCTGTGGTTTAAAGGTTGTGGAGGAGTACAACAGAAGAGAGCAGGAGATCAGACATTTGGAGAAGGAGCTACAAGATAAGAACAACACCCTAAATGCCTACCGACAGAACATATCGGAGGTGCACGACCGCTCCTGTCTACTTTAAGAAAACTGTTCTTGTTGGTAGTTTTGTGACGTGCCTTTAGTTTTGCCCTTTTTATGTGGTGACGTCTGTTTAATCAGAACAGTGTGATTTCTTTCAGTGTGAGTTTTCGCTGTAAATGTTTAATATGTAGTGACTCTGGTCTGTTCTGGTCTCAGGCGAAGGATCGCTGGTTGAATCCTCTGAAGCAGTTGGTGGAACAGATCAATGACAGGTTCAGTGACTTCTTCCGCTCCATGCAGTGTGCTGGAGAGGTCGATCTGCACTCGGAGAACGAGGTTTGTGCAGATTCACTGGCTTTGAATTAACCTACATGACACTTAATCTGACATTGCAGCAGGTTTTTGCATAAACCTAAATTAGTCCCTTAATCCTTTCAACTCCTTATCCGATGATTTGACCATTAAGGATTTTTATTTTTGGCCCTTTTTTAAATGCATTCTTTCATCAACTTTAGGAGGAGTATGACAAGTATGGGATCCGGATTCGGGTGAAGTTCCACAGCCACACTCAGCTCCATGAGCTGACGCCCCACCATCAGAGTGGAGGGGAGCGGAGCGTCTCCACGATGCTCTACCTGATGGCCCTGCAGGAGCTGAACCGCTGCCCCTTCAGAGTGGTGGATGAAATTAACCAGGTAGGATCGTTTTTGGAGAAGGACAGTAGGACGGAAGAAAGCTTACACTGCAAAAATCCAAATCACCGAGTATATTTTTCTCATTTTCTCATTAACTAGAAATGAGAAAAATACACTCCGTAAGATTTGGATTTTTGCAGTCTAGTGAAAATAATACACCCAAAAAAATTCTTTATATGGAATAGAATAGAAGCATGTATTCATTAGTGTAGAAATGTGTCAAAAACGGTCTTGTCTTATTTTTCTCTCTTTAGAATAACACATTGATATCTACATCATGTTTTGACAGTCGCTCTGGACAGATTGCTTTTTCCTCTGTTCTGTTTTATAGTGGGCGGTATCTAGCATTAACATCCATTTCCATCACCTACTATGTTTGAGTGGATCAGAGTGAATATTATTCTAATAAGGGGCGGCTGTGGCTCAGGGGGTAGAGCACTCATGTTGTGCTGTTGTGTCCTTAGACTAGACCCTTCACCCACAATGCCTCCAGTGTCACTCACACTGGTGTGTGAATGTTTGGTGGTAGTGGGAGGGGCCGGTGGCGTGGATTGGCAGCCACGCTTCTATCAGCCTGCCCCAGGGTGGGTGTGGCTACAGATGTACTTTACCACCACCAGTGTGTGAATGTGAGAGCGAATGAATCAAAATGTAAAATGCTTTGAGTGCCTTGGAAAGCACTAAAGAAATCCAATCGTTTATTATTATTAATTCAGAATTCCAGATCTGACAAAACAAACTAAATGTATTTTAGTGTTTAGACTCAGGGTGCTCTTATGTTGAAAGGCTGGAACGCAGGAGTAGTGTGAGTCTGAGTTAGCTCCATCTGTGAAGTTTACAGTCAATGTGGGAATAACATTGTATTAGAGTTGTTGGAATTAATTATTAGCACACACCAGTTTCCTTCCATTATTCTTTATTCCATTATTCATTATTTGTAGCAACGGATTTTAGTTGAAAATATCAGATCAGTGATTAGTGATAAATGCACCAGACTAATGAACTCATGATTTGAGGTTAATGGCATTAGAAAACAAATCGAAGCACAGATCTTCTGATCTTCTGTGGATTTTCATCCACTGTTTGTGGAAGTGTCATCGTCAAACCTCCTTGTGTCCATGTCTGTAGGGAATGGATCCTATAAATGAGAGAAGAGTCTTTGACATCGTGGTCCGCACAGCCTGCAAGGAGACGACGTCCCAGTACTTCTTTATAACACCCAAAGTAAGTGTGTGTGTGTGTGTGTGTGTGTGTGTGTGTGTGTGTGTGTGTGTGTGTGTGTGTGTGTGTTCACCTGGCTCTAAATGAGCTGCTGTGGTAAATACACAGATCTTAACGGTGTTGCTGTCCTGTTGTGCTGACTTGCAGCTGTTGCAGAATCTGCAGTATGCTGAGGAGATGACCATCCTGTTTGTCCACAACGGACCCCACATGCTTCCCCCAAACCAGTGGAACGAGAAGGCGTTCATCAGACGGTGTCTCGCAAGAAAAGCCAGGGACTGAACCCCCCCCTCTGTCTCAGTTTATCATTGTTATTTTTGTTCAGAAATGTTTGACTTGGAGCGATTGTTATTATTATTGTTTTATTTCATGTGGAATCTTCCATGCTTAACGTTTTGAGTGTTTTAGTTTATAAATGTCTAAAATTTTGAATTATATAGTTTTGATCTGTGATCAAACTTGTTTTATTTTCCACTGCGCCTTCAGAGTGGAGGATGAATATCTGCAGTTGCTGTTCAAATAAAATATTCCAACAAAATATATATTTTCTGCTGTTGCTTTAGATTTTCATCCGCTGACCACACTACATGATTGCACACGTCATATGTGTCAAACATTTCAATAGATTTTCAAACAGGCCTTTTTTTCCTTAGGTTGATTTCTTAAACATTACATTAATGATACTCTAAAAACTCCTAAGTCAAAATTAACCAGTATTTAGGTGACAGATGATATTTATTACACAGTGCTTTATTGCCCATCAAATTTTACCTATGAGACTAATATATAATTGGACTTCCTGTGTGGTTTCTTCACATTCATCACCTGTAAATATATTATTTTCATTGCAGGAACTGTAATAACCAAAGTCGTACACAAAAGCAGTTAAAGAACCCTTTTATTGAACAGGCTCTGGTGATGGTGTTAAAGGTGCTGTTGAAGGCTTCATTGTTGACTGGATGCTTTAAGAAGCTAAAGCTCACAATCAAAAAGGCCTATGTAAGGGAGAAAAAAAAAACATTGATATTTTGGACACGTTAAGCAGCAGACCAAATGAGGCTTAAACATGTTTGTACAGTTAGATTTGCTGAAATGATAAGGAATCATCACAATGTAACTAAAGGTCACCTTTATTTAATGCTGTAAATGGAGCGCCGTTGTGGGTCAACCCACACTCTGATGTTTTCCTCCCATTCATTGACCACAGGGTCCTGCTTCTCTGAGTTTCTGGAAAGTATGGACAGTCAGGGTTGAATCTGTCAACTGCATTTTACCACAAAACCATAAATGTGGCATCACGTAAGTGCTGAAACACCCACCGGTGGTCTTCAGGGACTGTCTCTTTCTGATATAAAACCTGGTTCTTGCTCCTGAAGCAGTCCTTGTGCTGATCATAGACAGTCTTCAAGTGAAAATCAAGGCTGTCTTTTGGAGCCTAAAGTTAGGGGGGAATGATTCAGTGAAATTTGGACAGTTATTCCAATCTAAATCTTCCACAGGGCTTATTATTACCTGAGGTTCATGATGTCTAACACTGCGCCGGCTGCTGGAAATTGTAGCTCTGTCATGAAGTCGACTCCATGGCTCTTCAGTTTGGGCAAGATGAGTCGGTTTATTATGTATTTTTCTCTGCAAAGATGGAGAAAAGAATATTACAAAATTTAACAACCGTAAAAAGGCCCTTGTATTTGAATACTTAATGCCTACATTTTGTACAACATTGTAGTTTTTACTCCAGTACATTTGTCTAAAGATTTTGGTCTTTAGTTGTTATATATATGTTATATATATGTGTATATATGTTATATATATGTTATATGTTATATATATGTGTATATATGTTATATATATGTTATATATATATATGTTATGTGTGTGTGTGTGTGTTTGTGTGTGTGTGTGTGTGTGTGTGTGTGTGTGTGTGTGTGTTTGTTTAT
>JAPTYQ010000028.1:20786159-20799706 GCA_029814465.1 Ostorhinchus cyanosoma | reverse complement strand
ACTTTAAGTATGTAGAGCAAAAAGTTATTAACAAGTTACTACTAACAGTTTAACAAAATCCAAGCAAAACATTTTGCTATATCTTTTTATTATACATTTTTGTATCACATTTGATACATTGGGCATTTTTATATACCTGCAGTATCAAATTTGATACACACATTTCAACACAACTTAACTGTGCTATAAATAATCAATTATCAAGTAACTATGCATTGTTTCAGTACACAAAGTACTGTTAGTTTTTTTTAAAGAATAAAAATATAAATGTTCTTCTTAACATTACCTTTTGAAAATTATTTGAGTCTTTCCTGCTAAAAGTGTGTGGTCAATTTAATGATAGCAGCCACATAGAAAAAAAATGCAAAAAAAAAAAAGCCCTTCCACTGGCTGCAGTTGGTTGATAATCCACCAAGGGGCAGAAAATACATATTGGGTCATATACAACAGGTTTTGAAGGAAAGGACTGATCCTCTCGATTAGATAGAGGTCTCAGCACCTGGCGTAGCAAATATGATACAAATGGTTTTATAGAGTTAATACAAATAGGATATGCTTCATTTTGCATCAGCAGTAGCTATTGGCATCTGTTGTTCATTGCAGGATAGGCGCATAATTCTTTGGGATAAACTGACTGCATGCTCATTTATAGTGTTGGTAACAATATGTGAATACACATATATAACACTGTAAGCCTCTGCAAAGTAAGGGAGCAGGCGCTGCATCTTGTAGATAAGCTTGACAATCCTGACAAAGGTTTACTACTCTTATCAGCGACCAGTGAGGGTAAAAGAATTTCTTGTGCCTGAAGATTATTTTTTTGGCATTTCATTTGTTACACAGTTCCTAACAAGAGGAGAGAAAACAGCAGAATGATTTGATGAAAAACACAGATTATGAAAGTGTATCATTGTGAGTTCATGATATACACAGATCTGCCAAAACCATCGGGGAGCCACAGATACACGGCTCAAATTTTTACTCCTCTCATATCAACACAGGGCACATTACAGAAATGTATTGGTTCTTTGCAAGTGTGTCAAAATAAAGCACAGGTATGCAGTTAGAAGTGAAATCAGCTGACAAAGCCACCCTCATTCCACCTTCCACAGTGTTCAACCTCCCACCTGACAACTTTATCAGCCCCTGTCGCCTATTTCAGAGTGAAGACACTGCCTTTTGCCCATTCCCTCCTGTTCACCAGTGCTGATTTTTAGCTCGCTGTAACTATTCATTTGCTGTGATAGATTGGTTAGAGTGGCTCTACATCCAATCAATGCATTCCATAGCTGGGGGCATCTATCTCAACCAGGCCACTACGCTCCCGAGGGATTCATTACCTGGTGAAACACACCAGAGGTCACATGACTGCCAGGATCCTGTGACAAATGCTTGCGGGAGAGGATTCTTGGAACACAAGGTTGCCGATTACTGTTCTCCAGGGTCAGTCTTTAAACTTGTGGCATTCTTCTTGATCTAAACTCTTCTTGAGGCAATCATCGGGGCAGAGTGGAGAGGCCTAATGAAATCGTCAGGACGATTAGGGAGTGTGGCGCTGCCGATGATCCGTCCAAAACAATTGCTTGAGCGGAGCAACTGTGATTCGAGCTGTGTAACCAACCTATTGTTTATTCGGAGGCATTATTGTGACTTGTACCCCTGTTGTTGTTGTTGTGTTAATGGCTGCTGTGGCTGTCGATGTCATTCAGTCTCAGTTACCCGTTCAGTCAGAGTCTATGACCTGGTTTTTCTAGTTCAAACTTCCTTTTGTTTTGCCCTGACAGAGAGCAAGTAAGAAATGAACTAGTTTGCATTGTGCTAGAATATTAAATATTAATAAAAGATCCCTCACAGACAGAGAGAAATATCAATTTGGAGTGTTTTTTAGCGCGCCTCTTTTCATTCTTTTCCCATCGTGTTCTGGGTTAAGACTGACCTGGGGCGAGCTCGCAGCTTTTATCACAGGAAAGCTTATGTTTGCGAGTGATGCATCACATCTGTTTGGGGGATAAAGACTGAGAGACACAAGAGTGCCATGAGAGGCAGATTCTTTTTTTTTTTTTTTTTCAATTTTGGGTATGTTAAGATTGCAGCAGGCGAGTCTTACCGGTCGATGAAGCGAATAATTATGCATGAACCCCTGACACAGTGAAAATGAGTTTGGATCCCAGACACTTGGCTTGTGGTGGTGTCAGTGTTATTAATATATTCTCATTGGGGATGTATGACAGCAGAGGGGGATCCCATGGAAGCACAGTGCCAGTGGTTTCTGACACTCTGCATGTTGCTTGTATCATCGGAAAGTGTTGATTAGACTGACAGCGAAAGTCGATGTTGCAATAAGAAGTCGAGGCGCTCCCATTGCTCTGAAGTATCAAGCTGCTTTGTCGCTATTTTGAGAGAACCTTAAGGGTCAGTTAGTGGATTTCTGTGTCGGGGGGATATTTGACCGAACATCACAGTTTGTTTAAGAAATGTGAGAGCTTGTGGCAGATTTGCACAAAGTGTGACATGTTGAGTTTGTGTGCAATGAGGATTTCATCACATTATGTTGCATATGTTGAAGGTCTGTTGCTTGCTTGTCAAAGCAAAGCCAGGGGCAAAACAAGCTACAGCAAGTGAGGTTATTGTCATTTCTGTTGCACATATCTGAGCTGGGAATATTTTAGTTAGATACATTAAAGTGTAAATGTTCCACTGTCGCCAAAAGGGACATTTCAATGTGTGGTTGATGGAGGTCGGGTGTTTATAGAGCTGAAAAATCAGGTTTGATAAGTATGCATAATTCTTTTTTCACCCTCAGAAAATGGCTTATCAGTCAAAATGTATTCATTGTTCAAGACAAACTTATCTATAGAATGTTGAAATTATTACAGTAGTTTCTTGTAGTTGTTACACAGGAAAATATGAGCAAAACTTGACTTTTTATAGCCTTATTATAATATGTTATGAACAATCTATTAGCCAGATATGTATATGCTTCCATAGACAAAAAGGCAGGAATTTAAAGTGAGCCTTTTATTGTAAACATGATAATCATCCTCACACATAGGCACTTTTTGCTGAGCTTTACCCAGATTTTAAAGCTGTAGTGAAAGGTAATTAAAGTCTGTCACTGTGTCCAGGTTAAGCTGCAGTGGCGTCACTGGGGAAAAAAAATCCATAATTACCCTCCAGTATTTTGTATTTCTATATATTTTTATTTATTGGTTTGACAGGAAACTACAATTTTACCCCCTTAGTGAGCGTCGTCCTCGGGCGATAGAAAATCTATCCCATGAGTTTTTGGCTTCATACAAACAGAAGGTTAAATATATGAGTGACATCTGTAATTACTCTTCAGTGTTCAGATGTAACTCTGCTGCTCTACTCTGTGGCTCGACACAGAGGCTGGAAAATGGCTTATGTTTTCTACACTGGAGTGAAATGACATCAGGGTATCTGTCTCTATTTTTAGCTTTGTGATTTGGACCAAGAGGAGAGAGCTGCAGATGGTGGGTATGTTGAAGTTCTGATACTTTGGCTGTGGCAACTTTAACAATCTGAAATGATGGTGCATAATCCTTATTTTATATTTATATTTTATAGGATTTCAGACCACCACTAAGATACATTGTAAGACAATAATCTATATCTTAATGAGAAATACACATATAAAGGAAAAAAGTAGGAATTCTGTAATAATAACTGCTTTCTGGTGTAAATTTCACAGAATTTGAAAATTTGCATAGACTGAGCTTAGTGCTTCTTTAAGATACATACACTGACTGTATGTTCCATGGGTTTCAATAAAATATCTGTTTACATCTGTTTGGTAATAGAGTGTTGATGACTTATGGTATGAAGAAGTTAAAATGAAGTACAACCATTTTGTCCCAGAAAAACAGCACATCACAGAAACCACATGTCATATCCATGTTAAGTGTATGTACCTGACAACCTCCAAGGCTGGAAGATGAAGCCAAAGTCTAAGCGCCAAGAACTGTAGTCCACTGAACCACATGAGACTGGCTCCAAAAGTGGTCTCATATGGTCCCCATAGACCCCAGTCATAAAATGTACAACTTTATAACAGAAGTAAACATGTTTCAAGCCTCATACAAAAATGGACAACTGTATGGAGTGTTTTTTTTTTTAAACATAATTCATCTATTTAAATGATCTTAAAGGCTAAATGTATTCATTAGCTACAGTTGTGTCCATTTGGAGTGACAGCCTGTCTGTGTGAGCTTTGATTGACAGTGAGCTTGGCTGCTGAATTGGACAGTGGGAGCGTATTTATTGAATAAAACATATTTTTTCCCTTGACAGACTGTGCTGTCATAGTTGTGGTTGACACATTATACTAACAAGACAGACACTGGATTCTGTCATGACATTTACTGGTATTCTATGACAATATCTGGCCTGATAGGAGAAGCTAGCTCCACAAGCTAATGGTAGCACCTGCATATTGCTATGTAACATGCTAATTAGTGTATTCATACTTTTTTTGTTTTTTATGTGATGATGACATTACTGTTATAAAACAGAACTCTACATGTTAACGTTTATTTAGTAACTGAATTCACACTGTTAGTTAATATAGTTGGTGTTTTTAGTAAATTAGTGTTAGTTACCGTCTTCCCCAGAACTGATACTCATCCAAACATGAGCACTTAAAGAAAGCCACAGTCCCAGCCCTTCCACTGTGCCCCATGGGACCTAACAGCTGAAAAAACAAATGAACAATAATAATGATTTTTTTTTTTTGTCACAAAATTTATATTTTTCTAGCCATTTGAATTATGTCACCATTTTCACATATGATGTTCAATGTAAAATGTAATTTTATGAGTGAATAGTGTTGTGGTTTGTGGCAAAGATGGTAAAGAAATGTTTAGTTTTGAGTTAAACAGCTCAATGGACTGCCTCTCTCATTGCACCAGAATGGCTGCTGCCCTGGAACAGTTTACCTGAGTCTTTGAGAGTGAGGTGAAAAGTATGTGATAGTCAGATTGAAGCTGCAGAGTCGTGAAGAGAGAGAAAGTTACAATGGTGTTACCTGTCGGGTGTGTACTCTTTCTATTTCAGTCTGATAGCTCAACAGTTTCAACAAACTGCAAATTTCTTGAGTTGTAAAATGATCTTTTGAGTTGACAAACATCAAATGATGACAGGATTCAAACATGATCGGAAAGTTCCTCTTTTCACTGACTGCAGTGCGATGTTTTTTTATTGTATTTTTACAATATTTTTCTGTATTTGTGTGCTTGGCTCTCTGTTTCAATGAAACCAAGATGGTGGTTTCCATCAAGGTTATAATAGTTTTGGATTTTTCATTATAGTTTAGTTTTATTTAGTTTTGACTTTTTTTTTCTTTAATTTAGTTAGTTTTTAGAGCAGGTTTGCTTGTTTTTATTAGTTTAAATTTTTTCTAAATGCTTAGTTTTAGTTCAGTTTTAGTACTAGTTTTAGTTTTTCCATATCTTTTATCTTCCTCACCACCGTATTCAAACAAATCCCACACAGGACTCAACAAGACAAGTGATGAGAAGTGACGGATGGTGAAGTTCCGTATGGTGCCACAAGCTAAAATTGCTCGAGTGCATTGAATTGATTTCACATCAAACCGACATTGACAAAGATGAAAACAAAGGGAATTTTATCCATAATTTATACACATTTTTGGTTAGTTTTGTATGCACACAATACAGTTTCAGTTATTGTTTTTTCTTTTAATTATAGTTTTTATTTATTTCAACTGTCGAAAATGTTTTTTTGTTTTTCAATTCTAGTTTTTGTCTTTGCATTAGTTTTCATTAACAAAATAACCTTGGTTGTCATCTTCAGGCTACAAAAGTGCAAAGGCTTTGTGCAATATTTTATATATCAGACCACAACTGTACATGCACCCTGATTAACTATCTTAACATTTATCCACCTGCAGTACAGTACTTTGATTAATTAGGGGCAGTAGAGTGGAACACACTGGGAGGTAGTTCAGTTTTTTGTATCATCATCATTTTTATTATTATTATTTTTAATAAACCATATTCAAGATTTCCTGAATGCTTTAAATGGTTATTATAGTCCACATACTCCCAGAGGAATTAGTGATGTGTCTTTGGCAAAAACGTGGGAATTAGTTACACTAGATCAATTTGCATGTCAGTCATACTTGTGTGTAATAATGTGGTCATATCTCTAATTGCTTACATTCCTAGTTAGTGTTCGGCAGTTCATGCTCATTAATGTTTACCACCTCCTACCTGCTGTGTGCTGCTGTCACCTATCGAAGCTCAACATGAGGTCTCAGCCAATTAGACGGTGCCTATATGCTGCAGCAGGAGCTATCTCATCCTCCACTAACATCAATGAATGTTACCTCCTTTTTGAACATTGCATTATACACATTATTAGCAGAATTCCAATTGAGATTGACCCCCTCGCTCTCCTCTCACTCTTCTTTCACACTTGACTGAATGCAAGCTCAGTTTTCTTCATCTGTTTAATTTATGTCATGTATGAGCTTAGAAATACCTTTAGAGTCTTTGATTTGCTTCTCCAGTGTACAGTGTAAAGCATGTTATGTTTCTGTATGTGTGTCTGTAAAGAGATTTGCAGCTTGAAGTTTTTTTTCTCCAACGGAACAAAAAGATAATGGAATATTGGCGTGAATTCACACTAGACACACAGTAAGTGTAAAGTGCTTTGCAGGGTTATATTGAGCACATAGTATCATTGAACACATCTCCCCCTGCTCCTTGAAAAAATAAAAAAGATGGGTTTTTTGCACAAATGCCGAGCTGTCACAGCATGCAATTAGCAGTGGTATTATTCCCAGGTCAGACATTAGTCACACACCAGAACCGATCTGAAACAGGGAGTTGCAGCATATGTGCAGTCTCATTTATTATACCAGCAGTGTAGCTGTTTTTACGACTCGGATTCTGTCACTGTCCATGAGACGGCCGCCCGGGGAGTGCTCTGCTGCAGGTATTGTCGACCCGGAGAGATCCCAGGTTGAACAGAAAGTGAATAATTAAACAGATGGAGGAGGAGAAGACACCTGGTGCTATCACAGTGAAGGTCAGCAGATGGGTCTGTCGCTAATAAAGGCACCAGATTGCATGTTGAATGAAATGGAGGGGAGTATTAGAGACCCAGACAAAAGCAACATTACTCTGTATTATCTGTCACCCTCCAGTGGGATTCACTTATGCAATACAGAGAGTTCATTTTCAATATTAAAATGCAAGACTGGCTACAGTACAGTTTTATCAGCTCTTATTTTAATTGACCACAATTTCAATGGAGCCGCTCCTCATGTGGAGCTTGAGTTTTCCCAGAACTACAACTTAAAACAGAACCAGTGCCTAAACAGTGTCTGAACTTATATCCCGTGACTAACCAGCCAAAGGAACTGATAAAAGAAAAATACAAAGGCTAGGCATATTTTAAAATATATGCATATTGGGTATGATTTTAATGTGTAATTATTAAAAACTGCTGCAGTGAAGCAACTGAAGAACTGTGACAGAAGTGTTTGTGGATCAACTATTCAACTGAATAATAGAGAACAATTTGAAGTGTTTGATTTCTAAAATCTGCCTGTGTGGAAATGAATAGGATATTGATATAATTATAATGTGTGATTTAAAATATTGCAGTAAAAAAAGAAGAAATGAATGACAGATGTAGGCCATTGTATTTAAAAACTAGAAAAGCACTCGGAGAGCGCAGACCTCCACCAAGGCAACGACTAGTTTACTTCTAAAATGAAATCCTGGAACTTGAAAATCTATAGCGTGAGTCGCTGGTAACAACCACTGTTAAGGTTTTGCCGTGGCACATCCTGCCCCTTCAAATGAAAGTTTACAAAGCTTCACTTCCATGAGCGGCGGTCGGCCCTGCCCCCAACCTACTGACTGAAACTCACGCCTGTGCCGCCCCCCCCCCCTTCACCACCAAAATGTAATCATTTGTTCCTTGTGCCAGTATCAACATCTCCTGAAAATTTCCTGAAAATATGTCCATAACTTTTTGAGCTATCTTGCTAACAGACAGACAGACAGACATACCCAGATAGAAACATAACCTCTGCTGTTCCTTGGTAGTGATAAAAAAAGCGGGAAAAAAATTATATATCTTGTGGTTTTAAACCTCACAGCCATACGAGTATAGATTGCATAGTTTATGAGGTGCACTTGAATGCACCATGAAGTCATTCAGGGGGAAAAGGAGCACGGTGTGGTGGTAAAAGACACCAAACACCAAATGAAAAATGTACCTGCTTTGACACAAGTTATATAAACAAACCAAATACAAACCACTTTATGTGTGCTAATGTAAATAAACGCTTACTCAGATTCTTTGGTATCAAGTGTAGTCCATGCGTTGTTCCTTTGTGTTTGGTGGACATTCCATTCCAGGAGCACTGACAGTAGACGACTAAATCTGTGCTTCTGTACGGTCAGGCTGATACTAGTTGTATAGAGTTTCAGTACCCATCCTTGTTCCTGTATCTAATATCCTCTCCTGCCTAAATACTGTACTACATCTTTTTTTCTGATTTACAAAAATATCCCTGAGGAGAGCAGGAGCATTTCACTCTAAATAATGGGCTCCCTCCACTTTGTGAAGGGTCAGATGACCTGTGCAGCAGTATGTATCTCCTTCATTTGCCTCTGCAACCCCATGAACCCAGAGAAGCTCCTTAAGGGTATATTAGACAAAAAAGTAGACCCGCTGAACCCATGGTGTGTGAGCGGAAAGAAATAGTCTGTCTTCAGTCAAAGAGGAGAGGGCCACAGGGCAGGAGTGGAAATGAAGTGACAGAGTAGACTTGAAAATGCAAAGCATCCTCCACTTTCTCCTCGCAGCTATCTCCTATTGTCTCTAATGTGATTCAGGGGGTGGCCCTGCCCTAACCCAGTCACAGACATGACTTTCAAGCTCGCATTTGTCGTGTCCTTTTAAGAACCAATGAGGCAGCAGCTCAAGCAGGAATTGGCCAGCCTGATGCGAGACTATTTAAAACCACTTTCCACTGAATTAGATGCTATTTCTCCAAGGTGCCAATTATGACTTTGACAACTCCAAGGAAGTGGTGGAGAATTAAGGGACGGCTGACAATACAGCACCGCGGGTGAAGGAATTAATTCCCACATTTCTTAGTTTAATAATGAGCCACATGGACCAAGAAGCTGCAAAAATATCTCAAGGGATCAGACCAAGATGGAGCGTGTGCTTCTAATATATTCTTTGAGATTAAATTTAAGAAGCCGGTCACATTTTAGAGGTCAAACTCTGTTCATGCTCAAACTGTGGTTTACATTTTAGCGATATTTTAACTAAAAAAAGCACTTTTTCACCGATTTATATTGACAAAAACAAATGTGATTGCTGCGCATATTTGTCTGTTACCTGATGCTAATTCTGTGTTTACACCTTCAGTACTGGTGTGCTTGTTCATTAAAGTGTGCATAAACAATAACGACCAGTGTAATTCACTGATGAATAAACAAACATTATTATATTAGGCATGATTAGGCCAAGAAATAAAACTATTATATGGGTATTTTTCTTCTTTGTGGGAATAAATTGAATGTAATTTCTAGTAGTTTTGTTTGTTCTGCAGTTAATGAAACTCCTGAGACTTTGGCTCCACATGTGATCAAATATTAAATGGCTCAGTGACAAGAGAGGATTATTGCGCTGGAAGTTTTAATGAAGGTGGGGAGATCAAGAGGAATAAGAAAAATGATGTTTGCCATTTTTATTCACATACTGGGTTTCATATTTTACGCAACAGTTATCACAAAGTGTGACGGTGTGAAACAAGGCTGATGTACGAGGAGCAGAGAGTGGATGAAATGTAGCTGGATCTAATTACTTTTGTCCTAGTTTCAATGAACTTCATCTTCATCAACAAACTTTTTCTACATCCGCTTTCAGGATAATGATCTTCTCTTATCCCGCTGAGATTTGCAGAGGGAAGGAGTTAACTTTTGAAATAGGCAGCATAATTCAGTCAAAGCAGACGGATTATCTGGGATGTTAATACCCATCCTACGGCATCACTCTGTCTATTCTGGACATGTACACAGTCAGATAGTGGATTCATTTACATTGGTTTATAAAGCTGTTCAGAAGTCATTTATTGGAATAGAAATGTTGTAAGTAATGTTCATCAGGACTGTCATGATCATGAAATTATAGTTGTTGATTAAGTGTCGTACAAATACTTGAGCTCAACAATTCAACTGTCTTCTTCTGTTCATTTTAACGCCAGAATAAGGGTGATTATTTCCATCTGACAGTGGAAGGATCGTTGTTCTCCTTCCCTCTACTATCAGTGCATTATTGCTTTGAAAGTCCCCATTGTTGCATGAAACAACAACAACAACTGAGCTTCAACTACACCCTGAAAATGGCAAGTTTTGACAAAGACATGCATCTTTTGATATCCCACTTTCTTTTGTAGAGATTTTACCATTTCAATCTATAAAGACCCGAACTGCCACTAGCAACCAAAACCATCTACTGATTTCTACCTGTTGATCCACTAATCCTATCAATACATGTAAATAATTGATGTAAAATGCAGTTTATCATCTTTTCATGGTCATCAGATTTAACCCATTTGGACGTTCAGAGGCTCTGTTGTGAATATAGAAACACCGTCATCTTCTACAGCATTGATTCACCAGTAAAACCCATGGAGTCGGATCAACGACAGTGAATGGAGACACTTGATGTATGTTCAGTTAACACATAAAGACCCAGTTCTACTTTTCTGCCAATTCCCAAATGAATTTTCCTTCTATATTTACCCTTTCTAATATAATTTATCACCATTTATTGTAATATTATCCTCTTTATTTGGTCTTTTTCCAGTAAAAATCTGATAATTTCCTATATTTCATTTACTGATCATGTAAGTGTTCATAAACACTCAGATTAAAGTTGAGGGATATTATACTAGAAATAGAGCAAACTGAAAAAGTCACTTTTTTAGCAAAGATATCAATAACTGAACATGATAACAAGTGTCTCCATCTTCTATCCTTTGTCAAACTTTTTTAGTTGTACTGGTGAATCAATGTTGTAGAAGATGATGGTGTTTCCACGGTAACCACCTGAGCCATTGAATGTCCAAATGGGTCATATCTGATGACCATGAAAAGATGACAAACTGTATTTTACACCAATTATTAATAGGATTAATTGTTCAGAAGTTATTAAATATTTTATATCAGTAGATGGTTTTAGTCGTTAGTTGTTGTTTGGATCTTTATGGGTTAATGATAGATTTGAAAGAAAAAGTACTTTTTTCTTCAGTTTTCTCTGTTTTGATATAATAAGCTTTGAATTTACACTGAGCTTTTATGAACATCTACATGATCAGTGACTTAATTTTAAGAATGTACCTGATTATCACTTAAAAAACACAAAATACAGAGGATGATATGATAATAAATGATGATAAATCCCTTAAGAAACAATAAATATAGAGAAAAATTAATTTGGGAACTACCACAGAAATAGTACTGGGTTTTTATGAGTTAATACCATGAACTTCCTAAAGGTGCAAATGTTCCAGTTTAACAGTCTCTCTTCATATTCTATTTTGCAAATGCACTGTGGCAGCATCTTGCACTCAGCCCTGTCCAAGAACTAGAAAAACGGCGTGTTAACATTCAGTTGTGAGTGTGTACTGGCACTGGCACAGAGCTGACAAAGTGTTGAGATAGGTCTGGTTCTTATAGAATATGCTTCTATTATGGAATCAATAATACACATATGCTTCATGAGGAAATAGACCCGGTTACAGACAATAAACACTGGACCATTTTATCGCAGTAAAAGGTAGTGTCATTAGAAAGTCATACGAGAAAATATTGATATATGACATTTCTGTTAATTTTATCCATTTGTTTTTACACTGGTGAAAGTAAATGTTTATCACAATTATGCTAAATTATGCTCAATGATTTGTTGGTTATGGGGGCTATTTATAATTCTGACAGGCCTGCAGTTCAGCATCCTAAATGTGTTAAACATTGCAGTTGTCCATACTGCAAACAAGAGATACAATGAATTTCAACCATAAATATTCATATTAACATTCCTAGATATATATATCATAATATAAAAGTCACCGTAGTCATGTTTTGGGGCCAACGAGGACTCGATTAAAGTCAAGGAAAGACTGTAGGATTTAGGAAAAACAACAAGATGCAGGAAAAAAACTGCCAAGTTGTGATAAAACATGACGAACAATGTATTTATAAGTGTTTTGGCCAAACTACTGCTGTTTTTAGTGCCTAAACTTAGAAACCTCTATTCTCTGTTGGCCTTGGGATTTGGACGTCCACCATCCACAGTCTGCTGACGAAAGAAAGTAATGGATGATTCAATGAAAAATCCATTTGAATCATATATGGTTTTCAGAAATATCCAGTGGTGACAGGGCTGCAAACAAAGGGTTTTATGCATCTCCTGCATTGTTTATATGTAAAGCAGGATGTCAGGCTTTCCTATTAACTTTTTCCATGTAGCGCTTGTTCTGTGTTGAGCGATAGGAAGAGGTGATGGACAAGCTAATTGTGGGAGAGTAATGGATGTCGGGGAGTAACAGGTGGATACAAAGAGGCAGTTAGTCATGGATGGTTTTGTTATCTCTAATGATAATTACACTGACAATGTTCACACTGTAGTCAGGTCAACCTGAGGCTAATACTCGGCGAAGCTACATGTATTATCCCACACACATCCCTCTGACAAAAGATTTGGTGTCCATAAATGCATATACATGAATGATGCCCCGCTTCTTGGATCCAGTCCTGAAATCTCATCTATATTCATTGAAATCCTTCCCCTGAAGGCATGAGGATTGTTCTAAACTGCTTTCAAGTTATTTATTTACAAACCTCGGCACCGGGAACCAGAAACGAGACATGTTTATAGGTTTTTTTCTATGCTCATATGCTAATAAGATCATCGAAACCATCTGGAAAATGTCTCTCATCGAATTGTTGATTGACATGATTCACGTTTGGATGAATTTGTTGCAATTTCCAAAGCTATAAAGGCAACATCTGCTTTATTTGCTAATGTACAGTCACAGAGCACATTAAATGGAAAAGATAAGAGTCAGAAGTGTGGGGGAGACTCAGATTTATCCTCTGTCTTTCACAAAGCACAAAAATGAAGTCTGGACGAGGCTGAAAGCAAAGATTGCATGAATGAATAATATTAAAGCTGATTGCTCTACCTTTTATGATTAAAAGAACCAATCTGACTGCAGGAAGAGCTGAATGATGATCAGTATCAGGAAAATGGAAAGATCCTTCACATGAGTGATGCTGTGTTTATTCAACACTTCCTCACGTCGAAACCATAGAATAATGTCGCGTTTCTACTTCGTGGAACCAGCTCGACTGGGCTCAGCTCAACTCGACTTGAGAGCGTTTCCATCACAGGATAGTACTGACTTTACAGACAGACGTCATAGCGGTGCGGTGGGTTACTTCTGTGTCGTCTGCTCAGAGAGTTACTGA
>JAPTYQ010000028.1:20774802-20786059 GCA_029814465.1 Ostorhinchus cyanosoma | reverse complement strand
CCTAAAACAGATGCAAAACAGTGTTGCCAGGCACAATAAACCCCGCCCCTCTCAAACGTTTTACCTGATTTGCCCTATCTGCTATCATTATGAAAACAGATTTTTTGTGACCTTGACCTTCGACCTACATTCACCAAAATTTAATGGGATCTATTCTGGACCACCTCGCACTTTTCCTGAAAATTTTATGGAAATTGGTGCAGTAGTTTTTGCGTAAAGTTGCTAACAATCATACAAACAAACAAACAAATGGATCAAAAACAACACCCTCGCCTCTCCCTTTCTTCGGGGGGGGGGGGTTAATAACATACAATAATGGGAAATAGTGACTAATATGATTCAGGCTTCTACGATGTCACAGTTAAGGGTTCGGTTTTGGCATAAGACCGACCTGCATCATGGTTTGGTCTAAAATAATAAAGCTCTGACATATTACTTACACTTTGAAACAGGGCGCAGAAACCTTGTCTCCCTTGATTACACCCACAGTTACTTATTCCACAATTACCACCTCAAGCCTCAAAAGGATTGTCCCCACAGACCTTTCCCACAGACACTTTGACTTGCTGTTGCAGAAAATAAACTAGTGTAATTACGTTAATTCACAATAACTGCATGTCTGGCAGATGCATCAGTTCCAGGGTTTGGGTTTGTTCATGCTCCCTGGGACGCCTAAATGGAACACATCTATCATTAATGTTATCAGGATCACCTGTGTTTTTCTTGCTGTGACAAGACAAAATGTCTGCTGTGAAAACAGTCTATTTAGTGACGGCACCACAACAGCACTGGCTTTCATGTGAATCCATTCGTTCACACACCAAAAAGCTCATTTTTGTAAATTTTGCTTGTTTTTTTTTTTTTTTATTTTTTTATTTATAATTTTATTTGTGGATTTTCAACAGCATAACATGGATGTATCATACAATGTGTACATTTTTTTTTAACTAACATAAGTTCTCACCCCAAACTCAGATATAAATACAAACATGTAAATATATCTACCAAAAGATTTCAGGAATATGAACAGAAGGTACATAGCATTCACACACAATCCAAATGTGAAAACATAGCAAAAAACAAAAATATATGAATTAAATAGACATATAGACACATATACACAAAAAAACCTTTGCTTGTTTTAACCCTCTTAATAATCCACCTGTATTTCTGTTTTCTGTTGAGATCTGCTTCAAAACTGTGTTTGTAAAGGTTAGAGGATGTAGACTGCAGTTAAAGTTAACCTGAGGAAAACTGGACTCAAAGAGGACATTTTGAATACACTTTTCTCCCTTGGATATAAAAAGGTCGGTTAAATCCAACCTGCGCTACACAAATGTAGTGATGTTCCTTTTCTGCGTCTCAATAGCCCCGTCTCGCTGTCACTGCTGATCCTCATGTGTCGGCTCTTTGACTCGGTGTGGAGCTTGTTGCTTTCTGCCCTGAGGGTAAACTCACCAGGACAAAATAAAAGACACCGTGTCTTCACTCTGGAGTACAGCATATGCAACTTGTTTTCACATTTTCTTCTTTCTCGATGGGAGAGATAAAGGAAAACTGGATTAAGTGTTCCAAGATAGAGCGATTTTAATAAAACGGACACTGTTTGTTCTGTGAATATGCCAGAACCATCTACATATTTATAACAATTTGGCATCAAAGGTTCCTGATTTACTTTGCGAACAGAATGAAACGGCATTAATTGTGGTGATAATTACTGAAGGACGCTGCTTTCATTTTATGATCAAATCTGCCATGTGACGCGTAACTTTTGATGTTCTTTGTTTGTTGGAGTTGAAAACTAATATTGTCCTTCTCCAAAGACACATATTAATGACCCTCATGCATTTAGATAATTGTAAACACTTCAATGAGTAGATTTGACTCTTGACAATGAACTGCCTTGAAAGAGAGTCAGACATTGAACTAATTAAACATACATTACACAAAGCTCATTTATGTGCATACGTACGTCTCCTCTGCTGCGTGACACTCAGAGGACCCTTTTAATAGAATGAAACTCAATTAAAAAATGCTATTATTTAAACATTTATACATTATATTATCAGCCTCAGTGTATAAACGTCACCATAGTCATGTTTTGGGACCAACAAGGATTCAGTTAACCCTTTAAACCCAAAGCCTAAAATGGGCTTTTTTCTTATTTTAACTAACGAAAAGGTTAGAAAATATGCTGCGAGTGAGTCCGTTTGCTTATTTTTCGAGAGTACGTTTTTCCTCACAGCTTAATTTTTTCTCCCCCTCATAGTATTATAAGTAGAATGGAAACTGGCCGCCCCCCTACCCGCGGATTACACACCTTCACACCAAGAGATCAATTCCACAGGAAATACTGCACCTTTCAAAATCTCGCAATCATTTACAATTTACTGCATGTTATAATTCTGCTAAAACAGCTTCTTCTCCAGCTTTTATTACAGGCATGAGTGAAATTAGCATATTGGCCCAATAAAAACTCTAAAGCGCAACGTCTCAGGTTTTAGAAATTGTTGTAATTTCTCCAGTTGCACAAACAGTGAAGGAGTTACAGCCATCCAAACTGCATATGTGCAGGGTGTGTCAGCGATGACACATCAGGTTTTAAAGAGTTACGATTCAGGAAAGACTCCAGGATTTAGTTTAATACAGGAAAAAAAAAATACTAAGTTGTGATAAAACACGACTAACAATGTATTTATAAGTGTTTTCGCCAAACTACTACTCTTTTTCGAGCCTAAACCTAGAAATCTCCTTTGTCTGTTGGTTTGGAGATTTACACTTTTAATAGCATTAAACTCAATGGAAAACATTATTATTTTTCCATTTGCATTTTATCATCAGTGCAACTGTTTAGTGACTTAATCATTAATTTGGTTGAAATGGTTTATTAAATTCGTTTTTTAGTATTTTTTATCACAAATTTCATTTCCTCTTAGGGGGAAATAACTTGTTAGTGGTACACAGCCTCTCAATTCTTTGTAGAGACCAACTGTTTTCTCAAGTATCCACATTTCTAAGTCCTCTGTGTCCTCTCACTAAGCGTTAATGTGTTTTTGGTAAAGCACAGGTGGAAATGAAAACTCAAGGACAGTATGGTTTATGTGAAGCTAATTGCTGTTGTAAATTACCATGCAATCATTTCGCTATCGGCATATGAGATATTTTGATCAAGCTGTGCAAGAGTGGAAACATTTACATATGAGACAACAGAACCAAATGGGAAATAATTTGCTGGCGGTTACACCACTGTTTTGTAATCCAGAGAAAATAATTAGGCCAGGATAAACACATGCAGGAATTGGGTAACATTTTAACGTACAACTGTTTCTCTCTCTCTTTCAGGAACCTCTTGGACCGAGACACTTTCTCCAAATCCGACCCATGTAAGTCCTCTGCTTTTTACGATGCTAATTGCAGCTTAGCTTTTCCTGCGGGAATTTTTACTTTCAGAATATGGTTCATTGACATCTCCTCTCCTTCTTGCGACTCTTTACTTTTCACTTTCGCTGAGTTTAACTTTGATTCAGTTTACTCGGCTATTTCAAAGTGTTCCTTCAATAACTGCATATCATTTGCACAATAATGTGACAACCTTTCTTCACTCATGGCTACAGAAAGTACCTTAATGTATGCAGGGTGTAAGCGCCAGCCTTTGAATACAAATAGGAATCTTTTGGTGAGACACATGGGGGAACGGCTATAAATGCATTTTCTTTGATACTCCCTGTAGGATGGAGATTGGAGAAGACATTTAACATAATAGGAAGGAGGTTCAAGCCCTTTGTGTAAATAAGCCACTGGGAAAATATCACACTTGGCCTGTTTTGTATTCCTGAAGATGAACCTTGGGATAGACGCCAGGTCACATTGCGCTCCTTTGGCTCAGCTCCATTTGAAGTCGCAAAATCAAATAGAAGCCGTGAGAATCCCACCGTTAAGAAATTGTGTTTTGATTGCATGGCTTAAATTGTGCTCCAGGAGCCTTCAATCCTGCTTTAGAGCTTTGTTCTGCGCATGTGGACATCATCACACGGCGCAGCATCGAGTCTGACGCTTCATTATGCAGTCAGGGAGTGGCAGGATAATTAATGATGAACGTCTGCGAAGAAGGAACAAAACAAACACCATTTGATACAGCTGGATGCCTGATTGAGATTGCTCAGTGACAATGTATTCCTCTGCTCTCTCACTCTCTTTCTTTCTTTTCTTTTTCCTCCTCACCTTATCTCATCTCAGTGGTTGTGTTGTACACTCAAGGCGTGGAGTCCAAACAGTGGCGGGAGGTAAGCAATCGCAGTCTTTCTTTGTCAACACAGCTCAATCAACCTGTCTCCTCACGACGACAGCCATATTTACACCCCTCCCTCCTTCCTGCTCTTTTCCTCTCACTCCCAAAGGTAAATGCTCTGAGTGTCAATCATTTGCAATTGACTGACCCTGTGAATATCCATGTGCTGCATTAGCTGTGACTGATTGGCCGATTAAGGTGACAGCTACATGTATTGATAAAGTTTTGAGTCCCTATTGGCTGTTTGCCACCGGGCCTTAATTAGACCAGAGAGGCGGATAAAGTCAAAGACAGCAGATTGCAACACAACAGAGCATCCTTTTGGGATTATTATTTGTCCTATGATCCCATAGGAGGTGCATGAAGAAAAATGGGAGCTTAAATTATACCTCAAAGGGGAATACGCGTCCTTTTTTTTTTTTTTTTGTACAATCCTTTAGTCAAGAGTAACTCTACCAGGGGAAATAAACATACAGCACAATCAATACTGTATGTGCATGCTGCCGTAGAGGAAGACAGATCCTCTGTGAGCACAAAATATTTTCCTTTCACACGCAAATCATTTTTGATTGAATAGTGGGGTGATGTTTATTGACTCTGTAGAGACTTTGGTGTCGTGTTGGTGCACAGAGGAGTAACATATCAGAATAAAGAGTGGGAATGACAAACACTGTGTCTCATTTCAGATACTTCGTCTCCATGTTGTACACTGTGTACACTCTGTACTTTCAACAAGGGGCTGTTGTTTCAGATTAAACCCTGCTTTTGTGCATTGGAAATAATAACCACAGCATCTTGGAACTGGCTGGAAAATCATTACCATTGTTGTCCAGAACATATGCCACCTTGTTGGCCTACTTGACATCTGTTCAGATGCTTGTGTCTCTGCCATTTTTGCATGAGGTAATTGCGCCGGCATCCACAACAATAATGTGTTAAAAAGTAGCGCAGTAGCAACAAAGATGGTTGTGGATAATGAATATTTTCACACGTTAGTAAAGATAGTGACAATTGGAGGCGAGAAATATACTGTACAACATTTTCCCTCTCACTTTTTTAAGCATAATCAGTAAAAACACTCCCATTAATTGTTTTGGCCAGTTCATCTGTGCTAATAGGATGTTTAACAAGCTATAAGTGTTGGCAGATATTGAGGTAGTGGCTAAAGATTACTATTTGGCTTCTAGAAATAGTAATCGTCTGACTCTGGAGGAAAAACAGCTAAAACATTTAAATTATAACTGAGATTTAATAATAATAATAATAATAATAATAATAATAATAATAATAATAATAATAATAATACAGATTTTTACATAATTTACTGTTTCATTCCCGATTTATACATAGCATACATTGATTTATTCATTAAGGTAATTATTACTTTAACTTAGATGTGTTATTTTTTTTCCAGGGGGCAGTGGCATTGGCCCTTTAATCAGTTATCACCTTTTTCCTATTAGAAAATCATTATTATATTGACCTTTATGAATCCATCCTGTT
Source organism: Ostorhinchus cyanosoma (assembly GCA_029814465.1). Lineage (NCBI taxonomy): Eukaryota > Metazoa > Chordata > Actinopteri > Kurtiformes > Apogonidae > Ostorhinchus > Ostorhinchus cyanosoma. The sequence continues at coordinate 20,780,268 of JAPTYQ010000028.1, read as the reverse complement.
CACCTCATCTGGGTTTTCACCATGCACTTCATTTTACCTCACTGAAGTCTGATTGTACTGATGCACTGTGGAACCATGGGAGTACGTGGATTAGATCCAGTAATTGTCTCAGTAATAATTTGCATGTTTGAATTTTTAAAAAGGAGGAATTAAACCACACTTAGAGCCAGCTCTACTGAGATCCCAATATGGGTGAACTAATTTGAGTGTGCCATCTAGAATTTTGCATGTGGAGTTGAACTGTAGTTTGTGGGTGATTTATTAAGAGTGTTTGCGTGAATGACAACAGGTGCAAACATGTTGGAGACTCATCTATTTAAATATGGGTTTAGCGTGTTTTTTCTTGGTTTGCAGCGTGACGAGTTTGGAGAGGCGAAAACGCAAAGTTAATTCGACCCTATAGAATTAAAGGTGTTGGTAGATGAAGCAAATAAACACTTAAATGACAACAACAAAGAAGCCTTGTTTGGTCTCATTCAAGGAGTCCCGAGTGTGTGGAAACCTAATGAACCTGACCATCCACCATGACACGGCATTCAGGCCTTCAGACAGCACATCTGGAGATCTCAGCTGTAGAAGCTACCGTACGCTGAAATGACCCAGATGCAGAAAAAATGTAAACATACCAGGAGTTTTGTCTTGGCAGGTGTTGCATGACTCCTTCTCGTGGCTCCAAATCTGCTCTGACTTCCTCTAACGGCTCCAACATGACAAGGCTGGATAGGCCAGATGTTTTAATGACTGTTTCCTCATTCGTTCCAAAAATGTTCACGCGAGGGTGAAAAATGCATTTTCTACATCTTGTTTCATTGTTTCGATGTCTCCTGCTTGCGACAATAACCACTTCCACGAGTGTGTAATTACACATACAAACCATTTGCACCTTCATTTGAGATGTATTAAATATAGATGCAGTAAAATGGCGTTTGGGTTTGATAAATGACTTTGTGTGTGCTAAATGAATATATTTACATTTTCTTCTCCCAGCACATGCACAATTCTGTTTAAACACCCATATTGCATATTTATTGCGGTAAATGTACTAATTGGATGCAGACGCACTATTTTGCACCTTTGAAAGGCGTAACCCTTAGTGCGTACTGTTACTAAATTGGTTTGTACATTTTTTAGTGTGTGCAATGAGTTTGCACACATTTTTATACGCACAAACCTTTAGTAGATATGGCCCTAAATCTAAAATTGACCTCTACATGGTAATTCACATGCATCCCTGCTCGACCTGCTATACTTGGAAATCAGTCACTGACAGAAAGCACCCCATAACCCTAAGGCTGCAAAGTTACATGAATAAAATGCAGCTCCCTCATTCATTTTAATGGCACCGCTCTGTCGATAAAAGGGTGCTGATCCATAGGGCTCTGGATACAGCAGGAGTGTCCATCAAACGTACAAACTGTGGCTCAATATATCTGACACCAGTCAATCACCTTCATTTGCATAACAGCTTTCATACAGATAATGAAGATCAAGATGATTCACAGATGATAAGACATAACAGGTATAAACTGTGAAGTGAAATAAAGAAAAGAAAAAAAAGTGCGGAGAAAAATAGATATATTGAATATCCAGTGTGATGAAGAGGGAAATAAATGCACAAATGAAACATCACAAAACGCGAAAACCAAAATGATAGAGTGAAATGAAAATCCTAAAAGAGTAAACCTTAAAGAGTTAACAATTTTTTCAGAGACTTCCAAATGACGTTTTCATCACCATTTATTATGTTATCCTTTGTAGTTTACATTTTTACAGTAAAAATCAGGTATTTTCAGATCATGTAGGTACATGTAGGTAACTACTGTCAATAGTCAAACCACATTCGTTTTACCTGTAAATCAATGTTTCAGAAGATGACGGTGTTTCCAGATTCACAACAGAGCCTCTGAACGTCTAAATGGGTCAAATCTCAAGCTGCTGAAAAGCTCAAAAAGTGCCTTTTACCAGAATTATTTCTTTGTATTCATAAGATTGGAGTTTTTAACTATTTTATATCAGTAGATGCTTTTGGTCATCAGATCATGTTTAAGTCTTTTACAGTTGAAATGCAAAATGCAGTAAAAGGTAAAGCAAAAATGCAGTAAAATATTATAAAAACTATAAGACATGTGCTGCAAAATCGAATGAAAACTGACACAATTAATCCAGTGACTAAATTCAGGTAAGTAATCTCTATAAAATGTGCTTGGTGAGGTGGCAGACAGAAGTGTTAGGCTTGAAGTTTCTGTATTTGGTTTGAACACCTCCATCTGTTCTCAGGCTACTGTTCCAGGAACATAAAAGATAAAAGGTGCCTCAATAAAGATTTTACTTCTGCACTTTGGAGCAGTTGGCAGATTTGTGCCTGAGGACCTGAGGGGCCGTATGGGTTCATAGTCTGTAAACATATGAGGTGAATACTGTATGTAGATCCAACACCAGGACAGGCTTTAAAAACAAAGTGTTTAAGGTCTTGTTGTAAAAAGGGTATAATTAGTTCTCCTTCTGGTCCTGGTAAGTATGTACTTTATTCTGTGTACCTTACAGTTCTCAGGACTGTTTCACTGTGTTTAGTCTTTTCATTTGAATCCTAATCACAGTCCTGAAACCATGTCACTAACAGCCACTTTAGAATTGTACAACACACTGCCTATTGTGACTCCACTCTCCATAAATGTCCACACACCAAACTCATAATTAATAAGTAGCTACATTCACAAATGGATTCACAAGAAGAAAAAAAAAAGTTGTAGAAGTTTCTGTGTTGGATTTAAATAAACTGGGCTCCCTTGTGTGCCTCCAGCAGATTTCTGGCAGTGAGTGCCATGTTATTAACCTGACTGCATAAATAATTTCCCAGCAGAGGCAATTAAGATGAGTGATTGATTGATGGATGATTTGGCTTGGAGTTTGATTGGTTGTTTAATTGATTTGCTGATTAACTGATTATAATATATAGTTCAAGTGCAGTGAGACAGACGTTTACATTTACTGTCAGTATCTCAGAATACATGGTAATTGTGCACAAATAATACAAGGAGACTCACAATAACACTTTAAGGACACATTAACTGAAAACACAGGGAGTCACAGCTCTTTCCTCTCAGTCCAAATAAAAGTCAAATACATGAACCTGACGTCATTTCACACTATTCTGGAAAAGTGAAAACACTTTACTGAGCTTCTATGTGAAGACAGAGTAAAGCAGTAGAATTATGTCCATAAAACAGAATTCAATAGAATAGAATAGGGTTTATTGTCATTACAAAATGCATGCGGTGCAGTGCAACAGGATTTTGTTTTGCATTTGTGAAAGTACCCAATATAAAAAACAAATGGCCAAAGAACACAACTCTCCATCTGAAAAATAATTTTTTTTTGAGAAAACTAAAAGAAATTCTGTTGATTTCTCACAGAATGCTATTTATAAATGGTAATATAGTCCAAAAACAATGTCTTAAGTATTGACTATCTTTACAAATATAGCAGCGCAGGTGAAAATTTCACCCTGGTACCTGTCTGAAAACACCAGCGAATAAACCAAATGTGGACGTCATGGGGCAGATAGTCTACAACCCAAAAAACAGATCCAAAGAACAGACACTCATGTCATCTCCGAACACTTGAATTATAACAGTGAAATAATGACTCTAACACATTGTCGAACACAGCACTTTTATGTAATGTTAACTATGTAATAACTCATCAAAGTCTTATATTTTCATTTCATATGTAAAAACACCCACAACGACCTGAAAATGTTTCATAATAACTCATTGACTATTTCAGTGGTCATTAAAAATGAATCAGCTGCACTTTTGGATGGAAATGTAATAACATGATGCATTATGTAACAAGCACGATATGATGTTGGAATCTGTTGCAAAGTTATTATGAATCGTTCAGGCTGTTCATTACAAAGTGCAGCAAATTACTATTAGTTAACTCAAAAAGACCCAGTGCTACTTTTGTGTCAGTTCCCAAAAATAATTTATCTCTGCATTTAATCTTTCTTAAGTGATTTATCACCATTTATTATTCATGCATCCATTCATTCATTTAATTTATTTTGTTCATGGATGCTCATTTCATCAGCAAACATTCAATAACCATCAGGTGGACAAACATTTACACAAGATCTTATATTTCCTGACCCCTTCTAAACAACAATAGCCTGAATGGTTAGCTATATACAACTAGCTATAAAGTCAAACTGGATAAAGTTAGACAAACCAAACAAAGTACATCCAAAGATAATGCAAAATGAATACAAAACCAAGCACAAAGGTACATATCCAGGAAGTACAAAGCAAACAAAACATAGTTAAATGTACACCTGACGAAATGATGGAAAACAATTACAATACCAGACCAAAATAAACAAATAAATATATCACAAGATGCAAAATAAATATGAAGCAAAATAACTGTTTTTAATCATAACTGTTCATATAATCTCATTGTTCTGTCTTTATACACTTTTAAAAAAATGATCCCCTATATTTGCCTTTTTTCCATTCAAATCAGTTATTTTCCATTATTTAATTTGCTGATCATGTAAATGTTCACAAAAGCTCAGATTAAACTTCAAATTTATTATATCAAAAACAGAAAATTGAAAAAAAAAAAAGTACTTTTTCAGTAAAATACATCATTAACTGAACATAAACCCAGTGTCTCCATTCACTATCACTGATCCAACTCCAAAGGTTTTACTGGTGAATCAATGTTGTAGAAGATGACGGTGTTTATCTGCTGTACATCCAAATAGGTCATATCTGATGACCATGAAAGGATGACAAACTGCATTTCACACCAATTATTTACATGGATTAATAGGATTAGTGCATCAACAGGTATTAAACAGTTTAGATCAGTAGATGGTTTTGGTCGCTGGTGGCCGTTTGGGTCTTTATGGGTTAATGAGACAAACTTTTAGACATTTTTTAGGGGAGTATGGGGAGACATGTGGATGCAGATGATGTACAGCAAACATAACAAACACGCCACAGTCACATGGACAAGTGAGCGACGATGATGAAGGCAGGGGAGGAGCAGGAGCACAGCAGGAGGTCCAGGGAAGATCCAGGGAAAACCTGTGAGGCCATAAAGCCTAGAGACTCCAGGGAAGAAGTCAAGTCAGTTAGTACGTTTTCATGCACTTAGAGAAAATCGACTTATTTCGTTAGTCTGACTAATATTGAAGTTTTCAAATCCATGTAAACACCTTAGTTGGACTGGAATCGAACCGAACTGGAGTTTGAGAAATTGGACTATTGGTTCCAGATAATGTGGTTCTAAATCGAGCTATGCCTGCATGTATACGCAAACCACGCTTAGCAGGACTATTGACTGGCCTGGACACGCCCCCTTCAGGAAGTGACGACAGCCGTGGCATGACAACAACACAGTACAGAAGGTATTATCCTTCTGCTAATATCATCTCCACCAGACTTTGTGTGCAGTTTA
>JAPTYQ010000028.1:20657059-20667842 GCA_029814465.1 Ostorhinchus cyanosoma | reverse complement strand
TCTGCTGTGGTTGCATCCACCCTTTAAATAAATCTGTCTCCATGCCGCCGCAGTTTGTCCCGTTCAGAGACTACATGGATCGCACAGGAAACCACGTGCTGAGCATGGCGCGGTTAGCGAAAGACGTACTGGCTGAGATCCCTGACCAGCTCATCTCCTACATGAAGAGCAGAGGCATTAAACCCAACCCGGTCCCGCCCGTTTACGTACCCGTCGACCAGCCCGAAACCAACCCCGTCTGAGCCCCGTGAAACATCTCCACAGTGGGGGTGGTGGGGGGGGGTGAGGCAGGTCCACGGAGTGATGGGGAACCTGCCTCCACCAACCGTCCTTCGGAGGGAAAATGGAAACGCTTGGAGGCCCTTTCGTAAATATTATTCCAGCTACACGAAAACGTCATGAGACTCCACTTTGGTTTGGAGCAAAACGACTGCTTTTGAGGGGAAACGCTGATGATCGGGGAGTTGTCCTCTTTGCCTGAGGATGAGAGCGCTGAGAGGTGTAAAGGAGGTCTTAGTTGTTTGCTGTCAAACCTGTCAAAGTGGTGATGTAATGGATAGCAAGTAAACCCGTAGAGAGGGCCTGTTTGAGGGCATAAATATATTAGAATGTGCCAGTGTGTATCATGTTTGTGATACCTTTTGGAATCAGTGTGTGTTAAACTAGGAAATCAAGTGTATATTTATGAATTTATTTATTTATTTAACGCAGAATTAATTTATTCCTTGGAGGTGTTTTAATGGATGAGGATCAAAGTCATACTTCCCCTGTAGTTTTCCATCCTATATTTTGTGACAAGTGTAATAAAAATCCCCATTTCTACTTTGATAAGGACTGTAATATAAGAGCATGTGATAAAAAAAAAAACCTACTCAGCAGTTTATCCTTCATTTTCGCTGATAATTTTTGATTGCAAGCTGTAACGTAGAGGGCCTGCTGCAAGCTGTTTCCACACTGATCCCCCAGCGCCATGTCTTAGACCTATTTCTAATGTTTATATTAACAGAATGCACTAATTACTGCTCAAACAAAAAGCACAAAGGTAATGTTCATAAGCTTAAAATGATTACTTTAACTGAACCAGCAGATGCCACAATAAACCTAATGGAAATGAGCTCAACTTATTTATTTATTTGTTTATTTTAGCTTTAGCTCGTCTTCCACCGCCACAAGATGAAAAGAACAGCAACAAGAGCGGTTCTTTGAAAAAAAAAAAATTACCATATTGACATGTTTCAGCTACCCAGTATTTATCAGAATAATACTATGTTTACGGGAAAATAGATAAATAATTCCAATCACGGGGCGTGCAGAGGAGTATGCAGAACGGTAAACTCTGAATCTCATTTGTGATCTGGTTGTTTGTGTGTTTCTTTTCCATTATATTTGTTGTGGCTCAGGTTCATGGTCTGGGATTTTGCTTTGTACTTTAAAGGATCCAACAAATAAACTTTTGCAAGACTGATGTCAACTTTTTTTTTTTTTCTTTCCCAAAATTGTGAATCTTGCAACAGAGTGTGAGATATTTGGAGGGTTTTTTGTTTATTTGTTTATTTGTTTTTTTTTTTTTAAGGTTATCTAAGAAAAACAGGTGATTGTACAAAATAAAACCGTTATGAGTCCAGTTTTGTTCTTTCGGTTAATGTGTTTACTTTGTTGTTCCAGTGCTCACAGATTCTTTATTGTTATTTTATTCTATATCGATTCACCCATTTTATAAGAAAAAAAATTACACTTTAATACTTTAATAATTCAACCCAGTCGTTGCTACACTTTTTCTTCCCTTGTTTGTGATTCTATACAAACTTTTCAAAGCTAGTTTGTGGCACACTTGTGTAGATCCTGAGTTCTGTTTTTGTAACGGCCATCTTTTCACTCGTACCTCTCAGTCACTCAATATCCTGATCCAAATGTGCCTATTATATGGAAACATATCCAAATTTAGTTACCCAGGTCGTATTCTGCAGACAGCAGATCTCATTGTTTCAATGTACACACAGAAAATGATGGGGATGATAAAACTGTTGCAAGATTAGGTTTATTGCAGAGGCTGTGGCTGATACACACTGTTTCAGCCAGTGTTGTGTTTTTTTTATACTTACAGCTCTTCACAAATGATCTTGGAGAAAGTGAAAGTTAACAGTGTCGCTGAGCCTTGTTGTACAATTTGCAAAGTCAAGACTTGTTTACAATTCAACTGTGGCTATTAACATTGCCTCAAGGAAAAAGTAAACATTCATGGGTCTCATTATGAAATTAGTTCACGTGTAAATCCTTTTGTTTGTACATTGTGTAGTTTGGAGTTTCACTGGATGACACTGGAGAACTAATGTTTACAAAGATGTGTTGTTTTGTCTTCTGAGAATGTGAAGCTCTAACTTTCCTTTGCTCGTCTTTCTGGTTTGTTTTGTTTTGTGTTTAGGGAAAATGTGTCCATGTAATTTATGTTGCTTTAATATCTTTGTTGGCTATTGAACATGCTGACTCCCGTTGTTTTAGTGCCCTCCGACTGCAGATGGAGTCTGATGATACTGCACAAACTCCTTCTGTCACAGGCCTAGCTCCGTATTTGACTTTTTTCTTTTCTTTTCTTTCTTTTTTTTTTTTCCCGGCAACATTATTTCTCCCTCAGAAGATGAAGCAGCTTTTAATCTGCTGCCAATTTCACCTGTTCATCGGGTTGAAATGAGGCCATTAAGTTACATAATGCTCATAAATACCGGTATACCTCTGCAAAAAGTCTATCAAGCCAAATGGAAATGAATAATATAAACTACATTTGTTAGAAAATTTCAAAAAGTATTATGAAGTATTATATAACTCCACCTTTAATGCCATTAAAATATAGATATCGAATATATTTATTTTGCAGTTAATCTCCTTTATTGCTAGTTAATGCTAAAGTAATTTTATTTTCATATTTTTCTTTTGCGTTACTTCAACCAAAACAGTGACAAGTGACTGCTTACACATAGAAAGCTAAGTGTCATCAGGGAAGTGTGATGCCACTGAACTCAGCATCCTGCAGATCACATACTGAGTGAATCCTGCAAATGTCTATGAGATAGGAGGAAATGTAAAGTGGAGATGGGCCATATGTTGTGTGCACTTTTGAACTAGTTTCAGATCATTACCAATGTATAAATGATTTCATATAAGAAAGAATCCCTTTTTTTTTTGTTATTCCACTAAATAACCAGTTTACTCTTCTTTTTTTTTTTTTTTCCTGAGGGCTGTTACCTCTGTGAGTTTGTCCTCCCAGAGAAATCAAAGATAGTACCCTTTGTAATAACATAAAAAAAAATCAATAAATATGAAATGAGCACAGTAATGAGACTTATGCAATTGTGGAGCATTAAATTATGAAATATATTTTCTTTTTTTTTTTTTCAGTCTTTAAATTGTCTTTCTAACAATATAATTATTTCCTTTCTCTCAGTGGAAATGGCTTTGATTATCCCTTCATTCAGAATTTCCTTTGAGGCTAAACTCCAATTATGTACATAACCCCCGTATTAAAATGACTCAGTGCCAAATGTTTTCCGATGAACTTGGCCTCTTCAGGCAATGTGCATGTTTGTGCCAAAACGGCAGGAAGTTTTGATAGTCTGCCTTCATTTCACCTGATTAGTGCATCTGCCATGTGCTTAATTTGTTAGTTGGGGTGTTATTTAGAGATAACAGCCACCAAGCATGTTGCATCTCTGGTTTTGTTCCATTTTGTTCCTGCGAGACACATACTGTATGGGTTCTTCTTGCCACTACTCCTGTTTTATCCCAGGTTGTTTACATACCTCTCTTGGTCTCTGACTTGCATGCTGAATAATTTCCAAACCAGGTGTTGGACATGATATTGTCGTCATACTGTGGTTTGTGAAATGCTTTGTAATGGATTGCCTTAACTGAAGATTAATAAAATATTGACAACTTTGGCAGAATATAACTTCTTTTTTGTGCGTATCTTAGCAAATAATACAGAAAAACCAGTTTACACACTCACCCCCTGTGCCTCACATAGTTGTAGGTAACTTCCTGCAGCGTGTATTTTCTGTTTAAATCCCTGTGTCGGTGTTCATGAATTAAAAAAAGCTGCTGTCATGAGATTTTTACAGCGGCCTTCTTTGAACAGGATGGTTGATTTGTATCTACATTTCTCCCCTGAGAGACTGTTGTCCAATCAGCGATCAGCGCTGTCCTCTCACAGAATGCACACTCCCCTTAGAAATGTGTTTTTCTCCCCCTAATGAGATGCACTGCTGACGAATCAAGCTGTCCACCTGGGGAGAGGGAGACAGCAGCTGGAGCCATAAATTACCAGCCTAAGATAGAGCCAACACCTCCCCTGCCCACCCACTTACTGCCTGAACAATAACCACCGACTGGCAGTAAGGAAGAGGATCAACAGCTAATGACATAGAATTATACCCTACTTATATATAACATTTCACATATAATATGCAGAAATCACTCATAACAGAGTTCCTCTCCAAACGAATTACACCAATTACTCTGCAGCTCTGGCAGGCAATGTTTCACGAGCCAAAATAGATATTGGCAAACCCTTCTCTGTGTATACTAGAAAAGACGCCTGGTATTGAGTTTTCATCTCGGTGATATCTGTTTGTCGACTTGTGAGTCTGTCAATACTGCAGCATCAGTCATGTGATAGAGGATGTGTTAATAGACTAATGAATTACTGCCTCTGTGAGCAGTTGGCAGTGCACAGTTTATAAGTGTCGTCTTATTATTATTTGATATTTCAACATGAATAAAACGGATTCAAAATGTAGCTGGAAATCACATCTAATTTGCTGCATTTAACTTTAGAGTACTTTAGATTCGATGAGAGAAAACTCCCCTAAAAAACCTTTGAATGGAAGGGATCCCTTATCCGGCATGAGCAGACAGTCCAAAAGGTGTCATAAGTACAGAAATGTAGATAAGCAATGACTACAGATGGTGACTCTAGATAAAAATAATATAACTTTTTTATTATTTCATAATATTAATATAAGGTGTTACATCGGATTACTTCCTTGTTTATTTATTTTTTACCTTAAAAGTATTTTAATCCTGGGAAATAAAGCTATGAAGTCCTACTGTAATTTATTGTTAGAAGCCTTTCCTTATTTCATAAAGAAAGTATTGTTAAATCTCTAGCACTGAAAGCCAATATTATTATCAGCATCTGTACTGACGTGTCATCGCTGACACGCCCTGCACATATGCAGTTTGGATGGCTGTAACTCTTTCACTGTTTGTGCAATTGGAAAAAATCCAACGGTTTCTGAAACCTGAGACATTGCACTTTGCAGGGTTTATTGGGTCATTACAGTAATTTCACTCAAGCCTGTAGTAGAAAATGGAGAAGAAGCCATTTTAGCAGAATTATTAACATGCAGTAAATTGTGAATGCTAAATTTTGAAAGATCTGGAAAAAAAAAAAGTGCCCGGGAAAAATGGGCAAACGGACTCACACAGCATATTTTCTAACCTTTTCATAGTCAAAATAAGAAAAAAAAAAAAAAAAAAAAAAAAGCCCAGGCAGACCATTTTAGGATTAGGCTTATAGGTTTAAAATGAACTTCACATTTTTTGTCCCTATAGGAAAATGCAACCTCTGCATTTAACCTTTTCAAGTCAACCCACGGAGCAGTGGGCTGCCACTGAAGGCACACAGGGACCATCACCAGATCTATGCTGGTACCTCAAGTCAAGGTCACAGACAGGAAATTTAACCTGGCATACATGTTTTTGATGGCAAGGGAAATCAGAGGACCCATGGGAAATGTACACGGCACGGAGAGAGTCCATACAGAAAGGCCCTGATGCAAATGGGAACCAAGCCTCAACCACATCATTTAACCACATTTTGTAATTTAGTTCTAACTTCTGCACTAAACAGCCACCAGCGACTAAAAGCATCTACTGAGCTCAAATATTGAATATATTTTGAACCATTAACCCTATCAATACATTAAAATAATTCAGGTAAAAAACACAATTTCTCTGCTTTTCACTGTCTTCAGATATGACCCATTGTGATGAGTCTCTGTCTTATAATTATTATTATTATTATTATTATTGTTATTGTTATTATTAAAACCAATGTAGTTTAACAGATGACAGTGGTTGTAGACACTTGTTTTTTTGTTCAGTTAATGATATGTTTTGATGAAAGTCACTTTTTCTTCAGTTTTCTTTACTGTGATATAATAACCTATGATATTTTATGAGCATCAGCATAATCATTAAGCAGACAGGGTTCCGACAGGTTTCTACAAGTCAAATTTAAGACCTTTTTAAGACTCCTTCGAACAGAGTTTAAAGCCCATTTCACAGCCTATTTCATGACCGTACAAAGACCAGCGGCTCCACATGTGTTGGGCTGAATGTTCTGTGATTATTTCTCACCAGGGGCTGCAAAGTTAAGAATAATTGGTTCCTAATTTCAATATAAATTGTCAGGTTGGAAATGGTGGAACTGAGCAGACTTACATTACTTTCTTCAACAGCTTGAGCATTTAACAGACAGTTAAACACAATACTGTGAACAACATAATTTAAGACCTACCATATTAAATGTAATACCTTTAAAAGCCTTTTTTAAGGTATTAAATGCAGATGTTTAAATTCAAGACCCAGTGAGAACCCTGGTGGAGAATAATATAGAAAAATGTCAAATGCAGAGGACAGTATTACACAAAAAAGGTGATAAAGGGTAGACTTACAGGTAAAATTCATTTAGATGTTGCCACAAAAAAATAGTTCTAGGTCTGAAGAGTGTATAAATCTTAGTAAAAGTAAATGAGTTGCAGGACTGGATATCTGTTTGGAGATTCTGAGTGGATCAGATCAGCAGTCTGTCGGTGTGGTCAGCAGCTAACGCCCCTCTCGACTCCTCCTGGTGTCTTCTTTAATTTGTTCAATACGGCAAAGAGGGAGGCGTGCAGAAGCTGCAGTCGTCCCACGCTAACCACAGACTAGTATGGACTTCAGACTCAGTATTGACCTGGAAGCCAACCGGAACCAGAGCACGCCCACACTTTGAACGACCCAATTAAAACAACCTCCAGGTTCTGCAGCAGACCGCCTGTTGTCTTACTGTTAGTGGAACAGCATCTACCAATTTGTTGAACTTAAAAAAAAAAAGGTGGGTTGGAGGCGTAGGGCTTGTTCCAGTCTCTACTTCTCTGTGCTCGCTCTAACTGTGCCTCTTTGTAAAGCTTTCTTCTCTGCTGTAACAAATGAACTGCGCTCACCTTGGGGCTGCTACTGGTCCTGCTCAACAGCACAAATGCACTCACAACCGTGACTCACTACCGTTCGTCTATTGGCTATAAATCATCATTAGGCCACCGATAAAGAATGATATTAGGAGAATGAGTGAGTTTTCAGCGCCCTGTAATGGAGCCAGAGTGGAGCTGTGGGTGGTTTCCCATTACTGGCCATATGAAATAATGTGTTGGAGATTTGTCAGCTGGGATAGCTGTCCACACAAAAAATAAACATGATGAATCATCTCAATTACTTTGTCACAGTTACTGAAGAGAAACACAAACATGCCACATCTGTGTTTACCTGTTTGTCCTTACATTTAAACTACAGGACAAAACAAAGACGTTTTCAGCCTCATCGCAAATATACAACGAATATCGCATTTGACAAAGGCTTTAAAAATGAACGGCTGCTTAAGGCACTGGCTACACACGCATTAATAAAATCAGCAAATACGAAATGGAGAGGAGATGAGCACCTGTGTATGAGAGTGCTGACTTCTCAGGGGGGAGTCCAACGTGCTGAATATCATTACATCCTGGCAGAGTGAGCCTTATTTACTGTTTGCTGCATATTGGAACAGGCTGTTCCCCATAAAAATGCATCTCCATTATGGACACAAAAACCAACACTGAAATTGAAAATGTCAGGGATATTTTCGTGATTGTGTTTGATTCCACCAGCCAGCACAAAAAGACAGGGATGGAAAATGTATGACGAAGCCTGCAATGTAATTTTAATTGTAAGATCTATATGCATATGTGAGATTAAAAAGGGTACAAAAAGAAAGGTCAGTGTCTTAAGTGTGTTTAAGAACGATGCATGTGTGTGTGTCGTGTGCTCAAATAAAGCACAAAAGGAAATTTTTTCTTTCAGGCATTAAAAATGGAAGAGATGCAAAAAATAAATAAAAAAGTGCCTAAGATTCACACTGACAAGATCTCATGCAAATCAAATGGCTGTTACATCCCAGAGTGCTGATGCTGCCAGTAGCCATCAGCCATTTCAGTGGTGAGAAGCAGTCCCTGGTCGATGTGTGCCATTTAGCAGCAAACTGAAAAGTGCACACAATGCCTGGCTTGTCCAGCCCCTCTTACCCAGTGAAAGGCTTTGGAGATTTCAAATAAGTGGAAGTAGGTGGTAGTTTCTCATAGCGTGCAGATAATACTTCCTACACTGACAGCTGCTGTATCTGTGCCCCCTGCCTGTATTTACCATACACCTCAGATTACCTCTTCAGTGACTCGGAGCCAAGACTCTAATCTTTACGACTGGGGAGAAGTATGAGAAGGGCAGACTGGTGATAGTAAACACACGGGAGGAAAGAGATGAAGGTGTGTGGAGAGAAAGGCGAAAGGAGCAAACAAGTGGTGACATTAAAGATGAGAGAGAGAGAAAGCTGGCAGGTGGAGAGAGGAGAGAGGGAAAGGTGGGGTTTTCACGAGTGGGAGGATGGAGTAAAGAAGATTAGAGAGAGCACAGAGGGGGAAGACGGAGTGTAGCGAGGAGGAGAAAGCAGGGAAGAACAGTGGGGAAGAGGAGGGGAAGACAGAGTCCCCCATTGGGAAGTAGTGTCCTGTGAGTCATTTTGAGCAGCTGCATGTGGGCCTGTGTGAGACCACGGACTCCCTCTAAGGTCTTATGGGATCTTAACAAAGAGAGAGTGATGAATGACTCCGTGGTTGGAAAAAAAACATAGGGGGGGGGGGGGGAGGCGAGTCTCTGTTGGTGAATTCAAGGCTGCATGTTTGAGATTCTTTTGACTTGAAAGAATAGGATGAATGAGCAAGACTGTACTCTATAACACTGTCATGTATTGTGACATTCAAAGGCTTCATACATGTAGAAATGTGACGATATTTAATGACACCCCGGAGCACAAGTAACAAATCTGCTCGGCTGATGGGTTTCCAGAGAATTTACAGATTTAATGATGGCGTCTCAGAAATTACCTTAGTTCTTTGAAAGTCACACAGCCACAGCTGCTTTTTTGAAAATAATTGCCTTTTTTTGGCAGCTTTTCCCTCCACATCCCCAAAATCCCTCTTTCCATTCTCCACTCAACAGAAGTGTTTGTGACTGCTGATCTCTCCAGTCTCCTCCCTCTTACTCCTGTTCAGCCTTGTGTGTTTACTTACACATACATTGCCATACGTGGATGTGCCCCCACACACCAAAACACTGGCAGAGGCAACAGAAATAGCTATAGACTGCGAGCAAAATGATAACAGCCTTTGCTGCTGTGTGGGTGTGACACAGCTCAGCCTCTTCGTTCCAACTCTCTGCGACAGTCTGGGAAAAAGCACTGAAAGAAACCACTACAAAGTGAAGAAACCACTGGATGTCTTATTGTCTATCATAACCCTGATAGACTTTTTGCCTCTCTTCTGATTTCACCTACACTGAGCTCAGAGCTGGTGCTCCTCTCCTACGCTCTGGCAGGAGGCATCGTCTTTGAAGAACACTAAGAACTGACAGACTCAGCATTTTCAGACATTAAAGTGGAAATCACTAGAAATAAGAAACGGGGCTTTCTCTGAGGCCCGTGTTAAAAGGCCACTCTCATTGGTTTTGCCTGCAGGAAGGTCCTTGTTTCAACTGCAAGTCAAGCAGTCTGTCAAGTTCATACATTTGGTTTCAATTTTTCCATCCTCTGCTTATTCAGACCAGTCAAGATGTTATGCTTCACTGAGAGTGAGGACTCCCTATGCATCATGGATGAATGTCTATGAGCCAGCTTTGTGGAAAATGCATTCATTTGCACAGAAGAAATGTTTTATAACCCACAAAACCACACAATGAAAAAAATGGCCACAAGTCAGACTAGATTCAGGCTGATTTTTATTTTCAAAGACAGCTCTCAGTAATGGACTGCACCGGGCGCTGTCCGTGGTTCTGAAAAGACAGCGCTGAAGTAAAGCAGACATAAGGCTGGAAACAATTCTGTTTTAGGCCACAGTTTCTATAAAAGCCCCCATAATGACCAACATTTAGACAAATCAACAATCCACTACTTCCACACATCCACAATACCACAATACACACGTACTACTCAGTCCTCAGTGTTTTCTTTAAACTACAGTTTCCAGATTTAGAAGACTTATTCTTATAGTGTGTTATAATAAAATTAGTAGGAATATAGGAAAAGTTAAAAACTATTGAATGGACAGAAACCTTAATCATTGTCTCTTGATGAGATTTATGGAAAGTAAGAACTTGGGGGAAAAAAAAAAAGATTATCTAGTGAAAAGGGAATACATGACTGTTACACAGTCGCAGACAAAATTATTAGACCATCAAAAGTCATCAAAAACACTAGTTTTGCAATCAAGTACTAACTCCTGTGTGTGTGTATCATGTGACTAAAACAGAGAAAAGAAAACACAGAATGCCTAAAAGCACTGTTTTTGTCAGTACAATGCCAAAGCTATTGATGTAAGAACTGAAATGATTTTGGTTATTATCAAGAAAACATGGAAAATGGATAGATATCAGCTCTGAAATT
>JAPTYQ010000028.1:20581933-20596358 GCA_029814465.1 Ostorhinchus cyanosoma | reverse complement strand
TGCCCTCAAACTGAAACTTCACAGGAACAAACCTACAGAGGAAATGAATTACAAGTTATTCTACAAAAATAGATGCAAGATATAGTTCTAACAACTGCCTACTCAGAGCTATTTGAGCTGCTTACATATATATTAATACACAATAAAAGTAGCTAATAAGATCTCAGGCTCCGTTCAGACTGCAGGGCTTCATGCACAATTCAAATTTTTTGGTGAAATCCATATTTTTTGTGTGTGTTCGTTCATATTACACATAAACTGCGACTTCTATCAGTTTTGAGTATGAACTGAATGCGACCCTGAAGTGACCTGTATATGTAAAAGAGGTCCTGACCCAATACGTGACCACACAGGCCACATAAACTGGGACGCAAAACATTTGTCGCATTTCAATGATGTAATAGTCAGTTAAATGTGACTTGGCCGTTCAGACTGAAGTTATATTACAAAATACTGGATACGTATTGGATTTAGAACCACACACGAAAGGGTCCTGGGTCAGATTTGTGTTGTTCAAACAGGTCACGTATGGGCACAAAAACTCGAATTTGGGCCACATTTGCCTGCAGTCTGAACGTAACCTAAATATATTCTTTATGGGGTTATAAAGCATCACTGAGGGGCAGAATTATTATCTAGAGTTGAAATTTAATTCAATTTAATTTGATTTTGTTTTATATTTCAGTTTTTCAAATTAGTGTGATGCAGTTTTATGAGTGGATTTACACTAAGTTATGTGGTTTTTACCCCTCAGCCAATTTCTGACCAAAGAGGTATTATAATTGTTTAGTCGTCTGTCTGTCTGTCTGTCTGTCTGTCTGTCTGTCTGTCCATTCAACAACGTAATTGCATTATCTGAAGAATGCTTAGAGATATCGGCACTAAATACATACAGTGGATGCTTCTTTGCATGGAGCAGAAGCCTATTGAAAAATAACTTTCACCAGCATTTTACACTTTGTTTGGCCGAGGGGGATTAAAAGTGCACAGCACGTTAAGTTATTATTTTATACTGAGAAATATTTGAGCTGCTTATATATTAATAAAACAATACAGCTTAATGTAATATAAATACATTCTTTATGTGGCTGTAAAATATCACTGAGGTGTAGAATTATTATCTATTGTTGAAAATGTATTTTGTTTTATTTGACATTTCAGTTTTGCCATTTAGCTTCTATTACTTTATGAGTGGAATAAGTCTTATTTTGTGATTTTATTTTAGTTTTAGCCTTTCACATGTTATGAAGAAAACTTTCTTTAATAGCTGAAAAATCCAAAGGTGTGATTTCCAAAACTGTAGTTTATTTTATGTGAAGCCATTTGGAGTCAATACTGACAAAATGAAAACAATTATGGTTTTACCTGCAATTATACTTCATTTTAGTGCATTAGTTAAATTATCTATTATATTCTTCATTGTATTGCTGTCTTTTTTTTTAGTTTTCTTCCAGGTATATATTGAGTTTGTTTTCTGTAACTATTATAACCCCTACAGAGTGATGGAACCGATAGAAAGTGTTTATTCAGTGACATTATTGAATTAATTAGCATAGATAATCACATGATGCTCATCTGTTTGATAGGTGCTAAAACCACCTAGTGCGCAAGCGTGTCTACAGGGAGGCTGTTGGCATTTTTTAATTTGCACCCCGTCAGGCTGTGCTTCCGGTGGGTGTGGTGGTTCATTTAAGGGAACAGTCTGAGGGTCAGGAGGATTTTGATGAGTCAGCTAGAATCACAAAGGAACAATAGAGTCAGAGAAGTATCTCCACAAGGTTATTTTCTCTCAGTGTGAACAGTGGAGTGAAATAGATGTAAGAGCAGCCCTGAGGTGCATGACATTGATCTATTCATTAGAGACTCAGGGGTTCATCTACAGTAAATGTGTTTTTGTACAATGCGACAGACTCAAGAGTGCAGTGGCATATCTTGGGGTTTTTTATTCACTTTGATTATTTATAGCTCCACCACCTAAGTGAATCTAAAACTGGATGAGCAGTGTTTTTCTTCTTCAATGTGCACCGAAACCCAAAAGTAGGTCAGATTGCAGATGGATTATTTATGATTTAATTTGGCAAATTCCTCTGTCTTTTTTTTTTGCAATCAAATGCATAATATTTTAATCCATAAAACCTCCCAGCTAATACCATGTATTTATTTATTCTTGTGTGTTTTTCAGTCGTTTCGGTTTATATAGGTTAGAGAAGGAGAAAACTAATGCACAAATACAGATGACGACTAATTATGAATAGATTCTTTTATGCCTCAGGTAATAAATCCTGCTTCACAGAAATCATTCTTTGCTGTGCACATCAGTTTAATATGACCTCAGGTAACGTATCAGCCATAATGTCGCCCCTTTTTACTTTCATTTTCTCTATTAAAGAAAACAAGCCGAGTTCATGAGAACGTTGTTGGTTTTTCTAAAGAGAGATTAATACATGTTGATAATGTCTGTTTACCCTTTTCCATTTTCCATGCATGATCCATCACACTTGTGAGAATTTCCATGTGAATTACACTGGGCCTCTTCCAGTCCCAGCTGCTGTAATGGTTTACAAGCTGTTAGGGTGCTTGTTCGATTGTCCAGGGGATTCAGCCGAGGGCTCGAGTGCTGCAACACAATATTGCCTCCAATCTGAGATTTTCATTGGAGGTCTTTTGTGCTACCGAGGCTATCCATCTTGTGGGTTTTTTGTTGTTTTTTCCCAGAATGTACCTTGTAATAATGTGGCAATTTTATTTTTCAAGGGCCTCAGTCTTGTTTGAAACGTCTAAGCTGTTTTCCTAGAAGACCCCCCCAGCTAATAGGACAAGGTCCCACATCTTTGTCGGCTTTAATAATGTTGCTTCTGTCTGATTCAGAGTCCACTGAGAACACGACCACAGTTCATCGCTGAAGCTATTTTTAATGACTGAGCAATATTGTTTTTGAACCCAGTTCAGCCGACAAGACACTGGGGAGGAAGACGCTGTGTGATCTTTTCTCATTTGAATATGGACAAGGCTCAGTGCTTGTTTTTTTTTTTTTTTTATCCAGGCAGTTCCAGCCATCAGATAAATCCTGCTGTGTCAAAACAAAGCGGCTGATGTACTGTTAAGGCTCTGAGGGTGTCACTGTGCCTGCACCTATTAGTGGGTGTTTCTGTCATGTAACGGGATGATTTATAGTGACTTGAAGATGGTTTTGTTGAAAGCTCTCAGCCGTACAAACCGAACAGCGGCGAGAGAAGATGTGAACTGTAGTAACAATGTCTGATTGTGAGGCCTGTAGGGAAAGAGCACTGAGCTGCAGAAACTGTGTCATAAAACTGCAGTACAATGCACTTCACTGGTCACATATCCCCAGATGAGAAAATCTGACAAACCTTTACCGAAACATTTCCTCATTTCCAGACTCTGTGGATATGACAGTTTATCTAACTGAATTCAACTGTCGAAGAAGTACTTCTGAGTTGTTGAAATTCACACCCAGAGGCTTTTCAAGTAGGAGAAATGTCATGCGATTTCAGGGGGTTTGTTTAATACATTGTCTCACAGATATGTCATGTTCCTGTGATGTCCTCAGTGGAGACGCTGACTGTGAACGGCCACAAACAGCATTACCAGGTCTCTGTTTGCTGTGTTCCATGTGACTGTGTTCCCCACTAAGCAGCTCAAAGAAACAATGAGAAAACCACAGGCTGAAATGATGGAGTAGGTTCCCCCTCTCTCTCTTTCTCTCTCTCTCTCCAGGTCCCTTGTTACTCTTAGCTGAGCCTTTACATTTCGCAGGTTGAGCTCAAACTGTTTTCACTGACAGGCTTGGAGAAGTTGAGCTTATTATTTAAACCCACTGGAGGAAATGCCACTTGACATCCAAAGTGGAAGGCTTTCTACCGTCCTTCATCCTCACTCACACCGGCCTAAGTGTGTTAACGTACACTATGTGCTCCATAATGATTGATTTCCTATGTATTACCACCACCCTTACGCTCATTAAACTGTCACAAGTGAATCACATGCCAGTCACTGCGAGAAAACCATATGTCAGCTTTCTTCCTCCGTGCATTTTGGCCGACCTCTGTTCCTCATGCCAACGACTCAGATTGTGGTCGCTCACAGATGGAGACCGTCTTCTGGACATTTCGGCTGAGCTCCTGCAGAGTCCTAGCGCCTTTGCCAACACACATGCTGCCTCAGTATAAACACTGACCAGTGTATTCTCTGCCTTGCGTTCTGTGTTTATTACACTCTGAATCCCGGCACTTCCATCTTCAATATTACATAAGTTGCACTTTGTGAGTTCAGCGCACCATCTGGGACGCCTTCACATCCAGACTACACATTTATTCCCGCCTGAATGTGAAAGTAGGGAGCGTGCCGTGGTCATAGCCAGCACCAAGGAAAAACGAGTTACATGTAAAAGTGTTATGTAATTCAATTAGATAATACATGTCACTGTAATGTAATTGTACACATTTTTTTCTGATTACAAAGTGGATTATTTCAGTAAATCTGACAAGTGACAAATGAGATTGTCTACTGGAATTTTTGTTAAAATCAATATTTGAAAAGTTATTTTTACTTCATCTAACCAGTATAGAAAAAATCATGAACAGTTGTTTTTTTTCCAAATTCAGATATTTTTATTCATGCACAGAAAAAGAAAATATACAATACATGAGCAATTTATAACAAATGTACATGAAGGAAACTCCAAGGAACCAAGAGTGCTTATAGATAGGAAACCTAGTAACATTTTTTCTTTTTCTTTTTTTCAGTTACCAGTTCTATTAACATTTCTTTCTCCATTAATCATGAATCTGACAGAATGTGGGCTTGGTTTGTTGTTATTTACATTTTTGTGATTTGTTTTGGTGGCAAAAGATCCAACCTGTATTTTAGGTTCAGTTAAATGAATAACTTTTAATCAATATTTACCATCAACCAGTTTCCTTTGGTCAGCTTGATTTAAACAAATGTTTCTAAGACTTTTCAGTTTTATTGCCAAACTTAATATACATGTTGGACTTTGAACCAATTCGAGTTCCATTCCAGACAAGTTCATGCATGCTGACTGGTAGTTGCAGAGGTGTCAGTTGACTGTTGGGGCACTGTTGAGGTTCCCTTGAGCAAGACACCCCCAACTACTCAGGGCACCCCACCATGTGGCAACTCACTTGCTCTGATACCATTCTACAAATTAAATCCATGTGTATTGGTCCTGTAGTGTATGTGTGCGTAGTTTCACCAATGACAGAAAATTATAGGAATTTCACAAAGATAACATAAATAATAAGTTACCTTCTGTGAGTTAAGTTATTAAAACAAAGCTCACTGCATTTTAACAGGATAACTAATCCAGTGTGTATTACATTTCCAAAGTAACCTTCCTCTCGTGGTCCAGCCTCATGCAGCTGCTGACCTTTGAACCCCAGGGTGGGACCACATGATGCCGGCAGCTTATTCCTGGTTCCACTTGTTTGTTTATGGTGCTCTTGGTTTATCCTGTAGCTGTTTAGAAAACCATGACATGTTGCTGTGTCACCGGCCTCTCAACCGGTTAAACTCAATATCCTGTTTCGAAAACCTGTGAGAAAGCTGCAGTGGATTTTTAAAAGGATGATCGATAGGTCCTATCACTCATAATGCTTCACAGTTTGTTGTTATAGATTTCTCATTAGTTTGGAGGCTATGTTGGCCTGAGGCGCAGAGTGGAGGTCTTTGAAGCCTGAAGTACAAAGATATATTTAGAATTGACCTGAATACATTTGTCTGTACAGATTTATGCTTCTTCACAGAGGTGTTGTGCAGTAAGTGACGTATGCGCCACAATCTAAAATGATAATTATAAGACAAAACAAAGTATAACATTGTGCTTCCAGTTGAAACACTGTTGGTCAATATAACTATAACAGGTTGCAACAATGGCTTTATCTAAGTTATTTTTGTCAGCTAAAGCAGTGCCACACCTCTTAGAGCAATAGTGCAAGGTCCATTAGGAATAGAGAGAGACGTGGTGACCTCTGCACTAGCTGTGTGTTATGGGACAGTCCCACACAAAGCTGCAGACATTTGCTGCAAAAGGTGAAGAAAAAAAAACAAAAAAAAAACAGGAAGCGCATACATGGACTTGAGTATTTAGGTGAAATGAACAGCAGATTTTAATGGATCGCAAAAGAAGAAAAAGAGAGATATTTTCGGAAGCTGCATTATTGGTCTTACTAACACACAGTGGGGGAGAGAGAGACAGAGCAAGAGAAGAAGAAAGAGAGAAAGAGAGAGAGAGAGGAGGGAGCGGAGCCGCCTGCGCACGAGCGGCTACTGCGCGTTTTCAACCAAATTATTTAATACAATTTCTTTTGTTAAAACAGCTTTCCTGAATTGTAGAGGCCGTTGTTGTGGACACTGGAGCGCGATCTTGGATAAACCGAAGCGCACAGAAAGGATGTTTCCGTCAGTGGGAGCAGGTGGATTCAGCCAAGTGGAGGCGCAGGGCGCAGAGAGGAACAGCCACGCACAATAGGAGAAGGAGCACAACACCTGCTCCCAAGGAAAAGACACTCATTCTCAGTTATGCTGCTGGGTTAACAAGCAACTCTATCTAAAAAAACTGGATTTTTCTACCAACTTTATTTATTTTTTAATTTATTTTACCATGTGGGCTACGTGACAAATGGACGCACCATAGCGCATTTGGAGAATACTGTGATTAAAGGGAAAAAAGGGGGAGAGATCAAGGACTGCTTTGGTGGCTGCTTCCCTAAAGCTGTTCGCAAAAAAAAAAGGGGAAAAAAAATTCTATCTTGTTCTTATCAAGGACATAATCATCTGCAAGGATGCCCGGAGCGCTTACAGCAGCGCAGTCTGTCTACATAGGCATGGAGGTGGTGATAGCACTGTCTTCGGTAATTGGGAATGTGATGGTGGTTTGGGCGGTGAAAATTAATAAATCGTTGCGAGATACGACGTTCTGCTTCATCGTGTCCCTGGCTCTGGCGGATATTGCAGTGGGAGCGCTCGTCATCCCTCTGGCCATCACTATCAGCATCGGACTCCAAACTCACTTCTACAGCTGCCTGCTGGTGGCGTGCACGGTGCTGGTGCTGACGCAAAGTTCAATCCTGGCTCTTCTGGCCATTGCTATTGACCGCTATCTCAGGGTCAAGATCCCCACCAGGTAAATTCCACAGCAGGTATGGGCTCTCACTGTCCAAACCTGAAAAGTGAATATGAGGAATGAGATGGTGCTGTTGGCAGTGTTTCATTTACCAGAAACCCAGACATTACAACTCCTGATGCCAGTGTCTTCACATACTGTACACATGATCTGACTCACCATTACTGTCATGACAGCTTACTAGAGCATGGTTGATCAACTAACTGTTTTAATTAGTCCCACAGGATCTCTAATATGTGTAGATGTGAGGCACAGCAGCACAGTTAGTATTATTTACAGTAGAGATGGATGAACATAAGAAAACCTCTTTTTTGTGTCTCTTGAGGGTAGAAACACATTCACTTCTTCCTTTTCAGTTTGGTACATTTGTTCAGGAGAGGGTTATCATGTCAGACTCCAACAAAAGACAGAGCCCTTGACCCGAGTGACTGAAAAGATAAGATTAGTGAAAAGGGGAATTTACAGTCTGGGAAGCGTATGGGATAGCCCCAGAGGTTAATCTACCGTATAAGATCCTGCTAAATCTTTCAAGTTTATGAATGTAGATTATCATGCATGTTAGTCTCGATCTTCTCGACTTCAA
Organism: Ostorhinchus cyanosoma; assembly: GCA_029814465.1. NCBI lineage: Eukaryota > Metazoa > Chordata > Actinopteri > Kurtiformes > Apogonidae > Ostorhinchus > Ostorhinchus cyanosoma. Next base: position 20,588,610 of record JAPTYQ010000028.1, on the reverse strand, counting down.
CATTGATACATCTGCAGGACTACATTATCTATCATGTGTCACCAGGGAGGTGCTGCTGCCACTCCCATCACTTGTGGGGCAATATTTGAAAACAGAAACACAGCCTAATGACAACAATTTTTCCTGGAAAGCACATTTTCTTTTAACCTAACATTCAGTTGTTTGTGAAACACAACACCACAAAGAGCTGCTATATTTTTCCCACACTCTCAGCCATGAGATCTGATCTGAGCAGACTCCAAACCCAGCGTCCGGGCAACGATCCTTGGCTCCTCTTCAGACACTGACCTATTCTAACACATACATCTCAAATCAATACTAATCTAACACATGGCACCTGCCACAGACTGAATAATTTGCGGCTTTTTGTTTTGCTTCAGGCTCAGGAAAGGTCAGGTCATTGTCATGTTAACCCTTTCCTTAGCAGTTACAAATGTTACACATAGTAAATATCAAGTCCTAGTGACTTGAATGGGATCAGGTTTTTCTACAGGATTTTATCCGGTAGCTGTCTTCATCAGTGCTTGGCAAGCATCTGACTTTATGCTGTCAAAGTGTACAGTCAAAATGAATTAAAAGTGCACACTGAGCCATAAAATGCTGACATGCTGTGTGTTTTCTCCCCCAGGTACAAGCGAGTGGTGACTCCTCGTCGAGCAGGGCTGGCAGTGGTAGTATGTTGGACGGTGTCTTTCATTGTGGGGCTTACACCCATGCTGGGCTGGAACAACCTCTGGCGCCTGCAGCAAAATGGCTCCATCAGTTCTGACCTTATTATCACCTGCCAGTTCGAAAATGTCATCAGCATGGACTACATGGTGTATTTTAACTTTTTCGGTTGGGTTCTGCCCCCTCTGGTGCTGATGCTGGTCATTTATGCAGAGATCTTCTATATGATCCACAAGCAGCTCAACAATAAGAAGATCAACAGCAGTCACACAGACCCCAACAAATACTACAACAAGGAGCTAAACCTTGCTAAATCTCTGGCTCTCGTCCTGTTTCTCTTTGCCATCAGCTGGCTTCCCCTACACATCATCAACTGCATCACTCTCTTCTGCCCCGAGTGCCATAAGCCCATTGCTTTCCTCTACATTGCAATTCTTCTCACCCATGGCAACTCTGCTGTCAACCCAATTGTCTACGCTTTCCGCATAAAGAAGTTCCGCACGGCTTTCCAGAAAATCTGGCAGCAGTACTTCTGCTGTAAAGACACACCAGCCCTGGAGATCCAGCCCAGCGACAGAAAAGAGATGCCCAACCTAGACGCAAAGCAGCCGACTTCACCTCAGCCCCCTCAGAAGCAGATGCTCAAATTAGACACACCACAAGAACAGACGCTTCCACCTGAGCAGGAGGAGCAGAAAACCGAACCCCCGCAGCAACCTAAGGAACACCCACCATTACTGGAGCACAATGCCGTCTAAGCCAAGCCAAGGAACTGGACGCATGAGTGAAAGAACTGATCAGTGCTCCACCGCTGAGTCTGCCCTCATTCTGAATGTTTCTAATGAGGAAGATGACGCAGTCACAATGGAAGTGACATGGAGAGTGATGAATGAATCTCAAATACTGAAAAATCATTTACTTGACTCAGGAGCAACGGATTTACTGAAGGTTTGGTCAAAGTAAGGCAGCAAACAAGTGAAAAGTGAAAAAAGGGTATCTGGAACTTTGAAATAATAGGAGGAGGTTTCTGACAGTGTTTCTTAGTAACAGACTGAAGACATTAAGCTTTAATTATTTTGTTGATTACAGTGAAAACAGTCGGTGTAAAAATTACAAAATGTGCAATATAATTTATTGTGGATCAGTATCAAACTATGAAGCGTAACCTGACTTATGTGGTTGCTGTAGAGTGACAGTTTATACATTCAGCAGAACAGAAACAGAACCTTACTACTGTAATACTGCGCTTACATGTAAGCTGACAATGGCTCAAGGAAATGAATGTAACATTAATGTAAATATAGCAGCACAGCTGTAAACTCTCATCTCTTCTTCAGGGTCTTAATCGCACAAAAGTGGTAGAGCAAGTGGTGCTATGGGAGGCATTTTTTGCAGCAAGGAGATGTATGTGTGTGCTGATAGAAGGGTTTCTAATCCCTTAACGCTTTTCCACTGGAGCTGAGTCCCCCTGTGATCCAGCAGCACTGATCCATTACGGGGAAGATGGACAGAGATAAGGAACAAGGAGCTGGAGGGAATGGGAGGTTTTGCTCTTTAAAAGCTGCTTGCAGGAGACTCATGGCTGGAGGATGACAGCAACTCATGGGGAAGAAAAAACAAGATGCACTTAAGACTCGATTTATCCAGCCTTCACGCCAGCTGGTGGTGGCTCTGCTTTTTTCCCCATTTAGACTGGTAAAACCTTGTTCCACCTTACCACTAAAGGCAGTGGCTTTATGGCCTTTCAGTATTTAAATCAGTGTGGACTGGCCCCGAAAAGACAACCTGAAGATTGTGAGTATCTTTGATAGACTGTGAGCTCAACATTTTTCATTTTGCCACATTAAGGTATCTGTAGATTAGTATTAAACTGTTTATTGCCGCTGACATAACAATACTATAAGAGAATGTAAGATAATTCTGTTTTGTCTCTCGTAAAGACTTAGAGCTCTGGTCAAGACAGTTTACCAAACCCAGTCGTACAGTAGCAAAAAAGGTTGTCATTGTATGTTTCTGCAAACCTTCAAGAGTTGGTGATGGGAAAAGTTTGTGCGTTGGTTTAGATATTACTAAATATGTTGAGTTATTCTTTTTTCGCATTGTTGTGGAGACAGTATTTCTGTATGAAATCAATCCCTGGCGTCTTTCCCTAAATCGAACCCATTTCTGCCAGAGTCTACATCGACCCATAAAAAGGTGATTTTATATATAATCACTAACACTTCTACAAATAGGTCTACTACACGTGAACATATTTCAAGTTAAAAAGAGTCATGAACAGTTAAAACACTATAATATGGATACCCGTTTCAAGAAATATTGAGAAGAATCACAGTTTTAATCACAAACATTGTGATCATACCATTGCAGAAACATACAATGACAACATTTTAATGCTTTATTAGCGAATGGGTTACACAGAAAGTTTACCACTGATGTTCTCCCAAGTGGATGACAATCTCTGTGAGTTAACAATGTTTTCTATGTAGACAAACATCTGGTACAGGCAGTGAATGTGTTTATGCTTGGATGACTGAAAAGACAGTGTCAACAGAAACTTTAACACGATCCACATCACCTGTATCAAGATGTGACCTCAAAGTGTATAGGCCAGATGGACTGTACATAAGTCAAAACTGAAAAAAGTTGACAAATAAATGTATAATAATAATAATAATAATGTGCTTTCTACATGTAATGCTATTTAAAACTTAGACTATTGTTTTGATTTTGATATATAGTAAATATAGATATATAGCCCACTTATACTATTTTTGTGATAATGCCATTTTATCATTTTGATGATTCTTTCATCTATTTGTCATCTATCACTGACTTCAACGACAGTATATCACTGTAACAAATTTCCTGTAGAATTTACAGTAAATACCAGGCAAAAAAGTTGCCAATGAAGTGCTGTAAAATTGCTTGCTAATAACAGTAAAAATAAATTACAGTACTGGATACTTTTGACAGGTTTTTGCTGTATATAAATTACAGCAAAGTATTGTTGTTTTATATTAGAAACAACCATTAATTGTACTTTAGTTTTTTTTAGTTTTGACTGTTCCAGTTCGACTGTAGCCATGTTAGCACAACTAACGGAGCCTGGACTATCGGAGGCATTTCCGAACAGGGCTAATGCACGTACCTAGCGCTAGCTTAACTTCACCATCTTTTCGCTAGCTAACATTTGCAAAAATGGTGCATTCTGAGTCCCATACTCAGTATATTCCATATGAAACACAACTAAGACAAATAAAATAATGTGAAATACAGTCACTCACACAAATAAAGAAACATTATTCTTAGAAAAACGCTGGTTTTCACATGTTTACATTATACACTGAGTTAAAATATACGTCTACATGGTCTAATTATATTGTATGAAGTTTCTACTTCAAACACATTTTCATTTTGAGGGCTAATAATGTCTTACTTCATTTTATTGAGTGGATGGATGTGGGGTTGACTCCCCTGTGTCCGCTTTCATGTCCTCTTTCACACCTTCTAATACGAACAGTGTGTAATTGTCATTTGTATCGTTTACAGTCAAGACCAAGTGAAAACACAACCATCCTGTAATTTCACAGTGTGATTCTATGAACAAATGCTTGAAGTAACCGTAAAGATTTTGTTTGTTTTTTTACCCATAATGCATTGCAATATACAGTTATACCTTGTAAACTACTAGAACAAGAAGCTACTGTAATTGTTTACTGTAGAAATTGCAGAAATGTGTTACAGTATACTTTAGGTCCCGGTGGTGGAGGAGGTATTCACATCTATTTCTTGAGTAAAAGTATCAGTAGAGCAGTGCAAAGGAACTCCATAAGTAAATATCCTGCAAGAAATATCCACTTAAAGCTGAAATCAGGATTAAAAAAACTCTAGAAAGTCCACACCATCCTTCTGCAGGTCTCTCTTGGACCAAATCAAAGCATTAAATATCCACATATTGATGCCGTTTTCGTGCTGTTGTGGAAAAGTAAAGACACTGTTCAAAGCTTTTGTGTCGACCCATGAAACAGAGCAGTATTGATATGTGTGACTAAACTAGAACAGCGATCAGTAATTACATCTATCAATCATGTATTCAACCCCCGCACCTGAAAACTCCCTCCTTCAATCAGCAACACATCACAAGAGGGGGTAGATTGTCTATAGACTCTAGAGGACTGAGTAGAATACTTCCTGTCAAATTATTTTAATTACAACAAACTGAAAGGTAAATCTAGAATCGTTGTCTGTTGATGTTAAAAAACAGTGAAGTGCTGCAGTGATAAGTAAAAATGAAAGTATTAGCAGCAAGAAGTAATGAAGTAAATGTATTTGTTTGGGCTTTGAGACTGATATAACACTGGATGGAATTCGTTTATTTATAGTGAGGCATTAGTGTTGTATCAGCTGGAGATGGAGCCAGTTTGATCTATTTTATCTTCAGTTTTATAAAAAGACACCAGATAAATTAGACGTCTCATCATGAGTCACTCTAATCTGTTTTAAGTTTCAGGAGTTTTTCTCTAATCTTTGCCTTTCGCTGACTGATTAAATGGTTTAAACATCAGATGAAATGAAACCATGTAGGAAGTTTAGGGGCTAAAATCACTGTTTGGTGGAGCTGTTAATAATTTACAGGCTTCTGAAATGTGAGCCGACTAAGGCGTTAGAGGACAAAAGGCTTTGACCTTAAATAATGTGTTGTATTTTTAAAAGCTTGTTAAAACCGTCCATTGTGTAAAAACTTCATTTGGAAGTAAATGAAGCTGTCAGATAAATCGAGCGAAGCAAAAGTGATACAGTAAAGGAGTAAAAGAATTAACATAAGAGATCCTCAAGCAAAACAAAAGTACTTTAAATGTGCATTTACTGTACTTGAGTGAGTAAAAGGACTTAGTCACCTTTCAAATCTGCTGGGTTCTTTCCACTCCTCGACGACTCAGCACTTATTACAAATTGCAATTATTTTTTACAATAATCAACCCCAGGATATACTTTCTATTGGCACTTTGCTGCAGCTCAGTGGCGCTGTCAGAATTCTCATTACCACGGTGCAATAATGCAGCGAGTGGTTTGGAGATAACAGTTGAGAGCTGTCACGGCCCTGACAACCCATTTCTTTCCTCCTTCTGTGAATTCTTTTCATATTTGGTGTCTTATAAAGTTCCTGGAAAGACCTAATTCCAAGTACCAGCTGTTCAGTCCAGCTGTGTGAATGATGTTCGACAGATTGAGATATTTCTGCTGTTTCAGGTCGAGGATCTATACAAAAGGAGTCAAAAGGAGTGCTCCGATCTCTGGTTTTGTTCGGTAGTCGTTCTGTTTTACAGTCAGGATTCAGTCTCGGAAGCTATTTTTAATCATCATTTGTTTACTGGTCAAAGATGCTGAGTTTCTAGGTAGGGTTAGATATCAAGTGGGGGGAGACTTCAGATAACAACTACAAATAAGAGGAAAGGAGATACTGGAACTGTGTGTTTCTAACAGCGCAGTAGAGGTGACCTTTCCCTGCTGTTCCCCACTGTCCTTGGGGCTAATGTGGGTGTAAACCGCAGATCCTGAGGGAATGAGACGGCTTCTGTTTGCAGTACTTCATGTTTGTATTTTGCATGAAAATGAAATCACATTCAAAGTTTAGCACATTTGGATTGTCTGAAACCTCAGACATGTACAGATTAATTTGATGTAATTGATTTAATTTAGATTTAAGATAAAGTACAAGGAAACTATTTAATGACTATGTCAGAATAATGGAATATGAGGATTTGATTACATTTCTAACACATGTTTTAACCCATAAAGACCCAGTGCTACTTTTGTGACAGTTCCCAAATTATTTTTTCTCTGTATTTATACTTTCTTAACCCTTTAAAGATCACTATTTGAAATACTCTGAAATTCAGAATTTCAACCTTAGTGTGTTATTGGACAGTCATCCCCTCCTTTTACCATAAAACATCCAAGTAGCACCTACTAAAAAGTAAATACGTGCAATAAAGGAAAGAATA
>JAPTYQ010000028.1:20566010-20576645 GCA_029814465.1 Ostorhinchus cyanosoma | reverse complement strand
TTTAATATGTTATAAATTTCACTATTTTACTTGTTTTTATTTTAATTTTGTATTTTAGCCTTTTTTTATTTAACATTTTTATAGTTTGTTTTATAAGAACATAGGTCATTGTAGTTGATTAGAATTGATTTGTTTTAGTTGCTTTTTAGTTATTTTAGGAGCAGTTTGTTTGTTCAGCCCTGGTCAGACGTGGACTAATGTGACTCAATCACTTGACTTCAATTAAGCTGTTAAAAGACCCCGGTAGCGCCCTTGTGTTGATGCATCACACGGACACAGATTGTGGTTTTCTTTGTTTGTTTGTTTGTTTGACCGCTGCATTATTTTTATTGTTATTTTCGTTAAAATCGATTCGTACCTGACCCTCACCTTTCACTGGTTGTATATTCCATTACTATGCCTTCACAGAGGTTCAGTTGTATATTTTTCATGGACCTGAAACCTGACATTTTATTTCATTTAGAGTCATTCATTCTAATTTGGCTTCGGTGGTGGTTTCAGTTTTTCAGATATGAAGAGGAAATCCTTGATTTATAGAAGATGAAGCTTCTATAATGCATGAAAACAAATATGATTTACAAAAGCATTGTAAAGAACAGTCCCAACACTGTGCAAATCCTGTTTATTCTTGTACAGCAGGAGCCATTTCTCTTAGAGGAAATTGAAACAAAGCTAATTTTACTTTTACCTTTACAGTCCTGTTGTGTTTTGGTTCATGTTACATTGTTCATTGTTACTTTTCCAGTTTCTTTGCCCTATCCTTTAACTGTTAGCTTTAGTTTTGATTATTGCTAAATATCATGATCCTGTTTCAGCTGCAGATGTTATTACCGTCTGTCATTTTCAAACAGGTAACACGCACGCAAGCATAATGATACAATATATTTCTCACAAAACCACAAGTTACTCAACACAAACCTAGAATTACAGCACAAAACAGCCATAAAGGGTTATTGCAAAATATTAGTAATTTATCCATCCTTTTGGTTTGAAGACTGTCATATCCTGTTTAACTAATCAGTACCAAAGTGTCCCAATCCTGTAGAGTACCTGCCTGGAAGAAGAGGAAGTGTCCATCTGTGGGCTACTATGACGACAAAAGTTATGGTGCCAGAGTAATGAGAAAGAAAACAGTGATAAGGAGTAACTGTGTACACAAAATGTCTGTTTTTATCAGGGTTGATCATCTGGACAAGGCGCTGTTCTTTGATCCCTGGCAGTGTGGTGGAACCTCATTTCCTCCTGTGAATGTGAGCCAGAGGAAGTTTAAAGAGTGATGGACTCCAACTTATGGTTTTGTTTATGTAATGTTGTCACAGAATAAACATGGTCCTCATCTCAGACTGACCTCTTTTATACAGAACAGTCTAAGCAATCATCAAACTTTATTTATTTTCTGCCTTTTTAAACAAAGTGCTTTACATCAGAAGCACAGAAGACATAAAATCATGAATACAAAATGATGAAAAACGCTTAAAACACAGATCATGGCGAGATTGGTCTGTACGTGCACTGCAAAAATGAAAATCTTACCAAATGTATTTTTCTCATTTCTAGTCAAAACATCTCCTCACACTTAAAATAAGATATATTCACGTAAAGAGTAACTTTTCAGTGAGATATAAAGAGCTTATTTTTAGACAATACATCTGGAAAATCTTATCTCAAGAAATCTTACCAAGATTATTTTCACTTGAAACACTGACAGACTTTTTTTCTTAATTCGAGATTTTTTTTTTTTGCTTACTTGATTTTTTTCCCTCCAGTGTGTCTCTCTATCTCTTTTTTTATTATTGTGTAGCTCATTATTCATTCATACTGTGTATGATTACATTGTTATGTCATAATTATCACTGATTTTTTCATCACTTTGAGACACAGAGTCCACTGTTTTTGCTGAAATATATATGTGATATAAGTAGGAAAGGTCACATACACAAAGCAGCATAAAAGGTTTCAGCAAAATATAATCCAAAAGGTGATGAAGAGTCTAGATTTTGATAAAGTGAAGCAGAAGTAACAGTGCTGTCTGCTGCTCCAGGAGGAGATGAGTCAAAACTGTAGCCTCTTATGCTCCCATGATGCAGTTCAGATGACTGTACACAACTTTATGGGATTATTTCTGTCCAATTTAGCATGCTGACTTATGACTCATAACAGACATGCTATTATATGATTGACACATAAAGGGTTTGAAGGGCACAACATGGGGTCCGCCCTAGCGAATCTTTGTTTTGTTTTGGCTCTTTCATTTCGTTTGTTTGTTGTGCTATAACAATCTTTGTGTGTCAATCTCGCCCACAAGCATGCACAATCTGTCGACAAATGAAAAAGGATTACGAAGGCATACGTCAGACGTGCATCTTATTGCTGTTTTGCCTTCGTTATTGTTGTAATAATGAGTTGAACAACATTAAAGCTGATCAGAAATAACACACACTGTGGAAAGTCAAAATTAGTTGATGCAAGAGTTTTGTAGGGCATAAAAACAAGACTTTTCCCAGAATAACTGCCAAACAGCCTACTCAGCAGAGCTGGGTAAAGTACCTGGATGGGGTGATGGGGTAATATCTCCCCCACATCAAACACAGCAGCGGTCCTGAGCGATATACAGTCTCTGTGTCCCACCACAAAGTCAACAAACCAGTCACTATAAAACAACGCAGCTGAGGAAGCAAAGCTGGCCAAGGAACCACATCAACTCTAGCAGACAGGAAGTGATTTTTGCATTTATAACTGCCTGCTAGAAACATACCATAAGACAAAAACAGTTTGCTTTAACAAGGCAGTTTGAATCTAAACAGGGAATGTCACAATGAAGCACAACATTGCAAAACTCACAGTAAAGTGCTGAGCTGTAAACAGTAGAGAATCTAGGCCAGCCCAAGTAAACTGGAGGAGAAGTTTTAGTGGGAATATCGCTCCTCATGTGTGAAGTTGAAACTGGTGGAAGAAGTATTCACATAACAGCACAATGTAAAAAATAATCCACCACATGCAAAACCATTTACCTGAGCAAAAGTATGCAGGTATTAACAAGAAAATGTACTAGAAGTCTGAAAAGTCAAAGTAGGCACTGAAAGAGTTGAACTATTTTGTGGGATGTTTTTGGATCCGTTTTCACGCTGCATTAATGTATATGTTGCATTTTACTGTGTTCAAAGTGGAATTCATTTACTTTATAGACATCTACACACTGCAAAATATTTGGTCATTTCCAAGATAGAAAAAAAAAACTCGTGTTAGATAATCTATCTTGTTTTAAGCGTTAATTTCTTATTTTAAGTGTTCATACATCTGATGACACGCTTAATGATTTAACAATCTTAATTCAAGAAATCTTGTCAAGTGAAATTATCTTGCTGCATGGGCAGATATTTCACTTGTTGTGAGTACCTTTTTCCTCAGATTTAGTGTTTTTATTTTGTTTTGTTTTTTTGTCCAGTGCAGTAATGCATCATAATATATAAGATCATCATATCTTTGCAGCGTCGCTGTCCTGTGAGAACTATGCATCTCTTAAAAGCCTACTTTTCAGGAGCTCAGAAAAACAGACCAATTTTCAGCTTTGTGACAATGTATTTTGCAATAAACACAGTGAGAGTTTTACAGCAAGAGGGTTTTTGATTTATTTAACTTAAGAAGGAATCTTTTAAACACTTTCACACATTGAAAACATTGAAAATCAACACATTTGGAGATGGAGGATGAATAACTGTAAAATAAGAAGTAACTTAAGCTGTCAGACAAATGTATTAAAGTATGCAACCAAGTACATCTGAAATATAGTGAAGTAGAAGGATAAAGCTGGATGAAATAAAAATATAAGTACCTCAATCTGAACTAAAAAACATATTGAAAATGTACTGTTAATTTCTTCACTGAATTTCTACACATGAATTGTTTTATCTACCAACAATTTAAACCTAGGACTATTCGTTCAGTTTCTATGTTTAAGTCTCTGAAATATTAAAAGTGACGACCTCTCGATATTAGTGTTCAACAGCGTGGTAAATGTGATCATAAAGCCTCAGCTCATGTAAGGATATATGACTGCTTTCCTCTGATTGAACCCAGCTCTCCAGTGACGCAGTTAGCTACCTCATACGACTGCATGACATTTGCCAACAGGCTGTGCAGTGACTGAAGCCAATTTGTGGAAGAATGCCACACAAATATGTGTATTTTTCAAGGTTCTGTGCCAGACGTCTTTTTGGGAGTAAAGTGGTGAAAGCAAATGAAATGTGGCATTTGTTAAAATGCATGGAGCCGTATTCATTAAGCCTTTGACGCCATGTAAAATCAGTGGCAGATGTTTTCAAAGGAAGCCTGGGGATCCTCTGAGGAGCCAAATATATACAGAAATAACCTTATGATTGAGTCTGAATAAGCATAAAAAGTGCATGAAATGAAAAAGAGCTTGTATGAAGTGTGTTTGAAGCTGTTTTGGTCTGAATGAAACATAATCCATGTAACCAAAAATATAATATAGACCATGAAAATAGACATGTGTAATGTACTGTGGCTAAAGTTAGCTACAAATATATGTAAAACAAAGTACTGTGCATTTTCCGCTCAGGCAAATTGAATTAAATGTCTTCCAAGAACAGCATACTGTTGTTATGAGCAGTATTTTATGTGAATATAAAAGAAAAACTGTCAAAATCAATTGTGTCCCTGTGTTGTTCATCAGGACCAGCAGCTGTTACAGTTGTCTGGGGCACTTGTAGAAATATATATTCCTATTATATTTGTTTAAACACATGAATCTATTGCTGTTCTTTGTGGGAAATTGGCACAAAAACAGATTCTAAATGTGTGCCAACTGGTACATTTCTGACCAACGTCAGTAAGTTAGCAAATGTTCAATCAATGACGATTTCCTCAAACAGAATGAGACATCAGACCGCCACAGGAAACCATAAATTACATATGAGGAAGTATGTCTTATTCATCAAACTACTGATCCAAAACTTCACACTACCTCTTCATTAAGACATAAATAAACCCAGTAAATGTCCTTTGCCTTTTATGGTGATACTCTTCATAACCCTGCGTGAGAGAGGATGCACACTTAGCACTTTACTACTCTCCATCTAATAAAAGATTCACCATTTATAGCCAGTGTTTTCAATTATCAAGAAGCAACCATTGCAAACTACTATAGATGCTCTCTACAAAAAAAACAAACAGCTGTCTGCCATATTTCACTTTGCACATTAGTTTAAGAAAGTGGATGGAATTTTTTTTCTTTAAATTGCAATCACCACTGGGTAAACATATTCGCATGGGAGGAGAGGATGTCAGCAGTGTGTTCACTTAAAAAAGCCCCGAATCTGCAGCTTCATGTGGGAGCTCTAGTTGAGTCATGACATGTTGACTGAGGCACATCCTTACCCACAGTTTGATTCCCTCATGCCCCAAAATAACAACACATATAGACGAGTTCACACTGATGCTCATTACTGCAGATTAGCCGCTCCATTATGGAAGCTTAGAATACAAAACTAAATATGTGCTCGTTTATGTTACACACAAAATGTTATGTAATAGGGATGAGAAAATATATCCTCTGGCTCGTCTTTTTAGGAAACATACACTTCATGCATATGGTGTAATCCTCATTAACAAACACAAAGACTAAGAATTTACAAATGAAGTGAATCATTCTGAGGATGAATACACTGGAAATGTTACATCAGTACCACGATGAAGCCAGTAGTTCCCAAAAAGAAATGTGGTTAACAACAATGACACAGTACTGTAAACAATCAGACACAATGTGGATGTTTTAATCACATTAATCTGATGTTGTAGAGACTGGATTAGACAAAAAAAAATAAACCAATGTTATCTTTAATTAGATAACGGACAGGATGTTTTCCATTTTAATTGCAGGGATTTGACCTAATTCAACATTTTACTCTGTATCGGACTTTAGATAAAGAGGAAACACATCCCTATTTATGAAAAAAAGTGGAACTAAAATTGTTTTTATATATATCTACTAAATAAGGAGAAGTGTCTAGCCGAATCCCATGATAAAAGGGGTCAACTTGGGTAAAAATACACAAAGAAGAGATGAATGAAAGATGGAGTTTGGGTACTATTATAAGAATAATGACAATAAACAGAAATAGTTAAAGAATTTGTATGCACACTTTAGGTTCCCTACTAAAAGGTCTTATCTTACAGAAACTCCCAAGAGTTAAGTCATTAATTTGTCATCAGATTAATCATTTATTTGTTTCATCAAGCAGCAGCATGTGTGGCTTTACTGACTACAGCCAAATGAATAAAGACATGATAATTTTCCATAACTGGTCATATTTACCCCAGAGTGGAAGAATTCCAAAAAAGAACAATTACTTTACCACTCATTACCTGTGAAGTAAATCTAAATGTGGATATTTTGGAAAATCCCCACATCCATTCAACACAAACACTACAGAGTTATAAGTGGGAGGGTTGAGGTTAGTTGTAGGCGGGGGTTAGGGTAAGTGACTAAGATGCTACGGTGCATAAATACAGGGTCCACAACCCTAACCTAGAGCACGAAGCAGAAAGACAACAAGAGCTGCCAGTCAAAACACAGAGGGGACGCTAGAAACACAGCTGATTCTTACCACAGAAGCTTTACGTTTTGTTTGGTTTTTTCCCTCTGGGCACTACGAGGTGTTCAGTTGACTTTCCTTTGTTACCTTTTGCAGCAATCTAGGTCTCATAATGAGATGCTGTACTTTAGTTTTGTTTTTAGTTTTGGGGGTTTGCATGGAGAAAGGATGGAGCGTTCCACTCAAGTCCGTCTTGGTCACCTTCCCAGGAGACACCATCAAACAAATGACTGATATGGAGCTGGCAGAAGTGAGTAGCAGATGGTTCATTTTGACTTGATAGACTGAAAATCCCCAAACTGTGCACAGTCAGTTTATTCCTGGAAGTAATTACCTGAGCAGAGCTGGCTGTCCCTGAATAATGGCAATGAAAAGACACATAATTTCCTCTGAATTCTGTCTATATGGTCAGACATTCTCTAATCAATCTGTAGTCCAGACAAAAATGTACCGTGTATGATATTTATCAAACAAAATTAAGGATAAATCCCTGTCGGATACTATAATCAATGCTTTTTGTCATGTTGTCCTCCAGGATTATTTGAAGAAATTTGGCTACATGCAAACTTTGCAACGCAGTGGCTTCCAGTCTATGGTGTCCACTGAGAAAGCCTTGAAGAGGATGCAGAGGCAGATGGGGCTGGAGGAGACTGGAAAGCTGGATCAATCCACCCTGGATGCCATGAGACAACCTCGCTGTGGGGTCCCTGATGTGGCCAACTATAAAACGTTTGACGGAGACCTCAAATGGGACCATAATGACATCACTTACAGGTGAGGAACCAGAGATCAACATCTGACAGTGTTTATGAGCAGGTAGGATAGTTCTGAAAACACTCATTTTTCTTTCCTCCTCAGGATCATCAACTATTCACCGGACATGGAGAGCTCCTTGATTGATGACGCCTTTGCCCGAGCCTTTAAGGTGTGGAGTGATGTGACTCCTCTGACTTTCACCCGCCTCTTTGACGGAACAGCTGACATCATGATATCTTTTGGAAAACTCGGTAGGTGCAAACACTGAATATGCTTGTGCACATTAAACAATTGCACCTATGAAGGATAAACAGAAAGACTAATGTGAACTTGTTATGTTCAGATCATGGAGACCCCTACCCCTTTGATGGGAAGGATGGTCTTCTGGCTCATGCCTATCCCCCTGGTGAGGGTTTGCAAGGAGACGCCCACTTTGATGATGATGAACACTGGACCCTAGGAACAGGAACAGGTAATCACAAGACAGTAAAATGCATTTGAAGTTGTCTCCCTCTACTGTTATTTTTATATATTACAATTAATATTTGTATCTTTAGTTGTGAAGACTCGCTATGGGAATGCGGACGGTGCCCTGTGCCACTTCCCCTTTATTTTTGAGGGTAAATCTTACACCACCTGCACCACCGAAGGCCGCACAGATAATCTGCCCTGGTGTGGCACCACCGCCGACTACGACCACGACAAGAAGTTTGGGTTCTGCCCCAGTGAACGTAAGCCTGACAGTTTATTCTGCAAAGAAAAGATAATGAAAGAATCATAAGCTGTTTTGGCAAAGAATGCATTAAAACTGAAAAAGTGAGATTTGATGGTACTGAATTATTGTGCTGTAACATTTTCATATTGTTAGAATTTTCACAAAAATGTATATATTTCTTAAAGTTGATCTGAAATTTTTAGCATTACAATGATCAAAAACCTATTCTTCCTTAAAAGGATTGAAAAGGAGGAATAAAAAGGAACTAAAGTGCATATTGATTAACCCACTTTAAAGTTCATTTTATGGATAGTGATTTTTATCTTATAGGTTTATTGATTTATTCTTTTCAATAGGCTCTTTTCCCCAATGTCTGCTACTTAATTGGTTTTTCGTGTGCATTTCTTGAATTTCTTGTTGATGTGTTAAAAATATTGTCAAATTAAAGCTCATAGTTAAAAATAAAAAGGTTTTCTCCAATGGAAAACATGACTGAAGGTCAAACAGATGGGGTTATCTTCTTTTGTGACATGTTGACTCTCCTCATCCACTTACTCTTGTCTCTGATTTTCATCTCTGACAGTTCTCTACACATTTGGAGGAAACGCTGGGGGAGCAGAGTGCGTCTTCCCTTTTGTCTTCCAGGGGAAGGAATATGACAGCTGTACCACAGAGGGCCGCACTGATGGCTACCGCTGGTGTGCCACCACAGACAACTTTGACAGGGATGTGAAATATGGATTCTGTCCCAGTCGTGGTAAGTGACAGAGACCGCAATACGTAAACACTGAGGAGCTGCCACAATGCATTGTTTTCCGACTGACGTTGTTATGTCTTTGTTTGGCCAGAGACTGCTGTAATCGGCGGAAATTCTGAGGGAGAGCCCTGCCACTTCCCCTTTGTGTTCCAGGGTAAAACCTATGACTCCTGCACCAGTGAGGGACGGGGAGATGGAAAGTTGTGGTGCAGTACCACTGACGACTATGACGATGACCAGAAATGGGGCTTCTGTCCCGACCAAGGTCAGTAAACAATTCAATAAAAAACAAAAACAGAGACAACGAATGTGTTAGTCTAAACCAGAGGTGGGAGACACATTCTGATCCTATACTCATGTAAAAGTACAAAGACCATTGTACAAATACTGCATCAAGAAATATATGAAGAAATCAAAAAATATAATGACTAGAATGTCTTTTGAAGTACTAAAGGAAGAGTATTCATAATGCAGAGTGGCTTCTTTCACTATGCAGTGTAATAGGAATTGAATCACTAAACAAATGCAACTATACTAGGGAAATCCATAAAACCATGACAGTTACTAAGCCAAATGTTGATAAATGCAAAAGGAATATATCTGATAAAATAGCTTATACACACACATATATAAGAGGTTGTTAAACTGCAAAATTCTGAATGTCTTTCCTTCACCTCAAGTCACAAAAGGTGTCTGACATTACTGCACAGTGTTTATATCTGTAGGAGATCTGAAATACATGAGTTCAACTTGAAAAGTCCTTATTTCCATTCCAACACTGATTCAAATCAATAATACATGTGGAATGCATATTTTCCAGGTTACAGTTTGTTCCTGGTGGCCGCCCATGAGTTCGGACATGCCCTTGGCCTGGATCACTCCAACATCAGGGATGCTCTCATGTACCCCATGTACAGCTACGTAGCGGACTTCTCCCTCCATGAAGACGATGTTGAAGGCATTCAGTATCTCTATGGTACAGTCCCCATAAAGTGCTTACAAGCAACTTCATTATCATCTAATTATCAACAGTATTTCAACCAACTCTGTTGTATTGTCTTCAGGAAGAAGAACAGGCCCTGATCCCACACCACCTCAGCCCACCCCTCCCACCACTGACTACCCAGACATCTTTGACAGCGATGCAACAGAGGAGCCTGAGCCCACCGATCCCAGTACTCCCACCACAACCCCTGTGGATCCAACCATAGATGCCTGCAAGGTGCCGAAATTTGACACCATCACTGTGATTGAGGGAGAGCTGCATTTCTTCAAGGACGGGTAAGAAAATTAGATTTTGTTTTGTTTTTTTCGTAACAGGAATGAAACAATGAAAAAAATGCAGCAGGGGTGATTTATATCTTATTTTGCAGACATTACTGGAAGATGCCCAGCAGACAAAGCGGAGAGCTTATGGGACCACTTTCTATCTCTCAGAGGTGGCCACATCTACCAGCTGTCATTGACTCTGCTTTTGAGGATCTTCTGACCAAGAAAATGTACTTCTTCTCAGGTAATACAGATTCATATACCATAGAAAGAACCACTAACACAAAAACAAAAGTGACAGTAATTTGATGAGTTTTCCTTTTATTTGTTCAGGGCCACAGTTCTGGGTGTACACCGGACAGAATGTTCATGGTCCTCGCAGTTTGGAGAAGCTGGGCCTCCCCAGCAGTGTTCAGAAGGTGGAAGGGGCACTGCAGAGGGGGAAAGGAAAAGTGCTGCTTTTCAGTGGAGAGAACTTCTGGAGGTAAGACGAAAACTATGTGTATTCATGAGGCCAGATCTGT
>JAPTYQ010000028.1:20463180-20484262 GCA_029814465.1 Ostorhinchus cyanosoma | reverse complement strand
ACACACACACACACACACACACACACACACACACACACACACACACACACACACACACACACACACACACCAGCCCAGAATAAACAAAAATGAGCTAAAACAGAGGCCAACACCCTCATCCTCACACAAACACCCAGGGCGAACAATCACAGCCACAACTGTAAATGCACCACACAACATTTCAACACTAGACCCTCCCAGCCCCCTCCCTGTCTATTAACTTGTATAAATGTGGACCACTCTATCATCCCAGCAAGACCCTATTATTATATTACACCTGACTCGTGAGCCACACATAATGATGACACAGGACCACAAGTTACAGATAAACTAAGGTTTATTGAAACAATAGAAAATGGAATCAAACGTCTTGATAGATGCACCTAAGTGTGCTGCTGAAGCAGGTGGCCTGTAAAACTGGAACAGAGAGACTGAAATGAAGGGTCTGGTTAAACAGGTGGACCGGCAGGAACCCAACAGGAAGCTTTCAAAATAAAGCTGAATGGAACAGCTGATAAAGAACTGAATGATAGTCATAAACCATTGTTTAATTCTTTCTAGATTTTATTAACCCATCAAGTCTGCAACTGAACTTGAATAAAGCAGTAATGAGGAGCTTTTGAAACTAAAAATGTATCACTTGATCTCAGTTTTGTTGAACCCATAAAGACCCAAACATCCACCACTGACCAAAAGTATCTATTGATCTAAACAGTTTAACACCTGTTGACCCATTAATCCTATCAATCCATGTAAATAATTGGTGTAAAATAGTTCGTCATCTTTTCATGGTCATCAGATATGACCCATTTGGATGTTCAGAGGCTCCATAGTTACCATGGAAACACTATAATCTTCTACAACGTTGATTGATAAATGACAGGCACTTGGTTTACATTCAGTTAATTGTATATTTTGTTGGAAAAGTCACTTTTTCTTCACTTTTTTCTGTTTTGCTATAATAACCTTGGAATTTACTCTGAGCTTTAATGAATACCTACAGGATCAGTGAATTAAATATAGGAAAATACATGACTTTCACTGTAAAAATGCAAAATACAGAGGATGATATTATAGTAAATGGTGGTAAATTGCTTAAGAAGTGTTAAAGAAATCGAGAAAAGGTCATTTGGGAACTACTTTTGGAAGAAGCACTGGGTGTTTGTGGGTTCAATGAACCAAAAAACAACCTGTAACAATAACAGTCTCAATAAAAGACACCATTAAGAAGCCGTTGTCTATTTTCTCCATCTTGTTGAATGTGTTTGTTTATATCTGACCTGTCCCTTGTTGGTATTGTTTTTCAGGATTCCTGTACGACTACACTCAGACGTACGACTGTTCTTTCTACCTGGCCGGCCTCTGCTATCTGCTGTCCTCTCTGTCTCTGTTCATGGAGCCACTGGCTCAGCGCTGGAAGGCCAGGAAGAAATTAGCCCAATCCAAGAGAGCTGAGAGCAGCTGTAAAACCAACGGCTGCTTCACCCCTGACCGGCTGCAGAACGGCGCTGTGTAGAGGAATGAAAACCAGGGAATGCCTTCGTTCTTGAACCAGCATGCTCGTGACTTGCCTTGGGCCTGCATACCTTAGACCTGAATGTGACTCTGGCCTAAGGTTACACCCTAAGTGACCCCTTTATTTCTGCAGAGAAGATTATGACTCCATGATGACTAAGAACATTTATATCATAGGACATTGTTGAATAGTGATTGTGGTGTACGTCTTAAGAGCCAAAATTTAGCATTTTGCAAAAATATTGTACCCTGTTTATCTTATGAGGCACATGTATCAAAACTGAAAATGGTATCACACAATAGACATCCAGCACTTTTTTACAGGAGCTCTGCAACCATAACTTATTAAAGCATATAATTCTATTTTCAATAATATTACAATCACTTTACAGTAACTTCCGAATGCACATAAATTTATGGTACCTAGCTATGCATTTAAACTAAATGTTTTTCATGTAATGGAAGCACATAATTGAAGATCAACCTCCTTTGGAAACCTCCTGTATCTGTATACCTGTACTCACAGACATGCACTTTGGGCCAGGTTATGATAATGCTGCATGATATTTCCTCTGATCTTTTACTGCCAGATAGTTACAATACTGAGTAAACTACATGATTACAGCCTGCTTCTGTGACACAATACTATAATCTGCAAAGCCAAAAAGCAGTAAAAGCTTCAGTAGTTTAACAGACAGAAAATGTATATCTTGCCCCGACAAGAGCATTGTAGGCATGGGGTTTATTGTATGGCATGTACTGGAATTTATTAAAAAAAAAAAAAAAAAGTTTTATATTAAACTAAAAACCTCAGTTGTAACCTCCAAGCACTACACATCAAACTAGAGACTGCCATTTGCCTATTGTGAGACGTTGATGATAAGTCGGTGGTGACACTTTGTCAGATAAAGGTCACACCGAGCTCATCACATGTGGGTCGTGCTATGCAAATGCACGCAAACTCTCTCACAGATTTTGGTGTGACTGTCAGGACACATGCACTCACTGTCCTTTTGGATTCTATGTAAAAACACGTTTGGTCGAGGTTTAATCTGAATATTTTGAACACAGTTGGACCAGCGGCCAACGGAGCTGACGGGCTCCACTGAAACAGCAGGGTTTTCTTTCTTTACAGTGTCAACTTTTTATGTCTGTGTGAATCTCTGACCAGCTGTATTACAGGACATTTGCTGATGTTGCCCGGATAAATTCGCACTGCACGCTGCCCCGGCTGGAAACTGCTGCACAGCCTCTTCAGTGCCTGCAGGCAGCCAACTAATGGCAATGCAACTTTTAATTATGTTGTGTTATACATGGGAGTCTTATTGGTTATGGAATCTTTTTTTTTAATGCAGTAGATGTTTATTTTGTGTTTTCAGTGGATTCCTTGTTTTTCACCACTGTTTGCCTTATAAGGTACTGAAATGTATCTTTACTAACTTCCTGTGATGTCAGCCAAAGACACATTAGAAATCTACCTACAACTTGAAGCGTATTTTTTAGAAAACAGTGTGGACAGTGTCATTTCTAACCTCTGTGACCATCCGTTATTCTAAGCCATTTCTTATGGCCTAGTATGTATGTGTTTTGTTACACTGCCCTCTTGTGGGCGTGGAAGGCTTCTACTCAAAGAATGCTGTCTCAATTAGTACCAAATTATTCCCCCTCAACTCACTTTCACAATACTGAGCAAGGCTCTTTGTATTGTTTCAATAAGGACAGTCATGCACAAAAGCTCTTTTGGCTCACGAGTTACATTCACCACCGCTATGTTCCTGAGATTGAGGGCCACTGAATATTTTGTACCATAAGTCTTTTATGAAAAGTTTTTGATGCTTTAAGAGTAGATTTTGGATTTTACTTAGTATTCATTTGGTTGTTTTACAGGGGTGTGTGCTAAAGCAATACCTTAAAGTCCTGTTGGTGATACGTCAAATATCACTGATAAGGAACTGAGCTCCATGTGACGCTGTTTGATCATGTATGTTGGTTGCATTTTTGGGTGAAGCACTGTTTTGTCACTACTCTGGCTTCAGGATTTGTTAACTGATCGAATTTAGAGAATATACTTAACCAATCAAAGATATCCTGTTCCCATAGAGTTCATTTTAACAATGCACTGTCAGCAGTAATAAACTGGCGTGTTTCTCAACGTCTCTGTTCTTGTGTGATTCAGAAATCAGAGCAATAAATTCACTGATAGCAGGTAAAAAAAAAAAAGAATTCACATGTGGCAGTGTCTTTAACATATTTTATTGATGTATTTTTCAGACATACTGGTGGTAATATACACATGTATACATTCATCTGCATTGCATTCAGTTCCATTTTGAACTAAAATCAAAACAAAAACATTTGCGGTTTACCTCTTTACCCAAAGCCAATTTTGAAACTTTCATTGAGTTTATTGATTTTAAACCCAATTAAATTAGTTGTTGCAATAATTTGTCTTGGGTAAAAGTTAACAATTAAGTAATTTCTTACTGTTACAGTATTTTTGCTCAAATAAACCTGTTACTTACAGTGATGATGAGTCTCTGGTGCCCCGGAAACAAAGTGACCTGCCAACTGTCCAGGAGACATCTGTATGGAAAACAGAAAGATGTGTTTTAACTTTGACCAGTTTATAATTTGAACTGTTTCCATAAAACAGTGTGAATACTCTGTATGCAACTGTTCTGTGTCATTTAGAAACTGTTAGTGGTCAAACACCAGTCCAAGTGACTGGTTTGGAGGACAATTACCTGTGCTGCAATTGGTGTGGATGACAAATAGGAATGTTTAAATGTATCCTACAATATTTTAATTATTTTTTCACTGTTCTGTACAAATAAAATTATGAGAGAAGATGAAGACCAAATAGGTTTGTAAAATGACTAGCGTTATATAAAAACAATTTAGAAAGTACATTCAACATATGTTTCATGGAAAGACTCCAGAATATTGCATGTAAATCAATGTCTAGAAGTATTTATCAAAATGTTCATTCCATTTATAAATAAAGAGACTGACATTGTCATATTAATCAGGATTCATTGATAAACCGAGTGTGAGAGGAAAATTGAGTCTTATACTTTAAAGAATGTCTTGCATTTTAAAAGTCAAACGCCAACAGTGTGTGAATACCAAACACTTAATGTTGCTGACTTTCCTGATCAGTCAAAGGCAGACTGGTGTTGCTGAGGTGCTGGATGCCAGATTAAACCGGCTGCAGACTGATCAATTTTACGTTAGTGTTGTGTTTCTGTGAGAAACTGGCATCATGTGATGGATACATTTCTCCCGGGGACTAGGCCTCTTTTGCATCTCACTTTATCAATATTTTATCATGTATTAGCTGTCGTTATGGCCTGTAGTCTTTACCAAAAAGTCTTTTTAACCCAGAGGCTTTCTTCTACTTCCCTCACTGGAACATCTGAACATTTAAGGCTTTGGAGCTCCTTTGCCAAGGCCGTAATACTGGCACCTGACCATGTTTAACATTAATCAATGTCTTTCTGGAAGCTTTACTTTGCTCTAACAAAACAATCCAACATTTCTGAGTGACCACACTAGTTATTTTCTCGTCCTTGCTTTGGCTTTTTCTCTTTCCATCACTAACATTTAATGGCATTTTGTTGAGTCAGCAATGTCAATCACACTCATGTTGTTTGGGTCATCTAATCTGGAGACATCTAGACTGTAAAACAGAACAAAACTCTACATCATCCTCAGTACATTTTTACACAACAGCAATTTTGCAAATCCAAAATTAAACATGTAAGTGCATGAAACCCTATTTAGAAAATTTGAAATTAGTCATTATGTCATTCTGTTTGTTCCTTCGCTCTGAGCATACTTACATTGTGACATAGTGGGCAGTAAATAGTGTTATTTTGTTACTGATTTATACCAATTTCCACCAGCATAAATAGATTCAGTAATGAGAAAGGCTGGAAGCTAAAGTGTACCATTTAACATTTGCTATTGTAAAACATGTGTTGTTGACACTTTATACTTACCACTGCTGCTTTAGCCATCGATACAGACCTGGCAGGCAGCATTTTTACTCCTTACTCACCATCGTGCTCTCTTTTAATACCAGCTGTCCTGGGTATCAGATGTGCGTGAGTGTAATTTGTCAGGAGAGGAAGGCAGGTGCTCGATGGTCCTCAAGATGGCAATGTTTCTCTAGTGAAGTAAGGGCTCCTCAGCTCAAAACACAGCATTTGTTTTTATAATGAGACTAAGATGGAAGGATGGCTGTAGCAACTGGAAAACCTTTTTCCTGTGTAAATGGGTTTAACTTATGAAAGGGCATTAGAGAAACAAACAAGTCTGATGGAAGGACTTTGGGAAGGGGCGGGGTCCGTAGTGTGGATTCCTTCCAGGCGTGTCAAAAAGGGAAAACAATTTGGCTTGTTGGTATTTTGTTTCCATGCTGGAGCAGATATCAGGTGACGATCGAGTACAGCTTCAGCACAGCAAACACACCTCTTCACTCGCTCCTAGGAGAGGGTTCAACCAGAGCGAACACACAAAACACAATGATGGGGGAAACAATATTCCTAGCTGAGGTTGGGGGCCAATCCTCTTCCCTGAGCCAGATATTAAGTCAAATCAAATCATAACTGGGCAAGGTTTTACAAAGACAGAGCAGCCCAGTGGTTCAGCTTGGCCTCTGCAGTGAGACAGCTTGAACTGTAGATTCTATGGAAATTTCAGAGCGGTGCCACCCACAATCTCCTCAGTGGAGTGTGTGATGGCCGGTGATGGGATTCCCTCAGCTCCTATTCAGAACCAGGAACAAAGCACATAAACCTTTAGAGTAACAACCGGAGGAAGACAACAGGATACTGGAACGTGCTGTTGTTTGCTCCGGCCCTCGCCTCCCGAACTGCACCACTGTCTGCATCTGCCTCTGTTTCACAGCACAAACTGGACTGGAAGCAAAGGGCAGCAGGGCCTCCTCGGTCCTGCTGTGGTGTTCACATGCCAGCAGGAAGACTTGAGGGGATAACAGGGGATCATGAGGGGGGGATTAATGATGGACAACTTAGGAGCTGAGAACAGGCCTGTAAGCAAACAGCGATCCTCAAATGAAACAGGGGTCTCTCTTCTCTGGTGCTAATCGGACCGCAAATTGTCTCCCTTTTCGTGTGCAGAAACAAAATTTCAAAGTGACAACTCCTTCGAAACACAATAAGGTATGGCAGCTTGTTTCTTCAATTCACATCCATCGAAGAAACATGTTTCCCTTCAAATGAACAATTTATTGATAATCGGTCACATTAAGTGCCCAAATGCACTTGCAGGTATGTGAACAGCTTCGCATGGGCTCTATGGATTTTCCTTTCCCATGACATCAAAGTGTACATTGCTCAATTTTCCATTTTAACAGAAGTCATCACAGGTGCAGATGGGCTACACAACTTAAAAGCTGCCTCATCAGTGAGGACTCACAAACACTAGTTGCCTTCTCTGCAGATGTTTGGAGCTCTGCATGTGTCTCCTCAGGAGTCCAGCGTTGTAGTGGGTGTGGTGTTCACACATGTAACAATTTTTCCACATATGAATGTCTCCAATACATATCAAACCAAACTCAGCAAATTAGAATTAAGGGTGAGTTACTGTTGCATGACACACATACAAGGGCATAACAGAATACTGTAAGTAGGCCATGGGAACATGTTGGCAGGCATGAGAAAAATATTGTCCAATTTATACTTCTAAAATTTGACCTCAAACATAAAATGTTAAATTACTTCTACAACTTTAAAATTACACAGACCTACTTACTGAACAAACAGCAGAAATTTGTAACTCTGCACTGACATTCCACTGATACTAAATATTGTTATTGAATTATCTAGTTGTTTCAAAGCAAGAAATCAAACAGGCTGTCAAAATATCAACACAAAATGTTCAGCTTTTATATCAGTTACTACTGTAGTTTTCCATTGATCACATTACACAACCATTTCTAAGGTAGGGATGCACAAAGTAAAGTATGCAGTAAAAAATATGAAAGACCCGTTAGTGTTTGCTCTACTATACTATTCGTATTGTGTTATAGTTTGCTGCCAAATGTCAAAAATCTCACATTAGTATTCAGCATTTCACATACAGTTGATGTAACCATTTTACCAAACGGGACACACTGAGTCCATTGTCTACTTAGCAATTTGGTGTTCAATTACTGAAAGAAACAGAAAATGATCCATCCAAATTTAAACCATGAACCTGAACACAACTTGATTCTTCAAGCTAAATTAAAAACCTGAAAATAATGAACTGTGTATAGACCTTTCAAGCTCTGACCTTTAGAAAACATTACCAGGATTACCTGCAACTGAAATCAAAGACACATCTTTCACTCCACCTTAACTTCAAGGGTGTCTTGGTCATATTCATCACCATATGTTAAAAAAAATGATTATTCTACAAATATTATTGCACTACTCTTCAAAGCTTTGAAAGACTGTCTTCTGATTTCCCTCATGTTCAGGAAGCAGACACACTGACACCGCCTGTATAATTTAATATCATGCATTATATCATGCTTCACATGAGTCCTGTGAAGCTTTATATGATCTGTTTCTGTTAACACTGTCAAGATGACACTGATTCAACAGAGTTGAATAAATAAAATAGACAATAATTTGAGGAGAGAGATTGTGTTTTTCTTCTACTGGAGGTGTTAATGTGTCTACTCCATGTTTTTCAGTCAAGTTTTCTTGTTTTTTGGAAGTACAACTGGACCTTTTATACCTGTAATAAACCAAAAAAGCGTATTCAATAGAACATTTCTTTTGGTATTGAATTAAGTTGAATTTTATATTTATTCATCAATCCCCCCTGTATCTCACTATTTTACAGTATCATGAATGAATTTTGCAAGTTTCTGAATTTTTGAGATATTTATATTCCCCTTGGAAAGAGTTCAAACAAACACCCTTTAAGGGGGGAGAAATGTTTTAACTTTTAGTGGATTACATGGCAACATACAAACACTCAACAACCATACTAGTGTACCCCATAATGCAGAACACACAGCATGCAATAGTTACTGATATACAGCAGATTTTTTTTTTTTTTTTACATTAATTGAACTTAGTGTGTTCTGATTTTTTTTTTTAAGATGCTCCACGAACCACAATCATGACCAAATAGTCTTCTTCACTTTTAGCCAGAGCTTTAGCAGAGGAATCCAGGAACTGCTGGGAGAAATCACAGGGAGGGAAAGCATGAAGAACTCCTGTGTTGTCTTTATCTCTGCTCCCTCCCACAGGCAGGCTGATGACTCCAGCTGCTTGTTTTTGGTTGAGGTAGGATACCAGGTTGCGAAGAGGCCGCTGAGTCGAAGCTGCAGGGTCTGATGAAGATGTATCCTCTGTGCTCCCAGGAACTGCCAGCAGGATAGCGTATCCACCAGGACCCGCTACCTTGATACGTCGGGAGACCTCATCAAGCTTGGGCTGGTCCAGACGGAGACGCTGAGTGATCTTTAGCTCGCTCACCTGCCTCCCCGTTGTGCTGTCAATGAGCAGGTCACTGGCTACGTTGTGATCGCCCTCCAGCAGGTGCATGTTGGCTGGGAAGTTGCTGTTTTTCAGAAGTAGCATACCATGCCAAGCCAGACTGAGTTTGGTGCCATCTGGCTTGGATGGCTGGGCGCCTTTGGAACTGCTCTCAGAGCGCTCTCTTTTGGCTGGTCCTTTGTTGCCTTCACCTGCTTTGCGCTTACGCTCCACAACAGTGGAGAGGATGGTACTTGAGGGTCCCTTTTCAGAAAGACTCTGGCTTTTGAGTCTCCGTTCAGCACCACCTCGCTCCAGGCTGCTGTGACGTTCTCGTGGTGGCGAGGGTCTTTCACCCCTTAGAGGGCGCTCTGAGTCACTGAAGCGCCCTCCATCTCTACTACTGCCTCCAGGACTGCCCTCTGGAGAGGCACGTCGACGCCTTACTGTCCGTTCAGTGCTGTCTGGGGAGTGATCTAAATGCCGTCCATCCTCCATTACACGGCGTTTCCGTGCTGGTTCACGCCCCTGTAGCTCTCGTTCCAAAGACCAGGGCTCTCGTGCTCGCCGCTCACGTTCCAAATGCTCCAAGGGCTCAAACGGAGAAGCACGTACCCGCTCTCGAATAGCTGGGTTGGGCCATTCAGCTCCAGGGAACAACTCCCTCTCTCTGAAGTGAAGTGGCGGTGGAGTTCTTTCCCTGACCCTCAAAGGTTCAGGTGTAGCACGGTGTACAAAAGACTCAGCCACCATGTCAAAAGGTGGGATTGGGAGAGGCTGCAGGAACTGCTGTTGGTAACGATGCTCAGTGTCAGCAAAGTCCACTCTTAGTCTTCTCTCAGGGCCCCCCAAAGGGAAACCCCGCATATGCGTGCATGCAGCCTGTGCAGCATCCAAGCTTTCATACTGAATATAGGCCCAGGTGTCCCCCTTTCTGTAGTCAATGGTCCTTATAGTGCCAAACCGATCAAACTCTCGTGCTAGTGCAGCTACAGGGACCCAGGGTCCAAGTCCACCCACCCACAGGCGTGTGGAGGGAGTTGCTTTTCCGTAGCCTATCTTTATGGGGTTGCGACCCACTATTTTCCCAGACATACTAAGCTTAGCCCGGTGGGCCATGTCAAGGTTCTCAAATTTCAAAAATCCATATGTGCTGGTCTGTCCCCGTGTGGGTCTTTTAATGTCCACTTCTGTTATTACTCCAAACCTGTCAAAAGCCCTCCTCAGGTCCGCCTCTGTAACAGTTATGTCAAGGTTTCCTAAAAACAACGTCCTATTTGCTCTTTGGTCATCTTCTGGAGATATAAAATCCTCCTCACGAAAAGCTGCTCGTTCTGCAATGAAGGCTGGACGTGTCCTGGCCTCAAACAAGGCAAACTCCCTGTCCCGTTCCAGGTCTCTGGGTAAGGGGGGAGGCGGGGGTGGAGGGGGGAGCCGGCCCAGGGCCAGCTGCTGCAGCCGATAGTCTCTGTATCCCAGCCCGGTGGGCGACAGCGGTCTCGGCAAATGTCTATGGCTTGGAGCTGCTCCATATATCTCTCTTTCCACTGGGGACCGGCTTCTCCTCCTGTTGATGTACACGGCCTCGATTTTCAGCGGCCGGTCGTAGAGCACCAGCCGGCCCCGGGCGTGCTTTGCGGCTCTAGCATCCTCCGGCTTTCTGAAATTCACAAACGCTATCCGCTCGTCATTGCTACGGCTTATCTTTACGCTCACATCCCCGAATTTTTTAAACTCGTGAAAAAGTCCATCCTCTATATCTTCATCGCTCAGCTGGGTGCCAAGGTCGCTGATTTTGAGGGTTTTGTACTCACTCTCGGCGTTTGGCGGCTGGACACGCTGCTCACCCCGTGAAGTGGTCCTCTGTGCGGCTAAGTCCAGCGTAAGGCTCAGGTTGTGGTTTTTACCGACAGAACTAGCAGCAGGAGCCTGGCAGCTGTGATTATTACCGGTCCGACCATGACCGTCGAAGTCCCTGTCTCTTTTTTCACCAAGCAGACTCCTTCTCGTCGAGCCGCCGTCGCTTTTTGTCGAGCTATTCCCATTATTACTCCCACTGGAAACGGACAGAGCCCCCATTTTCTTGCTGGTCGGGTGGCATCCTCCCCTGTCTCGAATATCGTCCAAGGCCCGGGAGCGTTTTTTAATCGGTGAGCGCTCTTTACCTTTCATTTCAGTCCACACGAAGCTGGGCTTTAGGACGCTACGGTTTTCAGTACCGTGTCTGCAAACTGGTGCAGATTTTTTTGGAAATGAAAAGCGGATTTATTCACTGACCCTGCGGCAAAACAACAACAGTCGCCATTTTGTAAGGATTAGTGTGAAAGCCCGCCCCTTCGTCCTGATTGGATAAAAACGTGGGTGGAAGACATTAATGCTCCTGTCTATCATCCTCTGACGTCTAAGCCTGGTTTCATTATCAGTGTGTTTAGGTTACATTACTTCATTGTCTGCTGGCAATTGTTGACATACTTTGCTGATCAAGAGAAAGGGTTGGACAAGAAAACCTATGATGCTATGCAAAAAAAAAGAAAAGAAAAGAAAAGAAAAGAAAAGAAAAGAAAAGAAAAGAAAAGAAAAGAAAAGAAAAGAAAAGAAAAGAAAAATAAATCAACTTTTTTAAACAATAATAAAAATGTGGATCAAACATAATTTTAAGAGATCTGTTATTTAATGTAAAGCTTTTTATTGTATTATAATGAGTTGAGGATCTTTTATCCATCTTATAATTGTGTGTCTTTGTCATTATGGATGTTGCATTCGGTTTATTACATAATAAATTGCAATATTCTATTGACGCAATCAAACTTGAGTGAGTTCTACATTTTGACAGGTGGAAAAGCGTATTTGCAACGCTTTTAAGAATATGGGGTATTTCCCCCCTCAACCTGACCAATTCCACAAGATGGCAGCATTTAACACTAGCTTAGAATGAGCAATAGTTTGTGCTCTTGATTTGTAAAAAGGCCTTGGATAGGCAGAGGGCCTGTCAGTCTGAGTTAGAGGGCAAGTCAGTACAGAATACTGCTCTGCTGTCATTGAAACGGGTAACCAAAGCTTTAATATGACTCCTACAAGAGTCAAAAATATACCT
This sequence comes from Ostorhinchus cyanosoma, assembly GCA_029814465.1. NCBI lineage: Eukaryota > Metazoa > Chordata > Actinopteri > Kurtiformes > Apogonidae > Ostorhinchus > Ostorhinchus cyanosoma. Next base: position 20,472,154 of record JAPTYQ010000028.1, on the reverse strand, counting down.
CTATTAGGTTACCTTTTTGATCCAGTAAGAAGTGCATATATTGTAATAAGCATTTTCTCTTTTTTCTTTCAGTAGGGTGACTTGTGGTTTGTTTTTGGAAGGAAAAGATAAAACTCAACACTGATGTCTTTTCACTTTACACATTTTTGCTGGAGTTATTTGGGTATGAATCAAGCTAAAATGAAGCAAATGGATTGCACATCTGAATACATACAAAACACTGCTGTATATTGCAATTTTTAGTATTTACAGATCTGGCATTATAGTACGTTTTGTGGAGTGATGAACTGCCAAACTAAGCTCTACTTGTAATTGTCTCCAATTTGCCAAATACATCATGACCAGAGTGTGATGAACTTGCTTCACTGACAGTATAACTCACTTGGCCACATTGGGCTACCACATTGTTTAGCCTTTCGGGACGTGGTAATGCTGTTCAACAACTTCAAATACAGCAGTGTCTGGTCACAATAGCTGCACTTCAAGGCCAAGATAAATCTTGCTGAGATCAAAGCTTAGAGCAGTAGCCAGCGGGCAGCTTTGCAGTTTTTAATGAGCATTAAATCATATTTTTTTTGTCCATTAATGAGGCTAAGGGTAGAGTAATTTTCAAACTCCAGTGACAGTCTTCACCCAATGACCCTGACACACAGAGTGATGCTTAGTTAATAAGCATTGTGCAGTCTTAACTCAACTTTTCATTTAATCTGACAAATCATACAGGGCCTGTGTAGCCTGATATATTGAGTCTATACAGATCAAAGCTAACGCCACACCATTCCACCTTTAATAACATCGCAGTCCAAACTCAGGGTCTTCCATTAAAACAGTTGATCTCCATTTAAAAATCTGTCTATAACAGTAGGTTACCATCTTTAATGGAATATTTATAATACTGTTAGTCTTTCAGAGTTAACATATCAAGTTGACTAAGCCACTGGGTTTCCTCTTTTGTTTATAGACAGGCAGATTTAATACCTGCACCTATCTCAGAAAGTAAATAAAAAGCGGAGCCCCGATCCACCATCTGCTATTTCTTCAGCTTTCCTAAAGATGGCCATCTCCTCAATTTCTTATCCCTACTGACAGGTCTCCTTATCTTCTCCACTTAATCTGGGATTTAATCAGGGGGACTATGTAACTGCAGTAAGGGCTGCCGTCTCCCAGGGCCTGGCTGGAATTTGAAGCTGTGGGTGTGGAAAGTGTTTCTGATGGGTTTGTGCATTCCTCTATTGGAACCACATGTCAGTGGCTCATACAAAACCCCGACACAGACTAGGGGAATGGCAGCTAATCTGTCCCAACATGGCGAGGCAAGCAAAGGGGAGAGAGAGCCAATATATTCCCCCGTAAGCCATGAAAACTCCTGGGGAGTAAATGGAGTTTGGGAGGGCTTTGTCCATCAGTGGTACTTTCTTTTTTCTGAATTCAAGGTACATTTTCAATCTCACACAGATTGAAATGTTTGCCCATCTGACATGAATATGCTGGTATTTTGTAATTTACACCAGATGGGATGGTACCATGCAATGTAGTGTTTCCTTGACAATAAAGTAAATAGTTTTGGGTAAAGCACAACAAGGAGATTTCCTGAAAATGATTATTAGGAATGGGTTTTCAGGATACACATGAGAGTAAGTAGGCCACAGGGGTGCATTTAAGACAATACAGGAACAGAATACGAGCATAACACAAACAGAGAACCTGGATCCAGTGAAAAGTATTACCAAACTAAATATGCCCCTGGCCCTGGTAACCCCAATGTCTTCTATTAAACTGTAAGTCATTACTCAGTTGATCAGGTTTACTGCTGATGCCAGATGTGAATGAAAAACGTCTGTCATCTGTAGGAGGCCGTCTACTTCATCATCAACAGCGAAGCACGGTTGCTAAGTTAGCTTTTCATTAATGAACCTGCCACTCTCCCATGATACATGAGGTGCCACCTAAAGGACTCTTAAACGAAGCTGACTGGTCTGTACAAGCACGGTCCCTCTGTGGACTTTCCCAATTTAATGCTGGTCACTTCCCACACAGCAGAAATCTTTGTGTTTATGGCAACCACAACATATGAAGCATTTTTCCACACAACCACATTCCCAGTTAAATATGTGACAGACTCAGTTAGCTCTGTTGGTTATCGTTTTATAAAAAAAGAAAGTTAAATCACGACTAAAATAATTCTGGCTGAGGTTGTTTATCCTTCCGCATAAGACAAGTACTATAGATGAAGGCCTTTATTACTGGTCACACTATGAAGCACAACAGACATGAAACAATGATTAATATGATAATTACATTTTTACATGCTTAAATAATGTTTCCCCTTCTATCTCAGTAATGGTGTCAAAACTGGACACAAAAGGATTCCTATTAATATGCTGGGCTTTCGTGCAAGAAGCTCAAGTTGCCCTCAGTTTTTATGACACTCCTATTCCAAGATCTTCTGAACTGTGAAATGTCTCCAAGTCGGCAAATATAAATGTTAAGGGGAAATATGCTCTGAGGTGGGTGTGTACATCTGGGATTGTGTATGGGTCAGGAATGTAATATGCTTTGGCTCAGTCAGTGCATAATGGGGAGCTGGCACTGTAGTGGTCATGTAGGCCAGGAGAGAATGCTGCCTGGCTCCTTGGCTTTCATGCGCAGCGCGACCAGGCCCGTTGGCTTGTAGTCAGTCTCAGGTCCATCGATGGAAGGGGACCCAAGGCCTCCTGGGAAACCGTGGAGTGAATAGAGGCCATTGATGCCAGGATGATGAGGAGGGTGGTGGTGATGTGGGTGACTCGGTGATGTGGGCATGCCCATGAAGCCCTGCAGGTTGCTGTGGGGGTGAGGGTATGGACTCATACACGATGAGGGGATAGAGTCAGCTCCCAGGACACAACCAGCGCCTGAACCACCACCTCCTCCTGAAGGGGCCCCTGGCCACAGATTGCTTTGCATCTACCCAGAGAGAAAATTCAGTCAAGATCTTTGGAAATGTGTCAAATTTGACATTTGCCTGCTCAGTATGATGCAGGTTGTATTTGTGTAAGGGCATGTGCACAGTTTTAAGTACAAATGTAATAACTTGAGAATTATTTCACAGCTGTGACAGAAAAAACAGTATCCCTGTCGCAGGAAAAAAAAAATAAAACCAGTATAAACACTGTCACTGAGAAACTGCCAATAGAAGGTTTCAGAAATGATCATTGTAAAATCTAAAATACAAGTACAGTAACATGAAAGATAAAAATGAAGAAAACACACAGACATGCTCATACATTAGATCCAATCTTATCCTTTTTTTCCCTCTATTATTGTTAAAAAATTGTTTCAGACTTTTTAAGCAGTGCAGGCCCGTAGTCGACTCATCTTCTAGTTCCACATTATTATTAAACTACAAACAAACCACACATTGTGGCCTGTTTTTATCCATTTTGTCATTAGGGGTTAGTCAAACTGTTGACTGCTACCATGTTCCAAGTTAGCCTGGGGTTAAACGGTTCTCCAGTGTTAAGATACTTAACTGTAAAAAAGAAAAAAAGAAAAACGAGCGCCCGCCCCCTTTTTATGGATCTGCTCCTAAATATATTGGCTTGGTCTTGGTTCATGGACTACCCTTTCACCAAGGTTCAAGAAAAATCACCACAGTAGTTTTTGGGGAGTCAGAACAAAAACAAAGTCTGCGCTGGATCCATGTGTTGGCCTACCTGATATGTATCATGGCGTGGAAGAAGAGAGATATCATATGTAGCAGCAAAGTGGTTGCGGACCTCCTGAATCTTCCCATAGCGTTCCCGTTTCCTCCATTTGGCTCTGCGATTTTGGAACCAAACCTATCAAACATAAAAATACAAAGGTATTGGGAATCTGCTTACAGTAATAAAACGTATAAAATAAAGAGTGCTGAGGCAAAGAGTGTGTATCATCACATACCTGAACTCGAGCCTCTGTGAGCTCAGTCCTCAGAGCCAGCTGCTCTCTGGCGTACACATCAGGGTAGTGGGTCTTCTGAAACACTTTCTCCAGCTCCTCCAGCTGAAAGGTGCTGAAGGTGGTACGGTTGCGCCGTTTCTTGTTTTTGCCTGATAAGTCAATGGAGTCTGCGATGGAGTCTCCCTGTAAACCACTAGAAGGCTCCTTCAGCTTTGCACAACAGTCTGTGCCAATCCCAGGGTAGCCCATGGTTTTCGGAGCTCCTTTTTCTCTGCCTTTAGTATTCAGAGCACACACAAAGAAAACACAAGATAAATATGAAGTATGATTAAACCCACAATTGCTTGTCTTCATGGTTCCACTCTACATTTTAGTGTGTGTTCTTATAATTTCTAAGGACATTTTGTTAAAGATTTTTCTGACTTAAACAGATTTTTGTAGTATTTTTATCCAAAATCCTGCTAACAGGAAAACACACAACTTCTGTCAAGAACTAGTTCGTGATGGGGATCATGTGTCTTTGCATTAAGGCACGGTTACAAGTAATTGAATGAACCACAATTGCCTTCACCGACAGAGCATTTGTTTTAGAATCCGTTCACGCACACACACTATCTCTTTGTATGGTACAGACTCTCAGTAATTGAATTTTAAATCTATTAATATGAAATTACACACAGTATCGCATCAAACATTTATAAAAATCACTAAAAAGCATAAACCTCTTGATTGTTTTTACGGGTCTCAATTTGATTCCCAAACTTGAACTACTAAATCAGGTTAAATTGTGAGTTACCGGAGCAAAACAACACACATCATTAAAAGAGCCAAATAGTGTTTTAATTTGATTATCCCACACGCAATTTACGTAAGCGGTGAACTCTCTGGGAGTTGGCTTGCAATAAACTCCTGAAGCAATAAGTTGAAAACAAAATTTGTTTTGTTTCACTTGGGAAGAAATAAGTGTTTAAAGCTATCATTAGAGAGGCGTATTTATTTTACATAAAATCAACTGCATGTGTAAATTAAAAATACAACTAGAACACAACACTGAATATGTGCCAGACTTATACCTCATACAGAGTTTTATATATGTCCTATGTTTTTATAAATGGTGTTTCTGCAATATATTCTGCATTTTATATTCAGCTTTTAGAGGAAATGTGAATGCATTATTTTCCATCTTGTAACTGACCATGGAGTGGGTTAGTCCCTCCTGCAGTGTTTCAGTGTTGTTGTCTATGTTCATTACGTTTAACCCTGAACTTCAAAACAAAATCACTCTCCCATCTATCTGCAGGCAGTCACTGGGGGCAGCTGAGACACAACTTTGCTATTCCACTAATTCAATATGGGGCCCAACAGAGAGCACTTTTCATTGCAACATTAATTTCCTCATGTCCATTAGATCCAACCTCACACTACAGTTCATGCTGAAAATATTCCCTGTCAAGATTGCAAACTGGGGCCGCAGGACATTGTATAGCTTTTACGCTGTCAAAAACCCACATCCGCTCTGTCTCCACTCTGTGTAACTGGAGATCTATGTGAAATGCAGCTAAGGCAAATAGAGGATAAATTCACAAAGTAAAGGTGGGAACACCATGCTGTGAAGAACGAGATCGATTCTAAAAAGACGATACACTGAGTAGAAATTTATACTCATTTTTTCCCAGGCTTCTTGTTCTGAGTATAAAGTTCAGTTTTTACTTGTGTAGAAAACATGTTGCCCCCCATGTCTCGACTATTCATTAGAGTAAATGAGCTTTTAGTTTAATTTGCCCAAAAAAGCAGATTTGATTACATTAGTTTTAAATTAAATCTGCTTTCATTACAACAGAATTTGCTTGATTCTACCTTGAGTTTTTATACTGTCGTGAGTACTAAATGACTTTAATAGTAAGAGGGACGTTTCTGTTTGATTGAATTTTGTTTTATCTTGAAAATGTATTTATTCATTTATTTATTTATTTTTTGCATCACATGAATAAGGTATTAAAATCACTTGTCATGTATATACATTAAATTTTGTTTGACAAAACTGTGGCGGCTATGATATGTATAAATTCTGAAACAAATTAAACAAAACAATAATGATAATAATATTTCACACAATGTATATTAAGTGGAGCACTGATATTTTACAAATGTAATAATGAAGTACACTTGCTATAAAAAAGGCCTTTTTTGTAAGAAAAATATGTTGGAACTCTTTAAAATATTCCTTTCAATGTGAAACGCAAAATTAAACTTATTGTTAAAATGTACTAATTAATGGTACAATTATGAGAATTAATTGCAAATAAAATCAATGCTTAATTGTATTGTGAATTTGTCTGAAACTCATTTTGCGTCGTGGCCCGACGTAGTGCCTTAAATCTTCACACTGTAGACAAAACAGGAAGGCGTGTCTCTGTACGATCAAATTATGAATAGTTTGTAAAATACACACACTTGCAATATATTACAAACAGTGTGCACACAAAGCTGTAGACACACATGAAAAAATGTACATTTATCTGAGCACAGCCATGTGTGTATGTGAAAAAAGAAGCCGGGGAAACCATATATGCCCTTTTCCTTTATAAACAGAATTTAGAGGGAAAGTAATAAAAGTCCACCTTCAAACGAGACAGCTGATACGGCTATTTTTGGCAAAAACATGAATCACGCTGTTGTATATTATTCTGGACATAGAAATCACAAAGACCTTATCGCTTTCATATCCTCTGTTATTTTGCAGAATCATCAACAATAAATAAAGTAAAAGACCACATCATTTCTTCGGGCTTCAGTTCAAAATACACAGTTTGTTATTTTTCTTCCCAAGATGGACATTTATTGTCTATTGTGTCTGACAGCATTTAACCACATACTCAAAGTCTTTTATATTTTATTACATATAGAATCATGAAGATGGAAAAAAGGAATTGAAAATAAGTTTGTGAGTAAAAATGCTAAAATGTCTCTAATTATTGAATGTTGGTCCAAAAGGATGAGAGCTGCCTAGTTGTCTAATGACACACCCAACTTGCTGCCAGACTGACCTTTAACCTCTCTTCCTCTACATCACAGATTGTCAAGGGGGAAAAAAACTGTTGACATTTTTATCACAACCTGCTTTATTACAAAAATCAGTCAGTAGAATTCAACTGCTTTAAGTCTGTGCAAATATGAGTTTAAAAGACACACTTTCAATGGCCTGCAAAAGGCTGTTGTTCAATACTAAGAAAATCTGTCAGATTTTGTCATTTAATTCTATCAGATTTTTGCATGACATATATTTTTTTTTAAATGTAGATTATTTAAAATATTATCATTGCATTTTCATGTCTTCATCTAGCCATCAATTTACCAGCTGAGTGGAGGGGAAGGTTTTATGACTGAATTGGCAAAATTATGTTGAAAAATGCTAAATGGAGAACGGGGGAAAAATAGCATTCAGTATTGTTTAGGTTTTATTTTGGGTGTGATTTTCTTTAAAAAAAAAAAAAAAAGATTTAAATGTAGGCTTATACTCTAAATAATGGCATTTTATTTTTCAGAAAGGACCACTTTAATTCCCAGAAATAAAAATAAAAGCAAATGCTGTTACAGATTAAATAACTTTTTGGAACTTTTTTTTTTTTTTTTACTTTTTTTCCCCCATAAAGTAAGCTGTACATTCTCGTTAACTTACCCTCTGAGTTGCTATCATAAAATCCCGGTTTCCCGCTTATGGAAGTGGCCTTTTGGTCCTGGCTGACACCGTCCAAAAACTTGCCGTGTTTGGAAGGAGAGGCTGGAGGGTTTGCCGGCGCTGCGCCGTGCGTAAAGTCCGCCGCAGCATCACCAAACCTCCCCATGGCCGCCGCGTAAAGATCACCGCGCAGGCTGAGGCGGTGAGGAAGAGGAGGAAGGTGCGAGGGTTTCTGCAGCTCATCGCAGTGGAGAAAGGGGCCGGAGCCGCTGCCGTGCTCCAGACCCGGGGAGTTTTCTGGAGTCCTCCTGCTGCTCTGCGAAGAGAAAGACAAACAACCCTCCGTCTCCATCTTACGGGTCCAGCAGGCAGTATAGACAACAGCGACTGGGCGCTGATGGTGTGGGCGACCGAGCCCCAGTTTTTTTCTTCTGTGTTCATGTCAAGTGGGTGGGATTTAACAGATCAGAAACAAAGACCCGTGAAACCGGGATCGGAGTGCGTGTGTATACGTGTGTGAAAGAGAGAGAGAGAGAGAGAGAGAGAGAGAGAGAGAGAGTCTGCAGCATCCATCCAGCAGTCTGATATAATCCGCCAAAAATTCAATCACGTGTGGTTTCTGTCCCTCCAATTAACCATTTAATTCCTATTTCATATATTGTTATGGGCCTAATCAGCAAATCGAGCAGGACAGGACACGGAGATAGACTGGAGCTCACAGCGACAAACACACACACACACGCACACACACACACACACACGTATATATATATATATATATATATATGCTATTTACCGCAGCCTGTGATGGATGCACTGCATTATGAATTAAAAATCAGATCTTTACACTTAAACTTCATCTTTTCTTTTAGTCTCTACTATAACCCATCGGACTACATGTGAGTTTCCACATTTCTTCATTTCATGTCAAAGCCTAAACATTTTTCCCTGTTTGGAAGCATCTCAGTTTTGATCTATTTTTCCTTTTAGATCTGGCGCATTGTTGTGTTCCGTCTATAACTAAACCTCTAAGACGCGGTGCTTTGCCAGTTCTCCCCCTCCTGTAAAGGCAGGCCGCACATGGGCTCCAGGTTACATTAAAAACACCACCTCACCTCCGTGTCAATGTTGTGAAATTTAGGCAAAAGACTGAAGCAAATGGAATCACACTGGAACCACCGCCGAGGTCAAACTACGAGAAATGAGACACAAATCCCGACGCAAACCGCAGACTGAGCCATGTGCGTCTGAAGAAACCCAGCCAAATTAATGAAGTCGTCGTCTTTTATTTGTGGACTTGAAAACACACACACACACACACACACACACACACACACACACACACACACACACACACACACACACACACACACA
>JAPTYQ010000028.1:20451004-20463080 GCA_029814465.1 Ostorhinchus cyanosoma | reverse complement strand
CACACACACACACACACACACACACACACACACACACACACACACACACACACACACACACACACACACACATTAAACCTCCCTGGTAATGGTCTTTAACTGCATTTAGGCTGGAGCTGTACATGCCTTATTAACAGGCCTATATTCCTTCGCTTTTCCCACATATTCATTGACTAATATAATTATGTTAAAATGCAAACGGAGTCTCAAATATTCGATCGTGCAAACATATAAATAATGAAACACGAATCTAAGGCCGCAATGTGCATTATCATATACTTATAGCATGCGGATTAAATATGAAAAATTAATTGTGTTACTGTATGATGTGGGTCCGACATAAACACCAGGTTTCATTGGCCTTTTCTTTTCCTTTTAATGTCTGGATGTCTTTGGCGCTGCTTTCAGGAGTGCACCTATTGGATCGCACTTTAAACGGAATAAAATCAGAAAATGTGAAACTGTCAAAAACAAACAAAAAAAAAAAAAACACACCTGAAAATACTAAAATAAAACAAACATTAAAATATGAGCAATGACACAACCTCAAAAACACAATAATAGACAGGGTCATAAGGTCAAACAAATTACTACTAAATAATATAAGCATCTTAAATAATGATGAAACAGTTAAAAACAGGAGTTATTAAGGTTAGAATATTCTGAAGGAGAGATGTAATTAATCTAAACACATCTAAGGATTATTCAAGTATAAATGAACTTATGTAAAAGTAGAACAAAATGCTTCATCTGCTTAAAACAAAGGTGTGTTATTCATTTTATAATTCAGCATAAATCGGACTAAATATTCTGCCAATGAGTTTGACTCAGCACTAACATAAAAGGCTGTTGATACTGACATGTTATCTCCCATCTAGACAAACCTCGTCTAAACACAGTGCACTTACCAAGTTCAGACACGGTACCGTTGGTTTGGGGGACATCTCGACATCTCTTTGGATACCTGAGGCCATGCGCTGCTCAGCTGATGGACAAGTGTGTAAACATGAGGTCCATTTGGGCTGAGAGGCCTCATAAGCCCCATTTGATTCCATTTGGAGTTCTGAAATATCAAAGTGTCCACAGTGCGCTTTGCAGGTCCAAGTAAAAGAACAGTCTTTGCTATAAGAAATGGTAGGGTTAACACGGCATCTGAGCAATTCAACCAAGTGAGTCGAATTTCTCGCTTAAATCACTATTTGTAGGATTTAAAAAGAGAAAAGGTGAGAAATCTGTCAAAGTGTGTTCCTCGATGAACAGATAATTATACATCGACGGGAAAATAACATATTATTGCTTTACTTCAATGTGAAAGAGTGAAGAACTGCGAACTAACTACACGTCTTAACCAAATGAAGCGTCTTTATCAAGTGTGTAGCATGAACAAAATTAAAATTCCAGTGTTCATCTGCACACAAATTACAAAGACATGGCTGGATACATGGAAAGGAAGAGCTCCTTTAAATTTAAAATGATTAGTGTCCTTAGATATAAGGCCTAATGACATTTACGTGTAACATGATTTAGATTAACATGTTTGGGTCAGTAGAGCATGTAGGCTAAAAAAGACGGCGCTGTCATGTTAATCACAACCACAGTGCCACCTTTTACCCTCCCACACTCAGAGTGTAAGCCTAGGTACAGTTGCCATCATTTATCAAACTGTCTGGCTGACCACCATTAAAAACCTCATAATTCTGGAGAGTAAGGAGAGTAAGTTTTAAGAAGTACACACAGGGGGACACGGATATGTTTCAGAAATCTCGTGACAAGCATGTCCTCTGTAGCCTGAGGCTGCAGAGCACTCTTGAATTCACAAACCCAGCTGAGTAAATGCATTCCAGAAATGTGGGCAAGAGGAAGCACTCTGCTATGATCTCCAAGCCGCCGCAGGTAACAGTGTTTATATGAATATTGCATTAAGAGAGCATAAGATGTAGAGGATTATGGGTATGTTATTTGCTGAGGAATCAGAGTCTCCTATAAGTCTGTGCAGACATCTGTGTGCTGTGTGCACTGTGGCTTGCTTAATTACACTGGCAGGGGGGGAGTCCATTCATTCTGAAAGGTCCAACTTTCAGGATAAAATAGACATTTTTATTCTAAGCCACATCAATCAAAGCAGAACAGCTGTCCTTTAAATAACACATTATGTTAAGAGCAAAATTGTGGTGATTTTGTGTGTTTTAGCCTCACCAACTCACGAAGAATGAAACAAAAGTAAAGAAATTGCAGAAAATGTCATCAGCCTGCTGTCCATACTATGACCAGCTCCCCTCGCTGCTCCCTGCTGTCCTAAACCCTTGTCCTCTAAACCTGTCCTGGGCATGACCCTGCACAGGAAATCAGTTCAGCCTGTTGGGAGTCCCAAGACTCCCCCCGCTGCCTCCTGGTTCTGGGCACAGACAGCATGGATAAAGGTGACCCTGCACTCTCACCGTGCACCCTGCGGCCCTCAGGCTACGGACTGTTTCCACCCCTCCCTGCACTACATCCTCTTGGCCTGGCTGTCAGTCTGCAGGGCTTTGTCACACCCTGTTACACCTTACATCCTTTCTCTGACACACATAACCTCACAGCACATGCACAAACACAGACTTGTGTGTGTGCAAATACACAACTATAATCAAATTAATCAAGTAATCTAGCAGTGAAATTATCTATTGCATAAAATAAGGTTCCTTGAAGTTATCAAGACAGTAGCAGGATAAAAGTTCAGCGGCTCTACAACAGTGAACAAGATTTAGTCGAAGAATGTGACAAGACTTTAGTCCAAGTGCTGTACTTAACTATAACTTAGTGTATTTCACTATGTGTTTTTTATCAAACTCCACTTCACAATGGCAAAGCTTTGAGATTTCAGATTAGTTTTTCATGTCCTTCCTGTCCAGTGAAAATGACTAATCTTTGTTATTTGTGAATGCTTGTGATAAACTGAAGGATGAAATATTCCTTTATGGTTGAAATAAAGTCTCATTTATCTTAAGATAAATAAACTCTACAAGGCCTTAGATATGATGAACATGCATTGTTTTAGCTGAAAACAGTCCTTTTTTTCTGAGCTCATGAAAAGTTGACTTTTTAGAGATACATGGCTAATATATGACCTTACAAATGTTCGATGATCTTACAGAATATGATGCACTGCTGTAGATTAAACTAATCAAAAGTATATTAAGTACTTCACACACTCAACTTTAAACATCTACAGCTGTAAAATGTAGCACATATTTAAGGCAGCAGTAACAACCATCCAGAAACAATAACACCGGTAGAGAACAGTTTTACAGCAAAATGACTATTTCTACTTTTAAGACTATCTGAACATTTTTTGACACTTTGATACTTTCACTGAAGTAGGATTCTGAATGTAGGACTTTTACTTGTAGTGCAGTGGTTATTATTTTTACTTAAGTAAAGGATCTGAACACTTCTTCCACCACGGGCAGTGAGCAAATACAACCTGACCCACTTTGGTGACACTGTGTGTGATCCCGAACAGCATGTAGATGGAGATGTTATAAAGTTGGACCTGCCAGATGAACACCAACATAGACGGGCAGCTAGTGTGCAGTACAGCTCTGTATTGCATACTAGTTGGCTGTCTTTGTCTTGCGATCGCTGCCTGAGGCTTTTCCTCTCACGTACAGGGTGGCGATTCAACCTGAGGTTTGCATTAGAATAGGAGAAGGATAGCTAATTTAATTACCCACCATGAATGCACAGAGATGATCCCATATGCAGAGCCAATGCTCCTCTCAGAGGCCTCCCTCACATCCTCCAGTCTATGTCCAGAAGCTGTAGAGCCAGCTGAGGCTGTGACTGACAGCTGCTGACCCTGGGGTCAGCCGGCTGGAGAGGTGCATTATGGGAAAATTACACTGGTCTGCTGTAGCAATGGGGGTAGAAGTTTCGGAGGGGAATGGGAAGTACGGTTGCTGTCCTCTGCCTGACCTCATCTGAGGCGTCATGGAGCACACTGGAGCCCAGTGAGTGTCAGCAGCGAGTAAGGATCTACAGCCACAACACACCACACCAGAGGTGACGCCGGGTATGTATCTGTTGGAAATGAAGAGGTACATTGAAATGGTAAATGTGCCACAAAATAGATAATTAATGGTATCATGTTTAAAATGCGTGTGAAAATATAATTTGCCACATTGCTCTGCAAGACCAAGCAGATGACTTTTTACTTGCTTCTTTTCAATGAAGGAAAGATCCTGACAAACTAAGCAACTCAATTAACCTCCTGGTGATTTTCAAACCGAAGGACCTTGATATGTGACAGTGTAGACAAACTAACAATAATGGCTTTTGCAGCCTTTCTTAATCAAAAATTGGATATAGTCTTCTATGGTTGATTTATCATGAATGATTTAATGTTGCAACACATGCTGTGTGTCACTCTGCTGTACTTCGGAAATTGGGACCATTTAGTTCAGATCGAAGACAGAAATATAATAAAGACTTAAGAGGCAAATAGAAAATACTTATTCGCCTTTGCAAATTTCCTTTTTATAACAATTTCAGAACAACAACTGAGAAATAGTGGTTTATGAGAAGAAAGGGAAACCTTTCTGAGGAAAAGTTAAGTGCATTTGCTGAATTTGCAGCGGGAAAAAATACAAATGGCTTAAAAATAGAGAGGAGCTTCAAAAAACAAAAAATAAAAATAATTTAAGGAAATACTTTGAAATAACTGTAAATGTGCTGATGTGATTTTCAGTTTTGCTTGAAGCACTGTTTAAGTTGGTTAGTTGAAGAGTATAACATGAAGTCTAACATTAAGTATCAGATAACATTTGCAATATAGAAAGAGACTGGAGTTTTACCTCCTCTAGTTTTTACTTTTCAATACACACTGAAAGAAGTCAAAACTGTGAACTTTATTACTGAACTTTATACTAAGAAAAACCCAGCCAACAGCCCAGACGGCCCATGGCACCTCACACAAATGACCTAGCAGTATTTTAATTATTTGACTAATTACTGTATGCTTGACCCACATTATAGTGTTGGATTTGATAAATACTGAAAAATATGTTAGATTCCATGTGCTTCAAGCTGTTTCACTGAATGGGTTGTCATGGTAACAGTTTAGATGGCCTACAGGTGCTAGCTTAGCCACGCTTCAACATTTTACCACTTTAATATGAGCACTTAACCTCCTTAATATTGGTAGCAGAAACCTGAATTAGTAGCCACGGTCGACACAGTAGCTCAAAGAGACAAATAATGTTCTGTGTGTACGTGAGTGTGTGAAGGAACACCGGGTTATGAAAGCTCTGTCGGGATGAATACCGTCTACTCTGCCTGGATTTTAATGAAGGACAGACCGGTGTAGCCTCACTTCTTACTCACAATCTGCAGGAATCCGTAAACACGCACCTTAGCAAAACCATATGGATGTATCAGTTAGTCCCTGATGCTGCGGACACACGCCAGAGCTAAAAATAAATAATCTCGACGTGTTTTGAGGCGGACAGGGAACGGTTGGCGGTGCGGCCCTGTTGGGCGGTCACGCATGCGTATTACAGAGCGGACGTAAAAAAATAAAATAAACTTAACGCTAACTGTACGTGGATATCAGATTTTATTTTACAAATTATTGGATATATAGACCTATCAAATCCTATTTCTACCGCTTACATCAGTAAAGGTAAGGTACTATTGCAGTCAAAGTATCCTTGTCATTGAGACAGGTTGAAACAACCTATTAGATTAGAAATGGTCAATAAAAAGTATTTCCTTGAGTTGGTTTCTTTGGAAGCACATAGTTATTTCACTTAACCCTGCCCGGACAAGGTGGTCTAATTGATGTAACGAAGGCTATTTCTGGCTGATTTGATTTTTGACTGAGTCTTTAGAGCCTGTAGGCCACAAGAAAACTGGACAAACTGTGCAAAAGCGCTGTTTCAAGTGCTCTCATCTTATTGACGCTCCTTTTTCTTTTTTTTTTATCTTGTTTTTTTTTTTTTTTTTTTTTTTTTACAATGACATATAACTACATTGGCCGTGACCCGGGTCTCGAATTGAATTAAAAGTACTCGTAAAAAAGCACGGATTGCAGATCATGGGATTATCATTATCCAGAGCCGGACCACAGAAACCAGCACAGCCGCTGTTTCCGGTGAGTGTCTTCATAGAACCTGATGGAGACATAAAACACCTGCAAACACACTACAGAATTTATCTGATGATGAAATCATACAGATAAACACCTCGAAAAATTAGCAAAATCAATTGTTTCTGTTTAAGTAGCCTATTTGATTTATCACTGACAATTTCGGCTAAAGTAAGATAAATAGCCAGATAAAATAAGTAGCCATAAAATCTTATTTTATTCGGCTATTTATGCTATTATATAAATGAAAGTAAGAAAATAAAAGTGCTACACAGATGGGAAATGAAAGGAAAATTAAATTAAATGTGTCGTCTATTTACCTATGTATTTTTGACATACACTCTATTGAATTTAACTGTTCACCGCTTGAAAAATAAAATTAGGCCATTTTATTGTGGTACTAAAAAACTACTGAAATATGAATATAGATGTAATTTGTTTTCAGGTGTTTTACAGATAAGCTGAAGGCCAAGGGATGCCTGTTGGGCATTAAATAGCCTGCAGTCGAATAGAAATACGGCCTATAATCGGCCTACTCTTAACTTCTAAAGGACCCCTATCACACCGAATAAAAGCGCAAAGTTTGATGGGAGCAGATTGTTTTCTGGCTGCTTAATCTTTTACTTTCATCTCCGATTCTTGTTAGACTGTGATTTTTGCATTTGCTGTCAGAGGCAAATGAAGATGACTGTTCACTGATGATCAGAGGAAATGAGTTTTTCTTCCAATTTTGTTAGTTGCAGGATGAAAAACGTTCATCTTTTGCAGGTTTGCACGAAAAAATTAATTTAGACTACTTAAAAAACGATCTACACATAAAACAACTGGGATGTGTGTTAGAGCCGTTGTTTGATGTGATAAGAATATCCACGAGTGAAGAGGTGACGTTTTGCAAAATAAGAAAGCTGAAAAAAAATATAAATAGCTTACAGTGAGAAAATAAATTGAATGAAAAAAATAAGTATTGTTTCATGTTCATGTCATTTCATATGCAGTGTGTTTTTTTTCTAAGCATTATAATAAAGTCATGTAGGATAGTCTATAATAGGCCTTCAGTGTCAAAGAGCGTGTAAAGGGAAAACTATTTTCCCCCCTAATGAGCCAAAAATTGTATTAACAAAACAAAAAGAATGACTTACAGTTAATATTCTTAACTTTAGAAAGAAAATCTAAAAGACCTAAACTGTCAACATTTTTATCAGATAAACCCGTTTTTCTGACATAGACTTTATTTCCTGAAATTCTCCTCATTACCATTCTTTGCTCTCTTCTCTTTTCTGATCACTTTTAATCACCACTAGACACACCAGTCCATCTGAGTGCGTGTTTGATTACTCTGGCATCACACGTCCACGCACACGCACAGTCCCGAGGCTCCAGACAGGACCTGCGGCTTTGGCTGCGTCTTCTGTCTCCAGCGCATCAAATGAGAAAACTCCTGACGCACAGGAGGTCTCCGGTAGCCTACCAGCTTTCACACATTTTTGGAAGAAACCTTTCAGCTATATTCTGGATAAACACTTATGAAAGTATTTATCCAAAATGTCTTCCGTGGAAGGCGGCGGGCCGCGTGTTTTTTTGGGTGAGCTTCAAAATAAATCAGTCTGCGCTTGAGTTCAGCCGAGGGAACGCATGACATGTACAAAAATTATAACTATTATGAAGTGCTCATGTTTCTGTGTTGCTATCAGCAGTGTCACAAGGATTTGTTGCACTATGAAAGTCTGCGTAATGGTTTTTACAAAGAGTGACGTCTGGTAGGTCCTTGTGGACTCAGCCTTTTCCAAGTTTAATCAAATGTCAAATAACCACAAAGTGGACAGATAGATACATGTCTTAACAATATGAGCCATATCTGCCATTTACAGAGTGAATTTGTATTTCATGTGGTCTCTTAACTCTTGCTGAAGATGTCATGTTTTATTGGAGGCTGAATTTCTGCTTTTCCATCACATGCATATTTGCCTCAGAAACACCAGCAGGATCAGAACTCTGCCTCAGCATAGATAAATGATATTTAGTCTACAGGTTGCCTCTCCCATTGTCAACATATTTCCTGTGACATATTAAATCTGTCTTTTAAAATGGCAGTAATTTGACATAAATAAGATACAGCTCCATTTTATTTTTATAAGTTAGTTGTGTTTACTCATTGGTTAGTGTTGCTTTGCAGATTCAACCACTGCCTAAGTTTTAAAAATTCAATAAAACTGAAAATAAGAGGTCTAACCCACCAATAATGTTTCAGTATTTAACAATGAATTTCTATTTTTTTTCTACTTTAACATTAGACTTCACACAAATTCTAAAAAAAAAAAACATTTAATAAATAAAGCAGTTTTTTTTTCTTAAAGCCCACTTTGCTTCAGTCTAAGCTTTAGAACCGTAGATCTGTGCAATCAGAAAAGGTTTCTGCTCCTAGAAGATCAGTATATGTGCTGAATACCAAACCTCCTGGTGCAGCGCAGCCCTTTGTTCCTGTCCAATCAGATACAGCTGTACAAGCCAAACTCCGCAGGGATAGCTGGGGTCATCCTCCCAGCGGATGCTCAGGCCCATCCTGCTACTGGTACCCTGAGGGCCTGGGCACAGAGCGTGACCCCCCAAACAGCCACCCAGACACTGGTCATAATGCACCCCTTTACCCACAGCTCGCCGCTCACTAGCATGGTGGCAATCGTCTCTGACTCATCTGATCCTTTAGAATTTCCTTTTATGATGAAGGGGTGAGCAGTGGTATGCACAAACCTAGTCACAATAGACGCCACACACACAAAACACATTCTTTTCACTCACTCATGTCCTTCAGTTACTACATTCTACAGTTTTTTTTTTCTTTCTAAATCTAAATATTAACTGAATCAAAATGTCAGGCTGAAATTGGCCTCATTATTTTTCCAAATATCAAAATATCTCAGGCGAAAGATGGGACGTGTAAATTAAAGGAAGTCTGACACATCTGAATGAATGTCACAACTCTGCTGGGGAAGAACAGATCAGCGTAGCGAATTATACCGAGTGCAGTTCCACGGAGAAAGGACATATGAGAATTCAGCCTGTTTAAAAAAAAAAACGAGAGAGAGAAAGCAAATGACCTTGGGGGCTGAAGTGGCTGGATAGAAAATAAACTGTTTGGAATTACTCTGCACATTGAGGAATAGAAAGCAGCTGCAAAAATCTTAACTTACTTAGTTGATTTCTCTGTGATTTGGAAAAGCTTTCAGCAAGTACATCACACTAACCTCTGGGCTCAGAGTGCAAAAGCATGAGTTGTAATGTTTCCAACATGTCTCAGGTTTTTAAAAGAGATAAAATGCATTGCTGGGGTTTCAAGTTATAAGATAAAACATGCTTCCTTAGTTGAGTCTTGGTAAAACATCCCTCCAGTAGACGAACAACTGAAGCACCCCTGAGTTAATTTGTGGGACATGATAATCAATCAGGTAAGTTTAAGGGATTTAAGTAATGATAATGAAAGCTGCAGTGGGCTAGTGGGCTTGAGTTCTCCGGTAAACGACACACTGGAGACTACGTCTGCACCAAGTTTCAGAAAATCTAATTTATGGCCACTTCGCAGCAGCTGGATTTGCACTTCCGACCAGGGGATACCATTACCAAACACCATAGACCAGGCTGATGGATATGCAGGAGTTGGGACACTTGCTTTCACTGCTCGCTTGCCTTTGCTGACACACAAATATACTGTATATTTAACTGCATATTTAGAGAGGCATGGATGCACAGCGGTATAAATGCACTCCTGACTGAAAGATGTGCCACCACGACTCATATTGTGTAGCTCTGCACTGCAAGAATGATACAAAGATGAGTTTTTTTGCCACTATTTTAATCAATATGTTTTACTTTTTCCTTGGTCCATGTGATCAGACTTTTGGGTCAGTCTACTTTACATGGGTGGCATTGAAAGGGAAACACCACTCATTTTTAGTATTTATGTAAGTCATGGCTCACTAGTATTTTGGAGCTAAATAATCAAGTAACTCCCACAGCCAGACAGCTAAAACATTTATCTGTAATACCACTTAGATCCACAGTTTGGAGCTACTCCACTGACCATAAATTGGAGACTGACTCTGAGGTCTGTTACAAACCAGCAAATACATCAGTTAGACAGGAAGGAAGCTACAAACCTGTATGTCTTTTATTATTTATTATAGACGGAGCCGAGTTGTGACATCAATAGCAAATATGCTGCTCTTTTTGTTTCTGCCTGTTGGAAAAAATGGCAAATGTTCTCTTCAATGCAGACTGAATTCATCCCAGGATGTAGGAAAATCAATTTTGACACGCAGAATCCAGCGGTGTATCCCTGTAAGGATTTTAAGCTCTACTATGGAAAGTCTAGTCAGCTGCAACCATGATACGCTGCCCAACAGCCACAACTCACTGGCTTTGGCGAGGGACGGTAATCTTGCTGCAACTTGGATGGAAAAGCCAGAGCCTTACAGTATACTAGATCTTTCTCCGACTGGTAGTGTATGTTATTGTTCTCCGTCATAAGCTTCAGCACTCTCACTTTCTAAACTCCTTTATCCAGTGGGCCTATAGATTAGAAAAACCTTTGGTAATCAGATAGCTCAGCCTAAGACAAGACAGTTGACATTCCCAGCCTCCGATTTCAAGTGTTTTTGAAGCTTTATTTGAAATCTGTGATTTTGTCATCTGAAAATACACAAAACTAACAAAGCGGTGATTGTTGGTAATTTAAATCATCTTTAACGGACAAATCATCGATTTCACGGACACTAATGTCTTCTGAGGCCGTCTTTGTCAGATAAATTGTTGGTGTGGTGTGGAAAACAAACCAGCAACACCACATATTTGTCAAGGCTCGTGCATTTTGACAAACGTTGGAACAGTGGAAGTGACCGCTGTCCCCGTGGTTTGAAGACCTGACAGTGAACTCCGAAAGGCCAGCCACCCCCTCAGACAGCTTCCCCTCTGGCCTCAGGCCTCCATTATGCAGCCATAGCCTGGGGACCAATCACCCGGGCTGCCCTCTCTGTCTCTCTTTTCCCCCTTTCGCCTTCTCTTTCACTATCTGTCTCACTTACTCTCTTTCCCTTCCTATTTCTCTGGTTTTCTCTCTCTCCAGGCTCTCTTTCCCCGGTGCTTTCATGAGCTCCCTGTGTCACCAGACTGATTAAAACAAACACTGACCCTATTTTGGTATCTAATCCAATTGTGCTCTTTTTCTTCTCACCGGCCCTGGAGCACGCAGAGTATTAGGTGTCCTGGGAGCCACAGGGCCCCCCTCTGTGACTGATCTTAGATTTCAAACACTCAGGAACATCACATATGGTGGGCAAAGAGTAAATAAAGTCTTAATAAACTCCCTTTTAGCAGCCATGTATATAAACAGGGGCGCATACGTCTTGATTATGAGCCTTATATTCCTGTCTTTAGGTTTATAATGTATAAGCAAAGTGATGCATGTTTGCGAGCAAGCACCCCCCCCCTTACATCAATGTATGTTAGTTATACTTTCAGAGTGAGGGGATGAAAGTGTATTTCAGAAAGCTAACCCTGCTGGCGTGGATGCAGGCTGGGGGGTTATTGAGTAAAGACTGTTGTTTATTGTTTTATTAACAAGGGCATGTTGACTCCACTAGGTCAGGGCTTTACCTTTGACCTCAAGGAAGAAGACCAGAGAGCGGCGCTCTTTGTGTATCAAACCATCATCTGTGGCTATTGAAGTCTGTGTGTATCCGTGTGTTTTGACAAAGTATTACTTTTGCCGTTATTACCTTACTTGAATGTAAAGCAATGAGCAGCATGTTGTTACTTAATTTGTGCACACAGTAAAGCAGTACAATTTGTACTGCTTTAATTTATGTCACGCCATTTATAATGAGTGGTAGAATGTGGTAGAATTTAATTAAGTACTGCACTGAAGTACAATTTTGTGGAACTTTGTACTTTGACTCCATT
>JAPTYQ010000028.1:20359674-20369853 GCA_029814465.1 Ostorhinchus cyanosoma | reverse complement strand
CCATTAGTAGAGAGAAGACAGAAGTAGGTCAGGGGTCAGAGGGAGAAAACCAGATCACAGACAGAGACATGACACATTACTAATCACCTTTGACCTGGTGTAATGATTACATACTGAGTCTTAGTTACACTTTATCAAGAATAAATCACATTGTCACAATCATTTTGCGTGAAGACGTAAACAACATTTTCTTCCATCTTTATGGACAGCAGTGTACTTCATTTTTTCTCATCCTTACAGAGAAACTATGAACACCAGTGTAGCCGTATATTGTGAAACAGAGGAAGACAATCTTTTTGTCATGTCTTCAGCCAAAATCATTTCCTCCATTTAGTTTTGATAGGAATCTGTCTCTTTGTGTGAATGCATGGCTTCTGCTTTCATATTCAGACTCAGTGATTGAAACCCACCAGTGACATCTTGTGTACTCCCCACCCCTCCCCCACATGCTCTCCATCGTCACAGTGCACTTCACAAAACATCCCTGAACCTCAAGATGTTCCTCATGGGTAACATCGGTAATGACGATCACATCGGGCAGAGGTGATGCAGTGCAGATTTATGTGTTTATGTGCGTTTTTGCATGTGAGTGACACAGGAAGGGGAAAACGCAGGCAGGCGAGCAGTAATTAGTGTTGCCTGTCATCTCAAATCTCCATGGAGATGTGTTCGTATGCCATCTACACCTTCAGTACATAATCATGGAGGCACCGAGGAGCACAAGGCATGGCTGTGACTGTACAAGATCAACCAGACCCCACTTGTGTCAGCTCTATAAATAGAGGAACAGATTAAAGAGCAATGCTTTTCAAACTATGCAGCTCCACTGAAAAATAAATCGAATAGAAAGAAGCACAACATTCATTATTATACAAACAAATTAAGCAAATGTTGACAAGTTGCAAGTCTCGCTCTTAAAATAAGGAAAAAATAAGAAAAATAACCTCGTTCCTCTGTTGGGATGTTTAGCAAAATCAGGTAAATGTGATTCAATACCACATGGGATATTCTAAAACCAAATTAAATATATTTTATTCAAATTAGAATGTCTTTCTAAAGAAAACAAGATTATTCTTCTATTTAGAAAAAAATGACTTATTTCCCAAAAATAAGGCGTTTTTTTGAATGATGCATACATGTTTGTATACATTGTCCTGTAAAAGGTTTAGTACTGTACATTTAGCTTTGGATAGATGTCTTCAAACCAGAATAAAGGTGTATCCATTGAAAACAAACTGATTTCTGCCAAAAAAAAAAAAAGGCTTTTTAAAAATATAGATTGCAGTGTTTTAAATTATGTTAAACTCTGTAAAAATGACACTACCATAAAGGAAATATATACTAATGTAATATAAATACATTTTTATGAATTCCACTGAGTAAGTACATTTAGCTTTAGCGATGTGTCTTAAAACTAAAACACAAACTAAAAGAATTGAAAAAAAAAAAAATCTGATAATTTGTGTTCATTAGTATCAACAAGAGTCAACTGTTTGAGATACTCACTGAAATAATCTTACCCCTACACTCTGTGAAATAAAATATTGTAATTAATTAAAAATGTTTTGCAACTTGTTCCACAAAACATGGTTATTTGAATGTAAAAAGATGTTGCAGTTAATTATAAAGACAATCTACCGATAAATCCAAAGAAATTGTGTCAATAAACCTAAAGTAAAGTGTTGCTTTAATGTTACAACTTAGAAATTACATTTTCTAATCAACAGCATTGGTTTGAATGTGCACACATTTTGTAGTGATGATAAGTCAGATTCTTTTAACTAATTTGATTCTTTTGGCTCGTTCATCTGTTGCAATTGCTTTGATTCACCAATTTACAAAAAAAAAAAAGCAGGCAGTGGTCTCAAACTTGTGGTGCCTGGGACATTTATTTTGCTTCAGCTCAATGTTAGCTGGAAAGTTTTATCAAGACAAAGATATATATTTTTATAATGAAATTCTTTTTTTAAATGGAAAAATATTTTTTTACAAGGAAAGAGACTCATTTTCCAGAAAAAAAGCCTTTCAATTTCTCAAAATTGCTTTCATTTTGCAGTGAACTGTAAAAATGTAGACGCTTTGAGTGAAATAAAACACAAATGTTATATTCAACATTGGGAGGAAATGGATTTTAATTGTATTTCTGCATAGAAACACATGCCTACATGATACAACACACACACACACACACACACACATACACACACACACACACACATACACACACACACTCATACATACACACAATATCTGACAGTTTGTGTTTCAGTCCATCACAGTCACCTACACAATCCATGATGCAGAAATATGATGTGCTTCTCTGAATCATCTGTTTACACAAGAAGGAAAACAGGAAATGAGGCTAAAATAGTGATTTATCAAAATAATAATCTGTCATTATTGGTTAACAGTGAGTATATGGTGCATAAGCATATCTTAATGTATATACATGGGACTAAAGAGTCAAAGGAAAGGAAAGAAACTGAATATTTGACAGTGCTACATACGTAAAACTGTGCTTATAAAGAATTACAGACCTCTGGGTCAGCATAGAAACTACAATGAAATGAACCCTTTTCTTTGTTTATTAAACATAAGGCCACTATGGTAGACCATGAGGATATATATTCATATATATATATATATATATAAGTCAAGAGTGAAAGAACCAGAGCACTTCTTTTATTCCCCCCAAAAGTACAAATCTAAGGACATTACTGCACACATTTAAGCTCCATTACTCAACATGAGGCACAAGTGGAACTGATGACATTGGACTGCATGTATGTTTACTAATGATGGTGATGAAACTCTACCATATCATCTATTAGAGTCTACATTTGGTCCTGACTCAACCAGTCAACAGTTAGTAGTAAACAGCTAAAGTAACAGACGGACAATACTGCTCCAATTTTTTTTTTTCTCAAGTTAACTTCTCTTTTTGTACAAGGATTTACAAACAGTTTTTTGCCTGAGCAGTATTTAAACCAGTGTGTCTGCTGTGTCTTGGCAAGTATCTGCATGTTGTGTCTGTGGTCAGTGTTAAAAAGCAGTGGCACAACAGAAGGCAGAGACCGGATCATCAACAAAGAGCCGTGGGTCTATATTTAGACAAGGGTCAAACAATGAGCTCATGTTTTCAGCTAACTCTAGTTCACAGTAACAGTTTTACTGTACAAACCCATATTCACAAGGTTTTGGGTGTTCTTATGAAAACGTTTATGAAAATAAGACAGCGATGATGCTTTGAGTTGAAAAAAACTCAAATTGCATCTGTACAGGCTTCACTAAATGTAAAAGCAATGAATGAAAACCTGCATTTTA
Source organism: Ostorhinchus cyanosoma (assembly GCA_029814465.1). Lineage (NCBI taxonomy): Eukaryota > Metazoa > Chordata > Actinopteri > Kurtiformes > Apogonidae > Ostorhinchus > Ostorhinchus cyanosoma. The sequence goes on along the minus strand of JAPTYQ010000028.1, from coordinate 20,366,529 downwards.
AGACAAGCATACTAAATGATAAACATAATAATGATATTCACTTCTTCTATGGTATGTCATACTACGTTTTATCATGCAACCATGCAAAATGCTTCATAACATATAAATGAGTGTACATACATCAGGTAAGTCTGCTATGCAACTGATTTTCTACCATTAGATGTATAATAAGACAAAAGCAAATCATGGCACTGAATAATGGAAAATGAAAAATGAAAAATAATCCGGTCTGCAGTTCATTCAGAAAAAGACAAAGCAAAGCTGTGAACAGCATGGACTCCACTGTGAGTTCAGTTTTTTTTCCTTCTCAAAGCCAATCAGCATCAGGTCAAAGTGGTGACCTCCGGCTGAGCGTAGTTTCCAGTGGCAGCGAGGATGTCTTTACAGCTCTCTGTTAGGAAACACAGAGGAAAGACATTCAATAGAACACAGTCAGTATATGATACAAGCATAAAGGAAATGGATGAAAGACTTCCAGGGAGGTGATACAGTCTATTGTAATTACAAATAAATCCCATGAAAAGTCAGAAATCTTTAGGTGCACTTCCACACAGCTGATATTATTTGCATTTTCACAGAATGCAGACAACTAAAAAAAACCAAAAAAACAAAACTCAAAATATCAGTTTTTATGCATGAGAGAGGAGAAGAAGCAACTGCATCGAAGAAGAATAAATGCAAATAAGTGCAGCTGAAACACATTTAATGAATAATTATATGCTTCTGCATGTGGGGAAGAGATGGCAACGTTTACTGATTTAATACAAGAAACAAACCGAAATGACACGTCTGAAGGAAAAGCAGCAGAGACAAACAGTAGACAAAGGCTGTGACAAACCCTGGCAAAGTGGAAGGAACACAGTTCTATCAGTCAGATCAGCAGCTCAGTTCAGGACAGAAAATCCAAAAACCAGAAAATCAGACTCAACCAACAGCTCCACTAGTATATTACTGTCTATTATTATCGAACGGAAATGTTTTACACCATGATGCTGATGATAATTATGAAAATATTCAGAACCCATAAAGACCCAGTGCTACTTTTGCGGCAGTTCCCAAATGAAATTTTCTGTCTATTTAATCTTTCCTAAGTGAATTATCACCATTTATTATAATATTATCCTCTGTATTTTGCATTTGTCCTTGTAAATCATGTATTTTCCTCTATTTAATTTACTATATTTAATTTAGATGTTCACAAAAACTCAGTTCATTCAAAGGTTAATATATCAGAACAGACAACTGTCAATGACAGTGGATGGAAATGACTGGTTTAAGTTCACTTAATGACAGATTTTTACCGAAAAAGTCACTTTTTCTTCGTTTTTCTCTGTTTCTGATATAACTTTCAACTTTAATCTGAGCTTTTATGAACATCTTCATGATCAGTGAATTAAATACATACATATATATATTGCGAGAGAGAGAGAGAGAGAGAGAGAGAGAGAAATAAATGGTGATACATCTCTTAAGAAAGGTTAAATATAGAATAAATGTATTTGGAAACTGACACAAAAGTAGCGCTGGGTCTTAATGGGTCAATGATGGATACATTTTTGGAGGATGTAAATTAGTGGGGTGTATCTAACCTGATCCCACATGCAATGTATCGGAGGTAGAAATGAACTTTTAGTGCCGGGCTATTAACTTGGTGTTTCCAGCTGAAATGGACACTCATCTTACAGCAGATTGCGACACTTGCTCATTGGCAGAGGTCGCCGCTCGGTCTTAACCCATATTAGCAAGTGACAGTTAATACAGCTTAACCTTAGGTGATAATAATCGTAAAAACACAGAAGACGGTCTGCTCTGACCTACACTGTAAAACATGGAGGTCTATGTGAGGGTGACCCGCTCCATCTGGGGATATACAGTGCCTTCTTCATTCTGACGTAGTAAAAACTTATATTACTATTATTGGTTTTTAAAATGGCTATTTTCATCTCATTATATACTAATGAGAACATAACAAAAGTAAATGGCTACTGCCACAGTACTGTGGCATGAAATATGGGTTTGTCTATTGCCACAGAGCCAATCGAATGTTAGTATTTGTACTAGAGCCAATCAGGGATCCTGTTCCATGAACTCATGAGCCTGTTTTAGCCTCAGTGCTGTGGTCATATATGCTTCAGCACATTATTTTGTGCATTTTCTTACCACAGTACTGTGGCAGTTGATGGAAGAAACAAATTAGTGATAGTACACAGTATAATAGAGAATAGGAATTATTGTTCAAAATACTCTATATGGTGTTGTTTTCTGATGCTCTTTACTCTGTGCAGTCAGTGAGGCTGGAGAAGGTGGGCGGAGCTACAGGTTAGATGTGGCAGTGTGCTGGGATTTCTCAGTCCTGTGTCAGTTGTGTATTGAATGTCGTGGTCCAAATTCTGCACTCTGAAAGTCGTCCCAGTGGCTGATTTACATCAGTGTCAGAGCCTTTACCAAAATCTGCAACTATTTGGACAGTTGATAAAGTTTTTCATTAGACATGCCAGTACTTCCTGTATTTCTGTTACTGAAATATGAGGATGATTCTTTTCATATCAGTGAGTTAAAAACATTTTTTACAATAGGTTCTTTTTTTTTGCATTGTAAAAGTAAAGAACTCGCACCATAAGGATACTTTACTTCAAATGACCTACTGTTTCTCACCAAAAGCTGTGAGCCGTACAATAAAAAAGAAACTGGCTGGTTATTTTACTTTCATTTCCAACTCTAAAGTCACAAATTCAGCAGATCCAAAGTTCAGACGACAGGGGGAGGCTTCTGTCTTGACCACCCATGCTGTTAATGGAAACCTATTAGTGGCAATCATCCAGACGACTCACTGGGGAATGTGGAAGCTCGTCTGCGCCGCAAAGCCTTTTCTCTGCTTGTCTGTATATCCGCCTGCTGCTTCCTCTTAGCAGCACTTGAACGCTTCATCACACCATTATGCACTCATCGTAAGGACACAAGCGGGCGGCTGTCACATCGCTGACACGACGCATTTACTAACAGGACACCACTGTTTTTGTATATTTTTGTATGTTTGTAACAGTACAGTGTGTGGTATTTAGTGACATCTAGCAGGGAAGATGCATATTACAACTAACCAAACTTAAAGTGGCTACAAAAAATGTAGAAAAGGATTTTAATTCAGGTCCACACTCAAATATAAGTACATTAATAAAATTAGAATAATCATGTTCTGTGACAACTGTTTCGAACCCTAATCCTCATAGATGTTACACTCCTGTTAAATGACAGCTTTTGTCTTCACTGTCAAAGACACATGTGATGACCTTCATCACCTCCACCACAGGCCAGGAAACCATTTCCTGCCACTGATAACCATCTGAGCATCTTCAGATCTACTGCATCCATCTCTTTCCTACCACACTGTCCTGTTGAAATATTATCCATATCTTATATCCTGTAACCCTGAAATTACCCTCACACCATTCCCCATGGGCAGAGCTCTGAAGTGCACATACAACAGCCTCACTCGATTTCAATCCCAACTCACAATGGCAGTGTGTAAAAACATGGCTTTTTTTCTTTTTAAACATTGTTAGAAAACAGTGCGAGTCCACATGAACTCTTTCTTGCAGATAATGTGTATTAAAATGTGTTGTGTATGTGTGATATTCCCCTAATAGACTGGGATGTCATTATTCACATACTCACCAGACACAGGGCTCAGGATTGAATTACACCCTCCCCTCTCTCTCATAGATTAGTTTTGAGATGTTCTGGCTTTGCTCAGTTTTCCTTTGTTTTCCTCTTTGAGATAAAACAAAAAACTCACTTTGTGATTTCATGAGCTGACCAGATCATTTACTGTATTTTTAGAGAAGGTACTGTGACAATTTCCTAGTATTGCTTTTAAATGAAGGCAGTTTCTTCTCCAGGACGAACACTTTAAATACTCAGATCATTTCTTTTCTTGCACATCCCTAATGGTCCACCAAGATCCATTCTCCGATATATCTGACAGATATAACTGAGGTTATGTGTTTTTCACATCTGCATGTGTCAACATGCCATTAACCTATACCAATCTACAACACTCAACACATCCAGGGATTGACGAGGCTTTTAGGCGACACGATGAAATACAATTTCCTTGTAATGGGCTGTCAGAAAAGGGGCGATATTCTCACAGGAGCCAGGCAACAGTAAGTGCCCCATTTGTGTGCTGTTTTCCTTTGACAGTGATGTGCTAATGAGCTTTGTTAGAAAAATGCATCTCTGAAAAGTGAAGTTTTGCAGGAAAACACCTTCAGTATGGCTGGGCTGTTTGCAGACGGGAGTCAGGATGTTGAATGGGTGGGATGTGTGCTCCGGATGTCAAGAACTAATCTATGGCTGCCAAATATAGAGTCTTTTCTCAGACGGGGATGTTGGGCAGTTTGAGCGCTCAGTAGAGAGATGGAGCAGAGGCAGCATCCTGACAGCACATGTCAATGGAAGGAACTCACATCCCTGTAAGCACGTCTCACATTTTAGAAAACCCTACTTATACATTACATTACAAAATAAAAATGCTGCAAGTAAAGGCGATGATGGAAATGTGCTTTAGAATAGTTGTACATCACCATGGCTTTAGATTACATTTAAAGCTAATATTTAATACAAGATCAATGTTCTCAGTGACTTATTTATTGCTTTTATTCATTTATTTGTTTCTATACATTTATTTATTGTTTTGATTCATTCATTCGTACATAATGAGGGGGTGGACGTCTGAATCAATGTCTGGAGGCGCTATTTTCACTTGTGGCACCCAACGGCATCCTATTCTATTCTGGTCTGTATTATATGTGTGTATATTGTGTGTAGTGTGTGTGTGTGTGTGTGTGTGTGTGTGTGTGTGTGTGTCTGTGTGTGCATCTAATATAACAGTATAATACACACTACAATAGTACAGTATTCATACAATAATACTGTAATATCTAATAATCTAACATGTAATGTTGACTTGTACACTTATATTGCATCAAATGTTTTCAGTGATGCTCAATTCCAGACGAATGTACAATTTTATTTAAGGTAACGTCCAATTTCTTTTGTTTTCTTGTCAGCGACATAATTTATTTATTAATGTTATTTACATTATTTTCAATACAGTGACATAATGTGAAAGTAAATAATTTCCATAAAACAATGATATAATACTTCTTCTGTGTACATGACTTCTCATCAGATATTCATTTGTCAGTGATGAAAACAGCTCCTTAAAACCCCACAATCACGACATATTTTGTGATGGTTCTGAAAGACTTGAAATTAAATGTGGTGTTTTAAATGTTGCACAGTTGCAGTTTGCTAGGTGTTTTTACTGTGGTTATTCATTTGATCCAGTAAAATGCTCATATATTTGAGGCTTAGGTATTTTCATTCTTATATTTAGATACAACACTAACCTGCCAGTGCTCTGTGAATTATTCAGGAAAGACTTCATTTCTGCGACTGCACACAAAGAGATGAGACAGTTAGCGCTACAATTAGTGCTGAATTCATTAATACATAGGTGTCAGTTTCAGGCCTTGGTTTTCTGCATGATGGCTCACCGGAAAGGTTTCCTGTCTTCTAATTAAATGGAGAGTGGTTATTAATCTTATCAGTAAGTAGGTGGTTTTTAACTTTTTCTCTATAATAGAAAAAAAGATCAACCCCAAATGAATGTTATGTTTAACATACATAAACATACATGACGAAAAAATGATATCGAAGTGAGATATAATGTGTGATATGAGTTGTGATTGTCTGTCGCTCCTGCCAATGTGTTGATTCACTGAAAGCATCTTGATTGCTTTTTTCTCACCCCAGCGGTGAAACGCGATTGTATAATCAGTCTCAGATGCCTTGGCTGTATAACAAACCACAGCCTGTGGCCTGTAATTGTTGATCTTGAAGAAGACCTGAAGGCTGAAACATCATCTAATGGAAAAAAAACACATCTAAGAGGGGATATAAACCCTGCACAAAGACAAAAGACCCCCACCCAGAAATCATTTCATCTCACCACTTCATTGATTCTTCAGCTAGATGCACCAGAATGTACCTGCTCCTGGATATTTGCTCTGTCAATATCCTCCTGAGACCCAGGAAAGTGAAAATTTTACCTTTTTTTTTCTTTTTACATTAAATAATTGTCTTGATTGGAAATAGAACAGTTTTTTTTCCAGATAGATTTTTTACTATTGCTATTATTTATCTATTTTTTAATGGAATGCCCTTTGCAATGGACAGCATTTTTTAGGTAAAACTGTCAAACTTTTGTCCCCTACAGAGGACAAAAATGCATTATTGGGTCTCAGGAGGACATCTGTATTAAGTGTCATCATGAAAATAATTAACAAATAACAAAGAAATAACAAAGAAAACAACTAAGGAGATGACAAAACTGCTAAGGCTGGATTAAGAACCATCTGATGCATTATTAAAACCTGGAAGGACAGTGTTGAACCATCATCTCATAGGAAGAAATTTGTCTGGATAAAAATCTTAAGATGTCTTGAATGATGGTTTTTTTTGTTCTTTTTTTGTTTTTTCCCAATTTGGTGAAATCAAATGATTAAAAAAAATCCACATTAGAGCACATAGCTCTGTTTAATCAGAGCACTTCTATCTGCAAAATGTGAAAAGAACTAAAGGGTTTGAGACTAAACAGTTCATCTTAAGAAAGTGTAATGCAAAAAGGTCATGTGGCACATCAGGGTGAGAAGAGAGATGAAGTGATTACCCATCATGCCTAGTTCCCACAGTACAAGCCTGTGGGGGCAGTGTTATCAATCAATCAATCAATCAATCTTTATTTATATAGCACTTTTCATACAATTAAATGTAGCACAAAGTGCTTTACAT
>JAPTYQ010000028.1:20316053-20326619 GCA_029814465.1 Ostorhinchus cyanosoma | reverse complement strand
TTTATTATTTAGTTTTTTAATTTTAACCCCCCCCCCGAAAAAAAAAACATTATGATAAAAACTTTAAATGTAGGAAAAACGATGTGCAAAGCCATTACTGTATATTCTTGTAGACTGGGAGCAATTATAACTGGGTAGAAAACAAAGATGGCTTTTTAGTTTTTTATTTCCAGCTTGTGTTGCATTTTTACTGCAGTTTTCCTTTATTTTGTTTAAATTATTTTTCCACTGAGGGTTTCAGTTTAAAACCCCTGAGCCAAATATGTAAAAAGCACAAGCACTGAAATGGGTCAAGTTCAACTGATTCATTTAGGACTAAACTACAGATAAAATGCAACTATTTTGATGAGGGAAAAAAATGAGCATGACTCATTTATATATTTATTTTTTGTTTTTTTTATAAATGTCAAAAGACTCCTGCAGCCTTCTTACCAGGTCAAGTTTATTAGGCTGCAGTCGAAAAGCTAAGATACAGTAGTTTGTCAAAGGTTAAACATAATCTCTCAAACTCACTAACTTTCTTTATGCAGTAATACTTCAACTACTTTTAAACATCTTTAATTTTTTTTCCAATGGTCAGATCTGGATAGTATTAAAAATGAAACATTCATCACTGCATCTCATTATACCGAAACAAATCTAATCTCACAATTTTTTAACTTTTTATTCCATGTAAGATTTTTTAACTAACTATGCATTCTTTCTTGATTATTTAAATTAGATAGGTAGTGAATGTATTCAAAAAATCCTACAGCATACATCCTAAATCCTCCTGTATTTAAGTTTCAGTTGCTACTTACTTCTTTCAGTCGTAACTGTGTGTAGCTCAGATGTTGAAGACCTCCTCTGAGTCTCCCTCTGTATCAGCCTTTGTGTCTGTGCTGCTGTTTCTTCTTCTGATGCCTGCACAGACTCAGGCCCTTTGCTTATATAGTTACAACCAGGTTTCCAGAAAGCTCTGATCCCCCCCCACCCTCTGAGCTCAGTGACTCAACTGTTAATATTAGCAGCCAGTGCAGCAGCCCTGCGCGAGAGCCCCTGAATATTCTAGAGCGGGACAGCAGTTTGACGCTGGGCCAGTGAGGCTGACGGTGACGGAACACAATGTAGAGAATGTAGCACTAAGGCTCATTCAGGGAGGTATGTCCAAGTGTTAGCAGCCATGATTGTCTGCTTTATCCCCAAAATAATGGAAACTATGCAACCACTCACCAAGGCCCCATGCTTTGAGTCAGTATTTTTTTTCTTAGTATGAACATAATTAAACTTTCTCACTTGTTTTCTCTGGTAAAAGAGCTTGCTTTATTGCTGATTTAATGCATTAATTTTACATACATAGTACACACTTTTGCATTTTGATCACATGGAATATTTTTAGGTGACCCAGTTGGATCAAAATTAAGACAGTGACAATCATATGGCAAACACAAAATCTATTTTTTTCCTCATATATATATATATATAGCTCATACATTAGAGTCGCTATTACTACGAGAAAACAGAAGGAAGACATAGAAATGTGACCACTGACAGATGTGGTTTTACAAAAGGAATGTTCATTTAATTAAGGTCAGTGCTGATTCTTTTTTCTCCAGGTAAATGATAAAAAAAGGCACATTCATACCATGGCCTTAAAAATAAAATCCAGTCAAACCCTGAAAACTTATTGAAATACCAGCCAGTGTTTGAGAAGGAAAACAGAAATGTGGTGTTAAATAAAAACTTCTCAGTCTGTTGTCTTTAACATGAGCCAACACATACCACATAATGTGTAGTAAGCACATTAAACATTCATTCACGATCATCTCTTGCATTTTTTTTTTACCAAAATTTAAGGTCACACACACAACCTGCGATTCCTCTTAAGTCACTGTCTCATGAGTCAAAGATTTAAATATGGACTGAGACATTCACAGGGTATTAGAATTTCTTAAAATAAAAACACTGACTCATGATGTTTATATAATAGTTTGAAGTAATATCACTGTACTCTGAGCTGTGAGGTTGACTGGATTTTACTTTTTAAGGCATGTATGCAGATACCATTCAAAGAATTAACTGCATGTAAAACAAAACATTTCAAAGATAATACAAGAGCTGTTTATGGCTCAGTGCAATCACTGGCTCATGGAATGTACTAATAAAACCTCAGTGTCATGACAGACGTGACATGTATGGTATCTTCAGTTTCATTCTTTTGGCCAACATTTGGCACTGTGCGTAAATAGGGTAAACAAACAAATCAACAATTAAGTCATCTACTAACATAATCAGAAGCAAATAAGTACATACACATGAAAGCATGCAAGCAGGCTTTTAAACACACAAGACATGTGAAATATAGTTGGTTACATTATATAATATGTCTCCTTAATTGTTATATTTATTTATAACACCATGTCTGGACTGCTATTAATAAGTTACATTCAGCATAAGTAAAATAATTCGTCCATTTTGTAGCAGTTTAGAAAATAAAATATCTCTGTTTATCCCAGGGCAACTATGTGTTGAGGGTCACGTCATCAGATACTGTCATTAATACCTGAAATAAAACACAAGGGGATTATTTATATGTTAATTCAGACTGTGAAGCCTACAAAGTCAGTAGAATAACAGAGTTGTACCTGTAGTAATTAGGTTTAAAGGGTCCGTTCTTGTTGAGGCCCATGTACTTGGCCTGTTCGTCAGACAGCTCCGTCAGGTGGGCGTCAAAGTTCGGTAAATGCAAACTGGCCACATATTCATCTGGAAGACAGACACAGATAAACACACAGACTGTGTGAGGAGCTTTTCACTGTAGTGTTTACTAATACTAAATGTTTTTAGATTCGAGGTCAGGTTGCAAGATGGCAACAGTGAGTATCACATAAGTAGTACATGTCTACAACCTACATCTCCATTTTAAATAAACATAAATTGGATATTTTCTTGGACCTTTCTGAATTATTTAATTTCTGATATAAATTTGCAATAAAAATATAAAGCTTGCAACTCCAGTGTACGACTTGGCTGAACTTTTCCGTACTATGTGTTTAATATTTCATTACGTTTTAATGTTAGTTTTAACACAGAACTTGTTGGAAAAAAATTATAATTTATATTTGTGAGTAGGGTTGTCTCAGCATTGAAATGTGAGTTGACATTGACTTCATAATTATCTTTCTGTGACCTTTGTCAGAATTGGTTTAATTATGCATATACACCTGTGTGATGTAGTGATTATATAATGTTGACAGCTTTAACTGAGACAGGCAGCTATTCCAGAGCCATAGTAGTACATTCTTAAACACCTCTACAGGAAAAAATTAAGAGATCACTGTAATTTCCTCTGATACCAGCATGTATGACAGCCATTCCATTCCTGTGTCTGTTGAATTCCAACACAAACATACCCTATTCTACTGAATAAACACCTGATGCATGTCTTATTTAAGAAATATAAACACCACTACTGTGACCATCACTATCTTCTTGCAATATAAACAGTGCTATTACTACCACTAAAGTAATTGGAATCAAAAAATAACTATTGAAAACTACTGGACTTCTGCTCTGACAATGTTCCCAAACTCTGAGGACTGGTTTTTCTATCAGGACAATGCTCCTGGCCTCAGCTAGGTCCGTAAAGGTGTGGATGACGGACCACCAGATGCAGACCCTGCCATTGCCAGTCCAAATTCCTGACCTGAACCCACTTTGAAAACTTCTGAAATAATAATCAAGAGAAAAATGGATTGTCACAAGCCATGGAACATTGCTGAGCTTCTTGAATTTCTCTTCCAGGAGCTGCATAAAGTCATCCAACAGCAATGGAGGAGAGCCAAGATACGTGAAAGCTGTCACTGAAAATCAAGGTTATTCCACCGAATACTGATGTCTGAATTTTTCCCAAATTACAACATTACTGTTGTGTTGTTTAGAAATGACTATGAACTGGTTTTCTTTGCATTATTTGAGGTCTGAAAACGCCTGCATTTTTTTTGGGTTATTTTAGCCATGAGTTCTGTGAATACATGCTCTAAATTACAATATTTTTATTTAGAATTTGGGAGAAATGTTGTTGGTAGTTTAGACAATGAAAAAAAATGTTCATTTTACTCAAACACATAGCTATAAATGGTAAAATCAGAAAAAATGATAATTTTGAAGTGGTCTGTTACTTTTTTCCGGAGCTGTATTTTACTTAATATCAGATTTAAAAATCTAGATACGGAAATCTTAATGCTGATGATCGGCTAGTTTGGTTTCATAATTTTAATAAAAGTAGTATTCTGTGTCTGTTCTTACCCATCTTCTTGGGCAGGAGATACACATCCTGCTTGTAACGTCCCTCTGGAGCGTTAAACAGTTCGATCAGGGCCAGGGCCTAAATGCAACACAAACCAAACAGTAGATGTAAGACTCCCAACGGTACACTGTTCTCCAGCTGACTTAAAACTTCAGTCATCTACGCTGTCAGTGGAGAAACATTACATTCCAACTCCCCCTCCCCTTGTGTAGGTCCAAACACATCACTAACCTGAGTGGTAGCAGTGATGGACAACACAAACGTAGGCACTGTGGAGCAGCTCAGATTTAGGAGGCGACCCTGTCAAAGCAGGACATGGAAAAACAGAACTTTAACACAAGTACCACACCATGAAAAGACAGTGTTGTATTAGTAGTTTCCAGGGTTTCTACAAGTTAAATTTAAGCTAGGAACAGAATTTAATGCCTATTTCACAGCCATGCTGGCAAAAATTCATGATTCCTAGAATTTACGTGTATGTATTGATTTACACTTCGATTCCCGCTGTTTTGAGTCATGTCTTACCAGGGGCTCTTAGCGATAATTGGTTCCTAATTTCAAAATAAATAGTCAGGTTGGAACGGGTGGAATTAAATAGACTAATGTTACTTTCTTTGCAGCTTGGACATTTAACAGACACATTTAAATGCAACACAGCCAACTAGTTTATGGCAGCATAACTTAAGACCAATCCTATCAAATTTAATACCTTTTTAAAGACTTTTTTAAGGTATTAAATGCAGATTTGGAAATTCAAGACTTTAAGACCCTGCGGGAACCCTGAGTTTCCTAATAGTTAAGTCTACGGTCTATGCTTACTTTGATTACCAGTTTTGAGTTTTGTAAGTAAGAGTTTTTAATTAGGTTAGTATTAAAAAGGTTACTGAATTTTCTAAACTCTTATATGTAAAAACAATGCTTCATTGTCTCACAAACTTGCAACACACTTGGAAACATGTGGATGATAATGCAAAACTATAATCTGAAAAATGGCTAAAGTTGTTCAGGACAATGTAGTGGAGTCAAAAGTACAATAATTCCCACTAACAAGGAGTGGAGTAAAAGTATAAAGTTGCAGAAAATTGAAATACTCTAGTAAAGTACAATTACATTTATGTAGCTTAAAGGTAAATGACACCACATTTATAGGCCTTTACAGTGACTAGATGAATGTGTTTGACTTATACAGTCGTGGAAAAAATGATTAGACCACCCTTGTTTTCTTCAATTTCTTGTTCATTTTAATGCCCGGTACATTTGTTTGGACAAATATAATAACAACAAAAATAGCTCAGAGTTAAATGTCAGAGCTGATATCTATCCACTTTCCATGTTTTCTTGATAATAACCCAAATCACTTCAGTTCTTACATCAATATCTATGGCATTGTACTGACAAAAACAGTGCTTTTAGATATTCCATGTTTTCTGTTCGGTAGGTTTTAGTCACATGATACACACAGGAGTTAGTACTTTATTGCATAACCATTGTTTTTGATGGTCTAATATTTTTTTCCGCAACTGTATATAGTAGAAGTTCTTGTGGTTTTATTATAGGTGCAATTATTTGAGGATATACCGGTCAGGCCATGGAGAGACATTACCTCTGCCAGCAGAACGACTCTCTTTCCATCAGGCCAGATGATGTGGTCAACCTGAGAGCGAACCCTCTCCCAGGTGAGCTCAGGGCTGCGCAGACTTGCCTAAGGGCACAAACTGAGTGAAAAACACAAATTCCCAGACAGACAGTATAAAGTGTAGATATGCATTACTTACCACATCAATTTCAGTATTGGAATGTCCCATGTTGCAGACGATGCAGCCATTCTTCATTCTGTCGAGCTGTTCTCTAGTGACAACGTTCTTGTTACCTTTTTTATTTAGATAAAAAGAAAAAAAAGCATCTGTGATACCGAGTGGCTATATTCAAATTTCTGTTTTTGTGTTCCTGATTGCAGTTTGACCAGCATACAAATCTAAGGAACATTTAATCATTTACATGAAAAGCGTTGTTTTGACAAGGAAGTCTGAACTGGGTTATTTAAGTGAGGCATGGGTTTGTGTGCTGTAAACACTGTGCTTATCAAAGCAGAAGTAATGGGAGTCACTGCATGGAACACAGTACCAGTGCATGTTATCACCACGTCCATCTGCCGGATGACCTCGCTCAGCTTGACCACTCGGAAACCATCCATGCTGTTTGGATACAGACAGATATATTTCATAACAGTTTAAGCAGTGCAGACTGAACTGGTGACAAAAGATCACTATAGTGGTAATGCTAGCCCATGGAACAGTAAAGGAGATGAAAAGACTGGGATACTGGATAGGTGCTAACCATGCCTGCAGGGCACAGATGGGGTCGATCTCTGTGATGCACACGATGGCTCCCAGGGCCTTCAGAGCAGTGCAGCAGCCTTTTCCTACCTAAAGACCACAGGACAGCAGCACAGGGATCAGAACCAATCATTATAGTTCACGTAATATTTCTAGAAACGCCCAAATATGCTGTAGAGCAGGGCTGTCAAACTCATTTTAGTTCAGGGGCCACATTCAGCCTGGTTTGATCTAAAATGGGTCAGACCAGTAAAAATAATAGCACAATAACCTATAAAGTTAAAGTTTTCTCTTTGTGTGAAAAAGGTAAAATTACATTATGAAAATGTGAATATGAACTATATACAATATGAATTTTCTTAAGAAAAAAGTGAAATTTACTATATAACTGCAATTTCTTTCTTTTTGTGCAAAAAAAGGGAGATTTCAATATTATGTTGCAGAATAGTATTAAAATTTTCCTTATTTCTCTTAAGAAATTGAGTCTATTAGAGCCTTTGAATCACTGGAAAGCACTGAATTTGTTGGTGGTTAATTTCATTTTTAAAGTTAAGAGCTCAGAGCAACATACAATTATCAAATGAATGCAACAGGGGTGGACACCTGTTTTTAAAAGGGTCATATTTAGCTAAACCCACTTTTATTAGTCTTTGGTTCATTTATTTGTGTATTTGGACCCTGATAGTGCTTAAAGTTTGAAGCTATCTTTATATTCATTTTGTCAAAAATCGAATGGATTTCTACAACCCGTTTTAATTCCTGCTTAATTTGTTACACCTATAACTAGTTGGTTCACGACATTTGCACATATAAGGTCATGACTTCCGATGAACATTTCTCCGAATACGCCATAATTGTTTGTCAGCAGCAGCGGTTGTCGTCCATTCTGAAAATATGTACAAACTTAGAACCGATTACCTAAAATGTTTGGTTGTTGGTTGAACGGGACAGAGCAGCATAGCCAATAACATGGAAGGGTGGGGTGTGAAGTGGCCCATTTGCATTTAAAGGGCCAGCGCTCAAAACAACCTTTTTGGTGTCATTAGTCAGAAATAGGGTTGAAGATGGACCTGTGGAGTTGAATTAATGAAGAATGCAGACCCAAGCAGAGCATTTACAGTTTATGTAGACCAAAGAAAAATGTTTTAAAATGCATAATTCCATTTTAAAAAGCCAAATATCACTCCTTTAAGCCTGTAAAATCTACAGGTATAGATTCTGTGCAGGCGTGCTTATTAGTGAGTGCGCCTATAGTTTGTTGATCACATAAATGTCTCTCCATGCAGTGTTTTATTTGTACCTTTATGGAATTTTCTGAAGATCAGCAAATGTAGAGCTGAGCTAGGGTTGAATAAAGCTGAACTTTTACACATCGTTAAAGTGGTAGCTCTTCAGGGGCTTTTTAAGTATCGTAAATAGGCACTACACTGTTTATAATCCAAACATGAGTCACCTCTCCATAACCGCACACAACCACTTGTTTGCCTCCAAACATTATATCCGTGGTCCTCTTCAAGCTGTCAAAAAACAAGAACAATGACATTCTTAGTCCTTTTTTAGTTTTAGTACAGCGGAAAGTGCAAACTTATTATCTCATATTTTAATTATTTAAAACGGGATGATTCTCACCCATCTAAGATGGATTCACGGCAGCAGTAGAGGTTGTCAAATTTCTGCTTGGTGACTGAGTCGTTCACGTTCATCGCAGGGACACAGAGTTTTCCAGCCTTAGACAACTGGTACAATCTGAGAGGACACATGGGGAAACGTGTTTAGATGAGGCGCATGTGCAGTGCATGTCAGGATGTGCGAGTTCTAACTTTCCAAAGCTAATTGATTCCACTGAGAGGAGAACATGCACAGCTGCTGTGACCTCTGGTCAGACGCTGTCATGCATCCCAAATAGACTCCAGTCAAACCAGAGCAGAGACCTTATCAATTTTCAGTGTCAGTGTATATTAAGACTAAATATAACGTTTGATACAGTTTATTTTAGAATCTAGAGCTGCTTTTGTTGGAAGCTTGATTTGCCTCCAGCTCTGCTCCATCTAGAGGACAAAATAATGCAAACACACTTCAAAAAGTGTGTTACCTTAAATGACTTTATGTATGTAAAGTCTTGTAAATTGATGGAAACAAGGCGGAGCATTTTTGTAGCTCTCACTTCGTTTTAAAAACCTCAAATCTAAACCTGTTCTCACCTGTGCACTCCAGTAACACTCTCCTCCACAATGCCCCGGACCTTCTTGAAGACACTGGGATACTTCTTATAAACCCAGTGAGTTAAGTCTCCGCCATCATCCAAGATCTAAAAGAGACATCAGAACCAACAGAAGCCTCTCAGTACAGCAATGCATGGAGGAGTAGTAGTAGTAGTACAAAAACAGTCTGGTATTAGGTTTATTGTTGGATTGTTGGGTTGATACCATATTGGCCTGCCAGCCCTCCGTGTTGACACAGCGATCAATGCACCACCAGAAGTCGTCCTCTGACTCACCTTTCCATGCAAACACAGGCACCCCTGCAGGAAACGACACACACATCTAATGGAAAAGACAGACCGATAGTAGAGGAGGACGGAAAGCTGCTCCATTAGGCAGCAATGTACTGTCCATACGCAGTCAGGTGTAACACATCAGGCAGAGTTACTATTAAACAGGGTATTTCCAACCTTATAAAGTATTGGTACATTTCACATTAAAAAAGATCTTTTTGCAGTAATGTCCTGTTAAGAGGCAATATATATGCGGATGATGTAGTTTTACTTGCTGAACATGAAAAAAACCTGCAAGTCAGTACAAGAAATGGAGACTAGTGGTAAATCAAGACACAAATTGTACACTTTGAAGGAAAATCCTGAATAATGATGAATATGTAGTGTTCTAGGCCAGTCAGCAGGTAGAGGACCAGGATCTGGACTCAACAAAGTTAACTCTATAATTCATGAATATACATTAACCATACAACACTCCACCATAGAGGTTAAATGTACATGCTTCAGCTTTGGGACAGACTTGTGAAGATCAGAGACTCTCTAAAAAGATATTTAACTGCGGTACAGTGAGTGGAAGTCTTTATTGTATTGAAAGGATTTTTTGTCATCAATGTTACTTAGTGATGTTCAAGAGATTAGGAGTCTAATGCTTATCATGAATAGAGAAATATAGTCTGTTGGTAGGTGCTATAAATGAATAAAGAACAACTACAATGTGAACCTCTATGAAGTACCATTTCAAAGAGATGACGCAGATCCCTCTGTGAGCAGTTGTGTACAGGACCATTACCATTAGTCACATAGAGTGGCAGGTTTAATGCCATCTAGAGGAGGACAAACTCTGCTGTGTGCTTTAGGTGAAAATGAAAGCGAGGTTCATTTTTGTGTTATTGTCCTGTTCATAACGAGAAAAATGATTCATTACATTTAGGTTCATTTTTTTCTGGCTGGATGGTCATTAACAACTTGAGTTTCAGAAAGTGAGTAGTTTTTATTTGTGTAAAATAATGTAGTTTTTGTCTGTAATGAAATTTAAACGGGTCATATTTTGCTAAATCCACTTTTATTTGTCTTTGGTTCATTTATTTGTGTATTTGGACCCTAATAGTTCAAAAACTTTGAATTTGAACCCTCCAGGTGCTACAAAGCTATCCTTTTATTCATTCAGGCAAAAATCAATTAGATTTCTACAACCAGTTTCAATGCCTGCTTAATTTGTTACGTCTATAACTAGTTGCGTTGTGACATTTGCAAATGTAAGGTCTAGGCTTCCAACAAACGTTTCTCTGAGTACGACATAATTGTTTATTAGTAGCAGCGGTTGTTGTCCATACTGAAAATATGTCCAAACTTCGAGCTAATTACCTAAAATGTTCAGTTGTTGGTTTAACGGGACAGAGCAGCATAGTAAATAACCAGGGGGGGTGGGGAATGAAGTGGCTCATTTG
>JAPTYQ010000028.1:20282336-20306582 GCA_029814465.1 Ostorhinchus cyanosoma | reverse complement strand
TAGGTTAATTGGTTAATCTAAAATTTGCCCATAGGTGTGAATGTGAGAGTGATTGTTTGTCTATATGTCAGCCCTGCGATGAACTGGCGACTTGTCCAGTGTGTACCCTGCCTTCGCCCTATGCAGCTGGGATAGGCTCCAAGCGACCCCCATGACCCTAGTGAGGATGAAGCGGGTTCAGATAATGACTGAATAATCATGATGACAGATTAATCTGCGTTAATGCGTTCCTTTTTATTAGGGCTGTCAAAATTAATTGCAGTCACTGTGAAGGGAAATAGTTCCGGTCAGCCTTTGGAGCCTGTGTTAATGTATATGTTGCATTTTACTGCTGCACATGTTGAGCTCATTACTCTGTTAGTTTAATCTAGAGCAATGCATAATATTCTGTAAGATCACCATATATTTGTTGCGTCACTGTCCTGTGAGAACGGATCTGTAAAAAGCCAGCTTTGTATTTGTACATTTTCTAGATATACTAAGATGTACTTTCCATAAATCACTGGACAACAAAAAGACTTAAAACTGTAATCTGAAAAGTAACTAAAGCTCCCAAACAAATGTAGTGGAGTAAAAAGTATCGTATTTGTCCCTGACATGCAGTGGAATAGTCACAGTTGTAGAAAAAGGGAATATCAGTAAATCTTATGTGCATTTCAGTATAGAATTTCTATAATAGTCCGTATTAAGGTTTTACCACGATTCACACCAACTTCTAAACCTGTGAGGGGGGACAAATTCTGCATTTGACCTTCATGAAACTCGCGCACCAGAATGTGACAGACAATACGAGAGTGAAAATAAGGTATAAACACTCTGTAAAACAGCCCACAGGGATCAGATAAAACGATGATGCATGAATAAATTTTCAGTGAGTGAGTTCTTTTCCCAGGGGGGCGTATTGTGTAACTGCTAGATGGATTGGAGAAGGGAGGAGGCAGAGTAGGGGTTTACTTTGAATCACCCACACGTACCTCTCATTTCATTTCAATAATCCCTGCTGATTGTTTAGCTCATGCCACTTGTCATTTCATTATCACACAGCAGCTTCCTACATCTGCTTTCACGTGCGTTGTGCTTTCTGGGATTGCAAAACCTTTTGTCCTTTTACTTTGCATCTTCATTATTTATTTTGCGCATGTTTTTTTTTTCTTTCTTTCTTTTTTATGCAAACAGGTGGCACAGTTTGACACCAGGCTCTCACATTTATTCATAACACAATGCTTTGTTTTCATAAGTGCAGTGCACATTCCTGCCATCCAATATGTTTTCAATCAGGTTCCCCGAGGCGCCTCACAATCCAGACGTTATTGCCTCGTCAGACAGGGAGTCAAAGGTAATAGTTGGAGTTCTATAAGCCCTGCTGCTGGAAAAATAGGCATTTTCGTCATATGTTTTGTGATGATCCTGATTATTTTATCCCCCTCTTGTGGACATTATCATCATCGTATGACAAAGACTGGGAAAAATATTATATATAACAGGATAATATAAGGTGTGACATGTAAACAAAAGGTTAAAATTCAGTATTTCCACTATATTATGGTCATTTTTGAAGCTGTAGTTTGTGGTGTTGTTACTTATCTGATGGTGAGTGTCTTATATAACTCTGCTTGGGAATTATTTATATGCACATTTAGACAACAAGCATTGAAAACTACAACTAATTCAATTATTTTTTGTAACAAACGAGTCACTATGTACAGTGAGTGAGGAGTGAAGATAAGGCAGCTTACAGAGGTAGAAACATACCACAAGCATCCGGATTTGTCAGAAAATAATAGGGAAATGAGCTAAATGGGAGCAAAAGTCAGGATTCAAATGCAAATTTTCACAAGGTCGATCCAACAATCCTGCATTTTTGTTGCTAGAGTAACTTGAAGCCTTGCATTCAGCACTAAAGCAGTGGTTGTGTCGGGCAAATTATTTAACAGGGTTTCCACAGGTTTTAACATGTTTTAGACAAATATGAATGTACATTTGTGAAATTAGCAACTGTAATACATCTGAGCCCACTATAATTACAATTTGAGACCTATTTTAATTCTATGTTGAATCCTCAGTGTAAGATTTGTTTAGGACAAGGTGCAGCTGTCTTCAAATCTGTGAGCACCAAACTGGTCCATTTTGGATACCTGTCTAAATCATATTTAAAGGTTCAGTAATAATAGGAAGCATCCAGTAGTGAAGTTGCAGACTGCAACGACTAAATACACATGGTCACCTGACCCCATATTGTGGCTGTTAAAAGCAGGAAAGTTCATTGTTAGAGCCAGTGTCTGTTTAGTCTGATCGGGGCTTTTTAATTAAGGTCCATATTCAAACAGTAGATGACAGTAACGCACCTTATCATTGGATGCTACCTACTATAAAACACAAAAAGAAGAAAAGGAAATCCATTTTGAACTGATCCCTCTGGAGATATAAACAGCTCCTTTCTAAAGTGACAGGATAATTCTTATTTTCAGGTGACTGCACACTATGATAATTATACTCCAATTTAATTATTATAAGTAAATGCCCCTAAATCCCCTAACATGTACATTCCAATCCTCACTGAACAACACAGATAAAAAGATTATATAATATCATGAAATTTAGAAATATAATAGTCTAATTTGTGTCAAACACTGAAAAAAGGCCTAGTGTCATGAGTCACAGATTAATGAAGGGGACCGGCACTTTTATGTATTTTATTTTATTTTTATGTTGTTTAAATGTCTCAAACTTTTGAAGTAAAAAAAACAAACAAATACAATAAATAAGTAACCAAATACAATATATTTAACATAACTGTACATATGAATCAACTCATAGACACAGTTTGAGAAGGGACAGAAAGAAGCAAAGGCTGATCTAGTCCTATCCCTTCCTTACTTTCAGTGTCTGGTTCATAACCAAATCTATTTCCTTCATCCGCTATTTATCATGTTAAAGTAGATAACAATGAATAACTAGTCATAGCACCTTTGTATTGGTTGTATCACCACTGTGCAACCATTCTACCACAAATAAACTTCATATTGTCAGACACAAACAGTGACTGAATGGTGACCTCTCTGACCCAGTCTCATGTCAGCATATCAACATGTGTATTACTGGTGTGAAAACACTAAATGTGTGAACTTCTGGGCTGTGGGAGAGATATCCGACTGCCAAGTCATGTTTTCAGTCTTTTATTAATTAGCAGCCAAGTAACTCTTGGAAACCCCACAGACAGCCGTCAGCCTGTTGTCTGTTCTGTATTTGCTTACTGCTTGTTGCCAGCTGTTACACACAGAGGTGAATGTGTGATTATTTCAGCAGTTCAGTCTGATGATTGTTTTGTGCTGTTGTATAACAGCAAACAAATGCAAGGCTGTTTCTCTCAAATGCACCTTTTGCTGCAAATACATTTTTAGTTTTCTGTTCCCGTAACTGACATTGGTGATGCCCACATATGGCAGTGAATTCCAAAACTAAATTCAAGACGTCCCATCTGTAGACTTCCATTGTCACAGTATAGATGTCATAGATTTTTTTTCTCATTATTTTAACCCCTTAAACCTTAAAAGAATGTAAAGCTCTACGCTTACAATTTGTGATGGATTGAAATTCTTCTGAGGCCAAAATACCAGAGTACAGAGCAGACCCCCTGTCTGAGCTCAGGTATGTTTGACCATCTCTTTATTTGCAGATTGTGAACCAGAGGTTTAAGGGCTTTCTTGCTTACAGGATGTTGGCATGATATAGACATTGTGAATTAAAGGCAACATAAAGGCAGATCTGGATGTTGATCCAATTTGGTTCAAGCTGCTACTCAATTATATGTTGATATCTCAGTAATAACATGTTCAAACCTATTATTATAGAAATAGCACGTATGAGAAAGTCATTTGTTTTCCAACTTCTTCCATTCTTTAGTTGACTGTTGACAAAATGGTCCAGATTAGCGCTCACGTTGCAGACCTACATGAACTGAGTGATCCTAGAGTGGGATGGCAGTAACATACAGTAGTGTGGGATTAACTGGGCACTGCAGCATCACATCCAACAATGCACCATTAACCTCTGCTCACAACTTTACACTGAAAATGCGGAATGGTGCTTCATGTACACACGATCATCAGCACAGATGAACACACAGTGGATTCCTTAGCTCTGCTGCTGTGTTCTGCTGCGGTACAATGCGTACCTGCGTGGCTTTGTGCCCCTCACATGTGTCTGCCTACAGAACACTCCGTCTTTTGCCCGGTGACAGTGACTGATGGCGCGGATCACGTTTCTTACCTTCTTGACGGATTTCAGAGTCGGGACTGCGGTGAAGGCTGCAGAGGGCATTTCCCCCACGTTCATATTCACATCACTGCTGTTTTTGCTCACAGTCATCACTGAATATTTTTCCGCAACATTTTCAGTCTCTTTGACATATTTGGTGCCTTGTTTAACCTCTGTCTTGCTGTCCACAACCGCGTCGGTCATTGCATCCAGGTGGTGCTGCTCAGGTCCTGGAGAGAAAAGCCGGTTCTGGACTCAGGTTCTGGACGGCTGGATGTCGCCTTTTTTCACCCCTTCTGTCTCTGCTTCGTGTCTTAAATGACCGAATCTTCACTGAAGTACTTCCACTAGACCTTGGCGCTTAGCATAAGTAGTTAGCTTACTTCAGGAGAGAATTAGCCTGTTTGCTAGGTGCAGTAGTTGGTATAAGAGCTGTGCGAACACTAGTTTCAGTCCTTGAGGTCTGCTGTCATCCACAGACAGCAACATCTCCGACGGGGAAGGGGAGAGGGCGGTGTGTTGGGGCTGTCACCTGAACAAGTGGGCAGTGTGTAGGCGGTTAGCAGCCAGTGAGAGCCGGTGGGGAGGAAGCAGCTCGGTAACGGAGACTCGTTATTCCGTTACATAAATCCAGGTCGTTACACGCGATGCTTGTGTGTTGGCGCGAGCTCATGTTCCGTTTCCATGGCTGCGGTAACTGTGACGGCCGAGCATCCGATGGGGAGTATAAGGCCCGCCTCCTCGAATATGATTTGCCGGCTGTGGCTGTAAGTCTCTAAATCTGAATTGTGATTGGTGGATCCTGCTCGGGACAGTTTAACCTGGGAGGTCTAGTTCAGAGGACAAACCTTTACTTCGTCCCGTGGAGGGAAAATAACTCAACTGTGCTCTGTAAATGTTGTTTTAGCTCTTTTAAGGAGTATTTCAACTGGTTTGAATATGTAAAATCGTGACAATAAGATGCAAAGTCATGGTCTAGGTTTAAAAAAACTCCTGGTTTTACTGTTTATATGCATGTGATTGAGTAATTTTTTTTTTTTGCCTTTAGAGACTAAAATAAAATTCCCAAGAGAAGTATTGTCATTTAGATTCTAAGGAATTAATATTTTTCTTACTGCTTAAGCATGTTCATCTGGATCCTTTTTGTCTTTGTGTGAAACATGCTATATAAATAAGCTTTTTTTGCAATTTTATATGTAGAAAATGACCACTAATGCATATAAAACATATACATTTTAAAGTGCAATATTCATGTTTTAACTTAAGTTAATACTTGATGGAATAACCCTGCTTCTTCTGAGGCAAAAATGCAAGTACGGTAGTTCAGCATTAGGACCATCTCTCATTCACATCCTGAGGTCTGGAAATTGACAGTGGTTCCGTTCAGTTTTCTAGAGCTATATTCCAGCCGCACCAGTTTTGGGAAAAATTACACTTTCTGTCACTGGGACTGAATATTGGAAGAGTTTACCCCCTCAACATAAGAGACTCAATCATATGCCTCCTTCAAATCACAACTTCAACACTGGATGAAAGAAAACCAAGCCTGTGACCATCAGTAGATTGTCCTTAGTGTTTTTATGTTTTGCCTTTATCAGTTGTCTTTCTTGTCACCTGCATATAGGGCCAACAGATGGAAATTAGCATTGTTGCTACAATCTGGCAGATTTACAGTTGCAATTGTTGTAGATGTTCATTGATATGCACTGTCCCAAATAATTTGAAAAGCTATACACTGCCTGTCGAACCTAAACGTGTCATTTGCAGAGTCAGACCATGCACTGTATTTTAAGGTACAAACTAAACTACACTAAACTGTTTAAACAAGTAACCACAAATAAAATTAAATTACTTCATAAAATTTAATTGACATGTTTCATGACTTCACCGTCCAACCTTTTTTAATTATAAAAAACATTGCAGGACTGCACTTCATGGGTAAAAAACTACAATAAAAAAAGCAAGAACACTCATGTGGACTGACTACTAAATAAGTACATGAATAGTATGTTATGTGATGCAACACTGACTCTTTTTTTAACCTATGAACACCAAGTCCATCCAATGAGCAACTTAGAACATCCAATATACATTGAGGGGAAAATAATTTCTGTACAATATTTTTCCAACTTTAGTATCGCACATTAGTTGCTGCTTAACAATGTAGGCTAGACCTAAGACGTAGAGTGCCCCCCAAAGTACATGGGATGAAAAAAAAAACAAACTCAAAATTCAAAACATCACATAAGACACATGACAAGTGTATCATTAACTCCTACTGAGTAAATCAAAAGGCTGTACCATTCACCAAAAATACAATATAAGCAAAAAGTATCCCCTGGTGACAAATCTCAACTTTTAAATGGACCAGTTTTCAACAGAATATGGCTTCACAGCTGTCATTTCTGACCTGGTTCCACAAACCTTCACGTGTTAACATTGTCCAAACAAAACCATATGAAAAAAGATAAATTAAATTAAACGTTGGCCCTTAGAGCTTGACCACAAAAGCCGGAAGCACCTTCGATATGCGAGAAGAGGAACAGTGCGGTCCTCAGGCTCAGCATCCACATGGCCAGGTGCCTGGAAGACCAGTGAAAGAGCCAGGTGCCAACAGAGACTGGAGCTGTGGGTAGGTGGGTGGATGATGGTGGGGCAGATGTGAGCACAAATGAGAGGAGGGGGTACAACAGATGGTTTGGCTGGGATGAGGGGTCTTAGGCAAGATGTAGTTCAAAGACATAAGCGGTGGTTTGGTCGACAGTGCTATGAGACTCGGATCATCTGAGCCACCGTCTCATCTGCACCTGCCTGGCCGACCTCCTGCTGCTGCTTTGGAGAGGAGAAAAGAAAAACAGACAGTGAGATCAACACACAATACGCCTTAAGCCACAAAACATAATTTGGAAAAGTCCTTCCACACACAGCTCCCTACCAGTGCCAAAGCCATTTCTTCCTTGTCTTTAGGTGAAAAGAAGCGTCCTCCATCCCCTCGCTTACGCTGCATAGCATGACGATGACGGGACTCGTGAAGATATTTCTGACAAAAATAAACAACTGTAATTTACCTTCTGAAAATAACTAGCCAGAGCTGCATAAGTACATCTTGAAATGCTGCCAGTTACACAAAGACTATTGAATGGGCAGATGTAAAAATAAAAAAAAAAATCTTGTTTACCATGCTTACCTCACAATAGGTAACACGCAGCACAGATTGTGGAAGTCAAAGTGAAACTTGACCCTCATTTACCTTTTCCCCACCTCCTGAAGCTTCGCAAACTGTCATTTGAGGGGACAGGATGTTTGTCCTGGCCTATTATATATTATACATATGTACAATAAGTCTAATGTGACGGTGATGATTTTTTTTGTATGAAATGTATGAAAACGCTGAAATATTTGCACTAGGATCCACTTTGTTTTAATATGAACTGAAACAGTGAGGCAGAAGTCACCTAGTATTTACAAACTGAGTTTAAGGCCCCATCCCAAAGTCCCCCCTTGGCCACTAGCACTTGTTTTGGAGCCCACTTGTTTTTGAAGTGCACTTTGGACAGTGTCGCAAGTGGTAGGGACTTCTACAGACACAATGGGACACTGACGTCATCAATAAGTGAGGTCGTGTATATGTGGAAGTTGACAGTAAATATAGCGACAGCCCAAAACTACACCATGGTCGCTCCAGGAGATTCAGTCTTTGGTGGCCGACGTAAAAATTCAGACAAGACAACACGTAACGAGCGAGTTTATCAACAATTCCCTGAGCAGAAAACATGGAAGTATGTGCCGTCCGCGTTGACGTTCAGGTAAAATCAGTACTATCCTGCAATGGAAACGTTCCGGAAATACCGAGCTGAGTCGGTACCAGTGGAAAAGCGGCATTACATTTGTGCGATTCCTTTCCAGCTCCTGTTGACATGTTTATTACCATATGTTTACGTTGGAAAAGTGGAAGCGTTCATAAAGTACTGTGGGTGGGGCAAAGTGGCAAATTCTTCCCCTCCATTTGAAGCAAAAGGCAGCGAGTCTGCTTCCAAGCTGATTCCATTTCAAGGGACAGAATGTCCACACCCCCTTGATGCCAACGAGAAATGGGATACACTACCCCTCTGAAACTTCACTTTAAACGTAGGGATAGGGATGAAATGTAGGACCATGGGGGAACTTTGGACGGGGCCTAAATGTCAACTAAAACCCTTGTAATGACCAAACTTATTTACCCTCCTCTCTTTGGGAATCTTGCCCTCTGCCTCCAGTTTAGCCCGGGCCTGTCTCCGCTTCAGGATACGGTGGTACTGCTTGGCATTGACATACAGTGGCTCCTCCTCCAGCATCTCAGCCCCTGGCAGTGGGATACGTTGCATTGTGGGAACTCCACCACCTCCAGGCACCATCTAACAGAGGATGATACACACAAAAGGCACACAGAACTTAGAATCTGTTGGAAAAAATAAGAAAAGAAAAAAGAAAAACAAGGAAAACATCATTATGTACAGACAGCAAATAGTATCTAAGTGCATTAAATCTATACAGCATTGACAACTGTATAACTATGTTAGATGTTCACAAATGTTCCACTAATCACTCTGAGAATAGTATTTTTAATTTGACAAGTAAACACCATGTTAAGCTAGATTTAATCCAAATGTAGCTTTTTCTTAAATTGCGCAGACGTTTTCAAGAAGGTAGCTGAAGAAAAGAAAATGAAAGGTTCTGTTCATGTGGTCAAACAACCCACTGCCAGTGCAAAATCTACAGAAGCAAAACGGACCCAAGGACTCTAGTCATTACGTTGTATTAATCATCACTATGTATGGTTGCACACAGGCTGGCAATAAGTAGCATTCTTCTTCATCAGCCATGTATATAACTTAGCAGGAATATTGTTTTTCTCAGAATATGAGCAAAAAACACCATTTTGAACATGTAAATGTACTCAAGCATATTTTTTTGTTTAGTTATTAAGACAAACAGTACCAGCTAAGAATCAGTGAGCTGATCACTTAGGTCAATTAAATGTCTGGTACATAATCATTTATTTTAAGTGTCTCTATTCGCCACTATGCAAATTAACTCTGTTAATCCAAAAACATTTTGAGAAAATGAGAAGTATTTTTTCATATATTGCATATTCATGAATGTTTACTAAGACTAAACTTCAAAATGGAGATGACATAGACGTGCCTCTGAATTATCTTTTACTAAACAATAGAAGAGAGTGTGTAGGGTAGTTGTACTGTTGTGCACGCAAACACGTTTCCGGTTATTATTGTTAAATTATGCACTGCTCAAAAAAATAAAGGGAACACTTAAACAACACACTGTAACTACAAGTCAATCACACTTCTGTGAAATCAAACTGTCCACTTAGGAAGCAACTCTGACAATCACTTTCACCTACTGTTGTCACATTCAACTATGGACAGAACAAAGTATTTAATACGAATATTTCAGTCATTCAGATTTAGGATGCGTTAGTTTAGTGTTCCCTTTATTTTTTGAGCAGTGTACTTGTGTCTCAGTTAATGTTCAGGAAATGCATAAGTCACCAAAACCTATCCACTAATGACAAGCTTAAGTATAAATCCTCCCGCAATCAAAAATTAATCTCACTGTGTGCAATAATTACACGTCCTGAAATCAGACAAAATGTGAAAACGCCTGACAAATAACAGGCCTGGGCTTGTTTTGAGTGTGAACACCAGTCCATTGGTACATTTACTGCTGACACAAAATGATAATTAAAACATGGGAGTGCTTTACATGTGCTGTGACCACCACATCACCCACCGGCATGTGAAAGTTTTTGAAAAGGTAAAAAAAAAAGATGCTGGGTACCTCTGCACAGGGTCTTACCATGACCATTCCACCTGCATTGACCATGTTGCCGGAGACGGGCAGGGTGACGGTCACAGTGCCTTGGCCGCTGTTAGTAGTGTTGGTGTTGGCACCCCCTGCTTGTACAATCTGGGCGCCTGCCAAGCTGGCAGCTGGAATGGTGATCATTCCTACAAGCACAGATCATCTTCATCATTCTTATTGACAGGGACAACCAAGTACAATGCAGAGGAGACGCATAAAAGGTGAAGGCAGAATTGACTTTACCTTGCTGTAGTACGGTGCCGTCTGCATTTACAGGCTGGTAGACGATGGTCTGTCCGTCAGCCGTCTGGGCTACCTGCTGGCCCTGCACGCTGATCTGCTGCCCCTGTGGGAAAACATGAGGGTACTCAGTAATAATGCCTTAATTAAACGTATTTCCACATCAAAGCAGGACAAACTTGACAGGATTCGGCACCTGGTTCTGTCCAGCAGTGATGGCTGTCTGAGGCTGCTGGATAATAATCTGCTGGGGCTGACCCTGCTGGCCTTGGAGCTGGAGGGTCTGACCACCCTGCAACTGTATCTGTCCTGGCTGCACCAGCTGGATCTGAATAGAAACACAAAACCACCCACGGTTTGGAATGCGTTCAGCTTTTTTACTAAAAAGGTAGATTCTCTCCAGTTTCTGGCAGAAACTTCTAAACCATTGTTGAAATCCATTCATTTATTTTAAAACAAAATCTATTTGCACAGATGCAGTTAGGGAAATACACTTCATTGTTTATCATCTGGTCAGTTCACAATAGATAATTACACAGACTATGCATCCACCATTTTATTTACCAACAAACAATATACTACAGCTGTGTATTGCAAGAGTCTGACCTGAGGGCCACAACAGTGGGAAGCAATACCAGTTTTTAGAATCTAATATTAGGAACAATGTCATAGAATCAAACACACGCGAATATGTGAGTAAAATACGGGGAATAACTGAGGGATCTGCATCTGCATTCATCCCAGTCTGACCGCTACTTTTGGTGCAGTCTGTTAAGTTTAAATGAATTCATTTGCTTCTCAATACAATCAACTGTACTATGATTTTGTGTGCATAAAAAATAACTTTAACTTGTATTTTTAATCAATACAGTATCAACTGTATCTACTCACAATGCATACGATCTGTTAACTGCGCTTCATTCCTTACCTGCTGCAGTCCCTGGGCTCCAGAAACCGGAACCTGCATTATGGTTTGACCCTGACCCCCTGACATGGCCTGGACCATGATGGGCTGTCCTGATGATGTGATGAGCTGCCCACCGCTCACCTGGACCATCAGAGGCTGTCCCTGGACCTACAGACAGAAACAGGATACAGTTATACTTGCACTTCCAAAGGCAGTTTTTTTCTTATACAGATCTTCAATTCGCATCTGACTTGTACAGTTTCAGTAGAATTAGGAATATCCAATCAATGAATGTATTTCTTAAACTTTATTCCATGATATATATTAGGCCTGCACAATACGGGGAAACCTACAGTGTGCAACAACTTTATTCACTATTGCAAATGACTTGTGATAAATAACCCAACTAACCTCGCAGTTGTGTGACCCACATATTGAGGGCTCCATCAGCTAGATAAAGGTTCTCAAGCACGAGTGTCATGGGTATGAAAGATTGGTATACATGAAATAAAAATGCTTCTCATTCATCGAATTTCAGTCTTGTAGAGCGCATTTATCGTATGTATTCACAATGACAGTGAAAATACAATTTCTCAGTACAAACATGTGCCACTATTTCTCTCATACAAAAGTTTAAAAATCCAGTTCCAGTGTCAATATGCTACAACGTACAGCATATTATAAAACTTTAAGTTTGACTGTGGCAACATGTGCATATCCTCCTTGCATTCATGGTTGTGTCGTAGTTAAACTAGGACATCTACTTAGGTAAGTCTGAAACTAAACATGGCTGGTGTGACACCTTGATGAGTAAGAGCCAATGGCTGCAAACATGTCGGGGAAAAAATGCCTGAGTGAAGGAACTCTGCATTTAGGGTGGGAACCATGAAACCAAAAAGTGTCTACAAAGTGTAAAACTGTAATGATTACAGTTACAAGTCTCAACCTTGGAAGGTTTTTTTTTCCCTGCAAGACTCACCAAAACACATTGATGTGACTCATGCTTTAAATGGCTTTCATCCACATCACAATGAATAATGTCTGGTTTATGTAACTTGCTTATAAAAGCAAGACACAAAAACTAATATTTCGACAGCCATGAGAGCACAAGCAGAAACTTTAGGCTGCCACACAACACACTGTGCTGAGGAACATGCAGTTCAGGCAGCTGCAAAGCATGCTGGGAGGGAGGATGAACCAAATACCACTAAGATGGGTTTAAAAAAAATAAATAAATAAAAACAGTCTGGGGTGAAGCATGCAAACTTGTGAATTGCAACACTGTCATGTCACTGACACAGGGCGGCGGTGACACCACTACCTGGAGTGTCTGCACCTGCTGACCTGAGGCCGTCACTACTGGAGCCTCTGTTTGCAGCTGCACAGCCGTCACTGTGCCTTGTGTCTGCAGACAAGGCAGGACAGTTTATTATTTGGAAAAGCTAGCCTTTGTACTGATGGGATCGTCTTTATTGTGGGTACCTCTTCCCTGTGAGATTAAATTAGATTAAGTCAGTATATTAGGCAGAGCAAAATACATGGGTCTCAACTCACCTGCTGCTGGATTTGTCCATTGGCAGTCTGCACTACTATCTGCTCCCCTGTAGTGGTGGTGGCAGTGGTGTACTGCTCCATAGCTTGTTATTGTCCCAAGCCTCTCTTGAGAAAAAGACAAAGGAGATAACGTAAAATGTACTATATTCATGCATTACACATTCGTTATTTCAGCAATAAAACGTAATTACCTTCATCACACAGGAAAGACAAGGCTGGTTATTTTATTGGCGCTAACAGTTGGCTAGGTCTTGCGTCAGTCTAACGTTAAATGTCACAAATGTTTTGCATAATATCGGGTTTAAAGACTGATTAGATTGGTTAAACATATGAGACTAAGATACAGAATAGAATGGTCTGATGTTTACAGTATTCCTATACGTATGAAGCCTCCAGATACACTCGCTCCTCAATTGCTTTTACAGTGTTTTGATGTTTTTTGTGGGGAAGCTAACAATGCTAGCTCCGTTGGCTGGTGAATATTTTGTGCCTGGTAAATACCAGAAACCGACCAGGAGAGGCTAGTTAACAGGTTAAAAGCAGTCAAAGCCAGCCTTCGAAGGTTTATTCTCATTTATACACAGGGATTGTGTCCTTGACAGTGTTTATTGATGACTGGATGTCGGCATTACCAACCATTCCTTTGTTTGAGAAACGATTTTGTAGCTGACTAAGCTAACGTTAGCTAAGGCTTGTCGACCAACAGAGATCATGTTTCTAACAAGAGCCGACATTGGAAACAACATGTTATTTCCACTCTGGGACGCAGCGGTCGAAATCAAACTGCCATTCGATTTTTTTGCATTTAGCAGGGTTAGTAATTTGGTTGGTCCCTGACAAACCAATCCGTGCTGACAACTACCAATGCCTTCAATCGGGTCTGCCTTACCGTGTCTTCGCTGTCCGGTTTCCCTCTGATTGGCTCTAGTACAGCTCGCTAAAGCCCAATCAACAAAGTGAGCGGACAAAATGGCGCAAATGAAACAACGGCGCCTGGGAGGAGGTGCGCAGCGTGGTGCGCAGCTGCGTGACACATGAAAGCACGACGAGAACAGGGCCACGGCACGGCAAAAGGCTGCAAAAGGCCGGTAGGGGGCGCTATTCAGTCCTATTTCCCTGCGGCTCTGTGGTACTGTAACTGAACCTATACACTGTTACACATACAGTGGGTAAAATTATGATTTCAGACACATTTCTCTCTTATTTCCTATTTATATAAATCAGTAAAAACCTTTAACCAGGTACAATGTTGAGTCCCAGTTACACTATCAAAAATAAATCCCATTGTCAGAGGTAACAAATATTTTATTCCAGCTTTATGGGAAAATAAATAAAACGATTCTTCATAACTAAATATCTAGCCATATAAAATAAATTAGTTCTTTATTTGTCTTATGACAGGACAATTTACAGTGTTACAGCAGCATTGGAATAGTAATAATAAAAGTGAAGATTAAAGTAAGAAATATAAAAGTAAAAGCATATAAAGGTTTTGGTTTTTTTTAAGTTATAATATATATATATATATATATATATATATAAAGTAGTACTAATTAGAAACAGTAACAGTAAATAAATAGAAGAAGAAGAAATAATAAGGACAAATTTAAAGTTCGGGAAAAAAATATATTCTTAAAACAGCATGATATAAACAGTATTTACATTAAATATATTACATCACTGTGGCCCATTTACTGTATAATTGAGCATATTATTGGCTGCAGGTACAAAATTCATTTACCTGTACGTTATACTATTTATAACTGTGCATGTGACTGTGCATCAAATCTACCTTATCATACAGTATAAGAAAAGATTGCACAGTGTGTGTGTGGGGGTGTGTGAAATGTG
Source organism: Ostorhinchus cyanosoma (assembly GCA_029814465.1). Lineage (NCBI taxonomy): Eukaryota > Metazoa > Chordata > Actinopteri > Kurtiformes > Apogonidae > Ostorhinchus > Ostorhinchus cyanosoma. The sequence continues at coordinate 20,291,911 of JAPTYQ010000028.1, read as the reverse complement.
TGTGTGGATGCAGTGCTACTTATATTGTACTGTCACCTAAATATTTGTTTAAAATATGGATGTATATAATCTGCTCTTAATGTGATGTTAGAAAACCCCAAGTAGACTATTCTCAGAATTATGAATTAACCCAAAAAGACCCAGTGCTACTTCTGTGTCAGTTCCCAAATGAACTGTTCTCTCTATTTAATGTTTGAATGATTTATCACCCTTTATTATAATATTATTCTCTGTATTTTGCATTTTTCACAGTAAATCATGTATTTTCCTATATTTAATTTCCCTCTTTTTTTCTTAGATATTCATGAAAATTCTGAGGAAATTCAGTGTTACATCAAAACAGAAAAAAAATTGACATTAAGTGACGTTTTCAGTGAAAATATCAATAACAAGTGTGTCCATCTACTGTCATTTATCAAACTCCATGGGTTTTACTTGTGAATTGATGATGTAGAAGATGGCGGTGTTTCCACAGTAACTACTGAGCCTCTGAACGTCCAAATGGGTCAAATCTGATGACCCTAAAAACATGACAAACTGCATTTTACACCAATTATTTACACATATTGAAAGGGTTAGTTGATCAACAGGTATTACATATTTTATATCAGTAGACGCTGGTGGTCACCAGTTTTGGTCTTATCAGTTTGGGTCTTTATGGGTTAAGAATGTTCTATATTATATACACACCACCAGACAATAGTAGTCCTTTAAAAAAGTCTGAATGATATAAATCCACCCAGTTATCTGCCAGTGTTGACAGTTAGTACTGATCATACTAAGTGCATGTTTTTTGGCAAACTGAAATTAAAACCACAGTTCATCTGTTTTGTGTTTTTCCACTGTTTGCGGCTACTCTCTGACATCTTGGGAGGATTTGCAGGACTGGCTGTCAACCAACAGCCTACTACAGAGCACGATCCTCTCTCAAAGAAAGTTTTGTGTTTGGCATCAACATGAAGGACATGAGGAGTGACTTGATTTTGAAGAACCTAAAGGTCCTGCCAACATTTGGTATCCCTACATCTAAATGGAGAAAAACAATCATTTTTCTTTGTTTCTGGAAGGACCATATGGACAACAAGTACACCGTTTTCACTTTGAAACTAGTGAAAATGAAATATGTAAAGTCTCTTCTGGGAGATTATAATGAAGTGAAAATATTTGATGACCATTAAAGCAACTGCAGAAGAATACAGATAATGTTTTCATTGTTTTATCTTCCTTTTTAACTGTGTATTTATCAAAAAATTATTCAGTTTTTTTTAATGATATAGTCATCTATTGTCTTATATACTATTCTTAATTAAAGTGTCTTGTATGTTTACATGTATTACCCCACCCCCTGAAGGAGAGGCAAGAGGTATTGTTCTTGGTTTGGTTTGTTTCTTTGTTTGTTAAAGCTCTAGCAACAAAATTTTTGGTCGAATTCATACCAAATTTGGTGTATAGATTGCTAGTGACCCAGTATAGATGTCATTACATTTTGGGAAAAATAGGTAAAAAAAGTTTATTTTTTGTGAATTTTTAAAATCTTTTTTTGTCTCCCCATTTACTTATAAGGGGCAGAATTTTACCTCTGTAGCAGAAAACTATTGGTTGAACTGATAATAAATTGGGTTTATAGATTGCCAGTGACCCAGAGTAGATGTGATTACATTTTGAGAAAAAGTAGGGTCAAAGTTCAAATTGTTGTATGAATTTTTTTAATGTTTTGGCTTCTGTCATTTACATATAATGGGCAAAATTTCAAATGTCTATAAAAACAGAGAGAGAGAGAGAGAGAGAGAGAGAGAGAGAGAGAGGGGCTGACTGTGTCCCCTGAAGATGAGTTTGAGACCCCTGCTCTGTGGTAAAAACACTTCCCCTCCAGGCCACTAGCTGGCAGCACTGCGTCAGAAAAACTCATGTTTGCGGAAGTAGTTGACGGCATACGTTCGTCACGTGGTCTTTGGCATGTTTCTAGTTTGGTGAGAGCTAGTTTCTTTATTAAATCAGTGTAAAGGAACTTGGTATTAATACGTGAGCTCAACAGTGACAGTTTATAACTCATCTGATGGAGGTTTGATTGTCGTCTCCTGGTTTGTTACACAGATGTTAGTTGCTAGCTTACGTGCCTGTGGTTAACACGCTTTTGGGGATATTATTGGATCCAAAGGGGTCAAAACAAACATGGCCCGACCTCTCCAGATCCTGTCCTTGCTATCCAGGGTTGGATCTTTGTCACCGATGCCCTCGGCTACTTTTACCGGCCGTCGGTTTGTAAGTAAAGGCGTCAACAGGACATGGACCGGACTGACCCAAAGAGACAGAGCTTCAGCTTACAGCGATGAAGGGGAGGAGGAACTGGAGGATGTAGAAGACAAGCTGCAGGCCCTGCTCAAGTAAGGATCAGCAGGACCATCACTAAGAGAAAAAAAACAATCATTTTTTTATTGTAACTTTTGAACATACAGTACAATATACAAACTCTTACAGAGGACATTTCAATAATGCCAAAAAATAAATGCAAAGAATATAAGGAGCAAGCAAAGCAACCAAAAAATACCAAAAGAAAAAGGGAGCTGTAAAACAAGTGTAGTATAAAAATGTTTAAATAAATAACAAACAGTGGAACAGACTTTAAAAAGTCAAAACAACAAATATTGCTTAATTTCAGTGTGTAATTTTTTGGCAGATTTTTGAGACTTACTTTTTTGAAATGATGAAAAGAGCAATTTAAAATAATTTATGAACCAACTAAAGGAGGGCTTTGAATTTTTCCATTTACTGCAATGAATATGATATTTACCCAAAATACTAATTATATTAATAAGATCAGGAATAGAAGAATTCTAATTATAACTAAAATAGAGACTATCAACAGTATTGAGCATAATAAACTAATCTGTGGTGTTCTAATGTGTGTCATGTTTTCCAGTGAGGGGCGGAAGAGGCAGAAGACTGTGAAGTATCAAATACTGAGGAGGAAGATGACCCCCCCAGGAGCACCAGAGAGGAGTTTAACCTGGGATGCTATTGAGCAAATCAGGTGATCTCTCATGGAAAATGTCTTAGTAAATCACTGAAACATTGGTAGATGAATTGATTTTTCAATTTATTACCAAGTGTTGTGCTGAATTCTGCAAACATCAGCTAACCAGCACTTTTGTCATTGTTTTCCAATTCATCTTATTGAAATATGTAAGATATGACATATTTAATTTCTGAGGTAGATAATCTCTAAAATACAATTTGAGTAAAGCCGACATCCAGTCATCAATAAAGATTTTTTTCAGTTTATTTTTTAGCACTTTATCCATCCAGTGGTTTAGTTTTATAGCTATATTATATTGACTGAGGTTTTCCAACTTAATATGGTACCTACTGTCAGCTATGGCTTGTAATGGGCCAATCTGGTGTATACACCATGATTTAATTTGTTTCATGTGTCTCAACAAATTTTAATGTTTATTAACTCAGCACTCATCTATTTACAATTCCAAGCTTTTTCTGAACCAATTTCATCACGTCGTAGTATTAAAATGCAGCTCCAGAGATTGGAATATTGCGTTATTTTATTTTCTACACTTTTACAAACATTTTACTTTTAGTGTAAATAAAGCTTAAACGATGTTCTATATTTTTATTATGTCATACTTTTTATGCAAGACCAATAATGCATTAGTCTTTTCCTCTCTGTATTCTGAATTTACTCCCTCATTTCTTTCACTCATCCCAAACTTAATTGTGTCACATCAATGGTAGGAGTTATATTTCTACTTTTTAGCTTCATAGTCAATATTTATTGAGTGGAATAACTGTCTTTGGATATTTAACATGATCTGACCAAATGTGTTTAATGTTTTTCTGATCAAAGTGTATATGTGTCGATAAAATAAAACCTCATATTCTTATAGATATCTAAAGGCGGAGCAGCCTGAGGAGTGGACAGTAAAGCGTCTCGCAGAAGGCTTCTCCGTCAGCCCTGATGTCATCCATCGAGTTCTCAGGACCAAGTTCATCCCCAGTCCTGAAAGAAAAGCCAAACAGGACACTAAAGTGATGGTGCAACTCAATCAGCAGACTTTGCCATCAGGTGTTGTAAAAATGCAGGAAAGACAGAGACTGACTGGTAACAGCGCAGCAGCCCTACTCCCACCTGGAAACACAGAAAGCACTGTGGTCCCCGTGGGAAACCAGGCTCTGACGCTACGAGGTGAAGGTTCAGGATCCCTGACCATGAGTCCGGTTCCAGTTGCTGCTCTGGGTAGATCACCGGCAGCAGATACTAGTAAACACACCTTAGTAAGATCTACAAAGGAAGATGACACAGCCAGCAGAGTTACAGAGGAGGAAGAAGAGGAGAGCTGGGATGGACAGGTTCTGACAGAAGAACAACTTGAACAGTGTATGGAGACCCTGACGCTCTCTCCTGTGGTGCAAGTTGGAAATGATTTCTTTGATGCAGAAGGAACGTTTTTGTATAGAATCTGAGGATTTGCAACAAGTGACGTTAATAAATGAATGCGTAGTATTTGTCTATTAATAACTGGCCAGCAGAATAAATAATTAATACAAGGCTATTGGTCCAATCTTTTGGCTTGTATTATTACTAAGGGTGTCACTGAACAGTCTGTCACCAGTTCAGCAGGAAAATTCGAGTTCATCTCATGATAGTTGTAGGAATTTGATGACATGCAGATTTGTTCAAATGAGCTTTTTCCTTAAATTCTGTAAGTTTACAAGTTGTAACTAGACCCACTCTTTCCATACATGTCATAAGAACTTTAGTAATTTAAAATGCAAAAATTGAACTTTATTTCATAATTCTAACAGTTCCATTTATTTGATCCCTTTCAGGGTTTTATCACTGTAGTAATGTCAGGTTAATAAAAACATCAGGAACCAGGACTATCATGGGTCAGCAGACAAGTTATGTGAAGTCGAGTTGAAAATTTATTTTTAAAAAAATTTCTACAATAAGGCAAAAAGCAAGAGCAGTGTATGATTCTCAGCAATTTTAAAAAAAAGGAATTTTCAATGATCCTTTCAGAATGTTAAACTAACAATCTAAGAGACCAGCCACAGAAAGTAATCAAGTTCACACACAAAAAAACAACTGTGTGGACACAAAATTGTCAAAGAAAGACCCAGAGTCAGCTTTGGAGCAACTCCACATTTTATTAATAGAAAAGTTGTAGTTTAGTAGAGGCGCTGTGGTTTGCCCATGGTGCTCTTCACGTACAGGGCGCGCACATTCTGCCAGTTCTTCTTCAGCAGAGACACAAGGAAGTTGACGGCCAGGTGGATGTTGTACACCAGCTCATCCTCACTCATCTTCACATGTCCTACAGCCACAGCCAGACAGAGCACCTACAGGACGATACAAGACGGTCAATGCACAGATCACGCACTGAAAACTAGAGTCAGCATCTATCTATGAAATTCCATTCTTGTGCAAAAGCATGTTTTGTTCTGTTAAATGTACCTTCTTCATCTGGAATTTGATGGTGGATTTGACCTCGTCCACCTTGGTATTCAGGTTCTCATTGTGGGTGAGCAGGGAGGGGAACTTGCCGGCCTTGTTCAGCCCAGGGCCCAGGATACGAGGGATCTGCTTGATCAGAGACTCAGAGGCCAGGAAGGCATCATATTTCTTGGCTAAAGGGAAGGGGAGACAAGGACAAATGTTCAACTAACACTCTGACTTTTTTTCATGAATTAAAAAAAAAAATTATAAAACCACGCACCAAGCTTCTTGACCAGCTTTTTGTTCTTGTTGAGCTTCTTGAGGGCCTCAATGTCCATGTGTGGCATGTCGGCAGCTTTGGCCTCATCACAGTGCTGCTGGTCTCCCAGGACACACACTGAGAACTTTGGCCTGGGCAGAGTCTTCAGCCTGCAGAAGAACAAGGCGATTAACAAAGATGTGAACACCACTTCAAAGCCAAAGGAGTCCGCTGACAGTGAAGCAGAGTATGGACAGATTTCACAACATCAGTGATTTACAAAATGGAGACAGACATCACATCCAAACATTTAGTCACAAATATTATGCATTTGGAATTTCAAGTTGCTTACAACTATCTACCTGGCAGTAGGGGTCTAATGAAATTTTAATATACTTTTGTTTCATGATACTATATCAATTATATAAAAAAAAAACCTCACTAGATCACCATCCCAGATTTGTGACATATTGATTCATTTTATAAAAAACTATTTGAGATATGGTGCATGGTAGTTTGTTTAAAAAAATGTTCTGTCCTATATAGAATGACTTTCTAAAACTTACAATACCACAAGGAAGTTGAATGAACAGAGTTCTAACTGCAGTATCTCAATTGAATCTGAATTGTGTGATACATACATGTACTGTGCAACCAATATAGAACCAGTACAGTACTTATCTACAGATGGTTTGACCAAGGCTCCTTTCCTAAATCATCTGTTAAAGATCTTAAATAAGTCAAATATTAAATCCCATGTGGTTTAGTCATTAAATATAATTTGATTTATAATAAGATTAACATGCTCTAACATCTCCAAATGACACCCATGCTTTTCCACCTGATTTTACTGTGTAGTAGAAAATTTCTTACCCATACCGCAACCACGGCCGGTGTCTTCAGTAGTTACAATATAAATTGGTCGGCTTGATGACATGAGCTGAGCTCAGCCACCAAAAGCCTCCCCTCATGTTTTAAGACCCAGGGTAGGGGTCCGCCTGCTTCGCCTCACCAGCCGAGGCTGGGTCAGCTCAGTCAGACTACCCAGAGTACTTCTCCATGTCTGCCCCTGGCCTGTCAAGACTACTTTTGTAATGGTCAACATCACTCTTAAGCCACATATGAAAGACTGTATAAAGCTCAGACAGGGCTGGAAGCACACAGGGAGAAGGTTGGGTGAGACATTAAAAGGTCGAACCTGACTGTGCCGGAGAAACGCTTGTCCTTCTGGGGATCATAGTTTTTCAGGCTGATCTGCAGCTCCACCGTCTCAACAAACCTAAAGAACACAGTACGTTAGGCCTCGTATCCACTTTGGCATTTAAATGCAAGAACTGAACTGGAGCACTTACTTTCTTGGCTTGGTCAAGGAGCCCTGCAGGACCTCCTTCACGGCTTCGTACAACGTATCTCTGGAGACCTTACTGCAACACAAAAATACACATTTTATAGACACGTATGAACCAAACATATTCTAGTTGGTAAGTTATAAGACCTAGAACAGTTTCTGCTTGGGACTACAGAAACAACTTAAGACTGATGAAAATGCACAATAAATTATAAACCATCCATTCTAGATATTTAGTCAAAAATTAACATTTCCATTGTCCAATTTTACAGCTGTATAGTTTTTCAATGCCAACAAATATTTTATCTTCCAACACTTGTTACTTTTACAAAACCCAAATGTTTCTTGAAAATTTGACAACGTAATGCGTTTACATAATTAGGTACAAAAACGTCATACTTAATGGCTCGTAAACGGTGCATTTAAAATTCGAAATCCTTTAATTTACTTCATCTCATTCTGAAAATGGGCATTTTTGTCAGTCTGTCATTTCCAGACACTTTAACTACAGCTGCTCAGCTCAAGTCAGTATTAGCTCTCCGATAACGAAAAATATCCAAACAAATATCCTATAAAGTCATCCGAAACAAATTATATATCTATCCAACAGAGAGTTGGTGATTTTGGTGTTTTCAAATCGGTGGATGACAGTGGATTACACTTCGGAAATTTAACGTGGGATTCTTCACCCGCCATGAACCGGCTCCATACGTAACAGTTATAGAGGCACCATTCTCTAAAATACACTCAATCAACACAACAAATGGCAGGGACGGTAACGGTATGAACATTTTAATCAAAACGTAACATCGCATGTGAGACAAGGTTAGTTGTATTTCTTTTTCTGTGAAATCGGCTCTAACCTCATCTTGGTAGCTTGTCCCTCTCGTCTTGCTACGGTGAAAAGGAAGTTCTGGAGGAAGTTACGTGTATTAAAGGGGGGCTCGCATGACGTCATCGAAATGCGACGCTGCATTCAATAAAACTATAGCTTTCGTCTTTTTTTCTTTTTTAAAAAACGTTTTTGTTTTTACCTTTTTCCTCTTTCTTTAACGATTTAATTTACTTGTTTTTTAAAATCTCTCTCTCCGTAATATTTACCCTAGAAGTACTTCGGCCTTTTGGCACCCTCAGTGTGCCTTTTGTATGTACATAATGCTCTGTTTAAATGTGTCAATTGGTTCTGTACAGTTCATGAATAAAATGCAGGACTCACACGCATTTCAACCCGTTCACACAGCGTTATTTAGTCCAAAATGAAACTGTATTAGTCAGTGGAGGACATTGATTCTGCATTCAGGGCCTTTTCCCACCACAGGGTCCATCAGAAAATTGAAATGGGGAAAAATATAATTTAATTAATCTATTTTGGCATCTTTCAATATTTCTGATTTTGCCTTTATATATTACAAATGTTAACTAAAGTCTTCCTGTGTTTGATGCACTTTATCTTACACTTTAACATATTGGACCCATAAATACACAAAAATAATAGTATTCAACTTGGGGGGAAAATCCTTTTTTTTTTTAAGCTATGAAAACATAAATTTATCTATTAATATCACTTATTTTTTGGTAATTCTGATATGGCATTGTAAGTTTCAAATATATTGTGTTTTAAATCCATACTTCTTATTTTATCTTCAGCTCCTCCTGTTTTTAAGTAGACTTCCCTGTTTTTAATTCATCTTTGTCACTTTTACTTTTTGGTATTTCTCACATGGCCATTATAGGTTTCAAATGTTTTGCTTTGTCTCAGCTATATTGTAAATGAGGTTAATTCCTTAATATATTTCCAAGTTTAAATGAAGGTTAATGACAATAATAATCTCCAGGTTTACATGGTCGATCAATGTCGAACAAATCCTTTTTTTTATGCTTCAATCAACATGGAGGTTTAAAGTTCAAATGTTTCTCAAGGCATCCACAACAAACTGTAGACTTAGAAACTGTAGATTGTTTAAGTGCAACCTGGTGAGCAAGGAAATAGTGAACTAATGCTACTGTAATAGTTGTAGAGCCTCTTCAAACATCCACAAAAATTGTGTCCTTGCATGATATGGTTTGTAAATTTTCTTTCATATAAGCCTCACTGGTTGGAACACATCAGTTATATTAGTTATGTATGCAAATTGACTATTTAATCACTGATGATTTTACAAAACCGAAAACAGGACTCATTTGTGTAAGCAACCAAACTACAAAGCTTAAGTTACTTATTTCAAGAGGTTAATTCTATTTAGATTGTGGTATAAATTCCAACAGAAGTTTCACTGAAGCTCAAGAAATATATCTCCAAAATTTTTTACAAACACATTTAAAATCTCCCAAACGGATGTGGGCAAATGTGTTAGGATCCGACAAAGCCAAGGCTGAATTTTTATCCATATTTCCAAACGGTAGATTTGGTGCAGTCGCCTCCAGTGAAGCATCATGCTTTGGGCTGGTTTTGTTCAGCTGGAACTGGGGCCTTAGATAACGTGGAGGGAATTCTGAACCGTTCCAATGAAGTCAGC
>JAPTYQ010000028.1:20263906-20278377 GCA_029814465.1 Ostorhinchus cyanosoma | reverse complement strand
TGTAGGAAAAACCATCCAGCTCTCAGACAAATTATAAATTTTAACTGGACATAAACAACTACCCCCCCCCCCCCCAGCCTTGATGACAGTTGGTTGTATCTGCTGTAGATACTCACCTGCTCATGGTCTGATTAAGACTGGCCACTAAAGCACCAATGGACCGTCTTCCAGCGGTAGTGTCATGGTAGCAGTCAATCCCAACAACCATCAGCTGTTTGAGCTACACAGTTTCACAAAGGTAAAAGATTGAAGTGGAAGTTACGCAAACAAAATCAAACTGGCGATGACCATGATATAGTCCATTAGTTGTAAATGTCCTTCTTCGCTAGTACATGGCTTTTAAGTGGACAAACCTATATTAGATGTCAAATCAGAAGAATATGATAAAGAAATTTGTTTAAATTCTATGACTGGAGTGGAAAGTTTGAGTCTCATTCACCCACCCCACCCCAAAACCTTGTGCCCTATGTGAACAGGACAATTTTTATTTAATTGTACATATTAAAATTTCTGTCCTACGTAACAATTTATGAAACTGACTTACAGGAATTTCCACACTCCACAGTTCTCCTCCTATTTTGCAAGCCATCTGAAGGATAATCTTGGTAGCCACAGTCATGATGGTCTTGCTATTACTGATGGTGCGCAACACTACGCACTGGCTGGGAACAGGACAGTCCACACAAAGGTACTTCTTCACACAGTCATACTTGTCTTTCCTATTGTTGGGAAGGATCACTACCACCTACAGTAGCACAAGGGAATAGTGTCAATGTCACACACATGACATTATGCCTTCTTGAGTACAGTTACATGTGTACAGTAACCAGCGTAAACTTTTAACACACTGTAAATAATTCAAATGAAACACCTGTAAATCAAATGATGTTCATTTTAAGTTTAATTTACACAAGTTACAGCATGGAACATGATGAAAAGAGTTTTGTAAAAGTTTCCCCACTAACCATTTGCGTCTGTGGTCCCACATTTTGCTGCAGGGCTCTGAGGAGAGACTCCTGATGATCATTGTATTCAATCCTGATAAAGACAGCAAACAATTACACACATCCAGCTGTTCAGAGATCACCGTGTCAAAAAATGTTTATGGATTTTGAACTGTGAGAATTGATCATTGTGCATACATTACTTAGGCATTTCAGCTCTGTAAGGCTGAAATACACATATACAGTATAAGCAAAACACACTGTGCTAGAACTTACATCACAGGCCTTCTCATTCTGATGCCAAACGGGCCGGAGGCTCTTTCCATGGACTGTAAAAGCGACTGGACTGCGTTGCCAGCGTGACGAGTGTGAAATAACATGAAGTTGTTTAACGGAGGAGAATGGATCACAGGCAACCCCCGCATCTCCTTGCTCCACTCAGCTTTCGATGCACTGAACTCATACTAGGGGTTCACAAGATCCTTAATTTCTTTAAGGTCATATTAACAAATGCCTTTAATTCATTCAATATGTAACATTTATTTGCGATTACATCGTACCGATCTGGATCCCTGTACAATCTTCTCTGATGGTAGCACTCTGGCCTTCAGACTGAGGAGCTGCTTATCAAAAGCCAGTCCCCAACTATCCAACTCTGCCTGTGCATCAGCGTCCCTATGAAAAAATTACTGACTTTATACAAACCCCAAAAATGTCACAAAATCTGTAATTGTTAAAATGTTACATTTCAAATTCAACTACTTGCTTTTGACTGTTTAAGAACAGAGAAATTAGGATTGTGGGTGCTAAAACTGATCAATCCAATGTTGTCAATTTTCATTGCCTTCACTGCCTGTGGAATCATGCTGTCACTGAAGCTAGGAATGTCTTGGCCAAGCTCTCAGACAAACATGTTTTTACCAGCAACACATGACTATGACCTACTTCTGTATGGTCGAAATAAATCTGTTGAGGCGAGCCTCCCTCTGCTCTGGTTTCAGTCTGGTGTAATCGCCTAAGTCCTTCATGATTTTGAAATCTCCTCTCATTTTGTCCGTCAGGCCTGTAAAGCACATTGACCTGTTATTTCAAAGACAACCTAAGACTAAATGGTTTCCATTTACCACTGGCAACAACTAAATTGTCCAAACAGTGCACACAATGACCTGTAAGGTAGCACAGCTCAGGGATGAGCATGGCTGGACCAGGAGGAGGAGCCCCCGCAGGGCCCATTTTCTTAATATGGCTGATCAGTAGTGCCTGGTTCCCATCGGTGATGTCAATACCATATTGCTGAGGACAAAAACAAGCATGTGAATGCTGGCTGGAAAATAAGCCTTGGGTCATTTAATCAGATTTTTAATGATGCTATATATTCCCTCAAGATTCCATCATACTGCGCCACAATTTTTGATCAAAATAAAATTACTTATTTTATTGTGTTTGAGTGCTAGTGTACTTTAATCCTCCACTTACAAAACACTTCTACAGAACATGTGAAACCTACAGATTTGTAGTAGTTCTTGAAGGAAATTTCTTTATCTCCTCTCTTAAATGTGTTGGTTGGTGTGTGATCCCATGCAATGTCATCAATCCTGTAAGTCTTGTTGTTGTACCTGAAAATGTTAAACAAGAGTAGAAGTCCAACACATCTATCACATCAACAACAGATAAACATGGGTAAGTTATTGCATAGTTTTTGACATGTGGGTCTTACTTGGTGAGGACTATGAGGCCAACAAGCTCTTTGGCACAGATGTCATGAAAACGCTGACTTCCACACTGCTGTCCAATGCTATACATGAAGTCAAGGACTGTCTCACTGCGCAGCACCTTGTGGCTCACGTCGGTTGACAGCAAGATGGCTGATTCATATTGCAAGATGGCTGTCGCGTAGCCAGGCCAGATGGTCAACCTAAAACAGTTATTTAGCAGGATCATCAGATTTTTATCATTAGTGCAAATGAAATGTCACTTTCAATCTGAAAGTCAGCTATTAACACAACCTCACATATGTTTTACTAGCGTGTGTCTGACACTGAATCATCTTAATCTTTAACATAACATGATCACACTTAAAAACCCTTGAGCTTCAGTCCACACCAAAGTTTTTGCACATACGGACGACAAAGTGATGACAATACCCTGTGTTGAAGGCAAATAGCCAGTGTTCACTAATGAATTGACAGGAGAGTAGTTGTAATCTTATAATTGTAATTTTAATCATATATTAATAGAGCTAACACAGCAAGCAAAGAACTGTTCAAGTTAATTACGTTTCACAGAACATAGTTTCACTATTTTGACAACGATCAAATAGGCTCACTCTAGAGTTGGATTGGTATTTAGAAAATCCAAATGATGACTTTCAATACCATACACGATAAAAGGGTGTGTGCTCTTTAGCCAAATAAAAAGTCCAGACTTTCAAAGCTTATCCCCCCAGACCTTGACTTAATGTACTTTTATACTCGTATGCCTATTTTAGTTGAGACTGTACCTGTTGTGTGTAGTAGTAAAGTTCATTTTAATAAATGAATGAACACATGCATAATTCCCAGTAAATTATGTTTTACTGACAAACAAAACATGCTACAGTTTGTTATTTAACCAACAGATGCTTTAAATGCAGGCACTATAATGCACGGTACAACCCTGCAGATGTCTGGCAAAGACAGTAACCGTTTAACAGGACAGAACTGCATATTTACAACGTACAATAATAAATGAGGGAGCACACCTTCAATACTTTTTAAATTAGCATACTTATAGTCTCACTATTTACTGATTACTAATGTTATACAAATGTAAGTCAAACAATATTATATTCTTTATTATTAGGATCCCCATTAGCTGATGCAGAACATCAGCTACTTTTCCTGGGGTCCATATTAAATAATATAATAATATTGGTCCAAAAATGACAAAGATACCTGTGCTGTGGGATGTTTAGTGGATCATTTGGGTTGTAGTAGTTGCGTCCAATCTGCTGCATTTTGAGGATTCTCAAAATCCTGTAGAAATAGAACATGCCGTCTACAAAACTACAAACTTATGTTAAATCAGATTTAATTACTTGCACTAAATGGTCAAATGCACAACTTATAAGTCCATTACTTTTCCAAGGTCAGTAAAATGTTTGAATTTAACATCAATACTAACCTTCTGAATATGATGTTGTAAAATTGGATGCACACTGGAGACGTGGGTGGCAGTTCGTTTGTCAGGGTGACAGTTATCTGAACCTTTTCTCCATTCTTCGTCTCACTGTGGAGCACAGTCTCCTACACACAAGGGCATATATTTCAGTACAAAGGAGGAAACCAGTCATAACTTGAGATAACTCAAACATGAACCACCATTTACTGGACATGAATTGATTAAACTCTAATTCACCACCACAACCCAGAGAGTGATTTTGTTATTTTACATTTTCTGGTATTTTCTAACACTTATTACTTACAAGCTGTAAGCAATTCTAGAAGACACTTGGAGTACCTTGCTGTGCAGCCTGTGGGGTAGAAAAAGCAGAGCTCCATCAAAGCTCTGTGCTTTGCCCAGTAACTGGTCATGCTGGTAAAGGAGTGCTGTTCTCAGGCGACGAGACTCCATTGGTGGTTTGAAGTCCACATGGTACTGATACAGAACCCACTGGGGGCGGGACAGGATTCGAAAGTAGTTGGATGTCAACACAATCATAGAACCAGATGTACCTGGAAAAAAAAGTAAGAAAATTTAATTGACTGCATGAAACTTTTGTCGCTGCGTATTCAAGAGTGAAAAAATACACTGAATAGGGTACAACAAAAGAAAATGACTTAAATGACAGACCAGATTTTGACTCTTTGACATGTTCCATCGCCATCCTGGTGTTGACATTAACATCATGAAAATCCCGGCGGCGTCCACCTCGTTCTCCAAGCTTTACCTGCTGAAAACCAACTGAGATCTGCGAAAGAGCTAATTAAAAAACAAAAAAAAAAAAACAAGGCTGTCTGGTTCTGCTGTTTACATTAAAACATCAAACATGAAAATAGCAGGGTGACAACTTTGGTTTCGTTCTACCTTCTGTGGCATATGCTGCTGGAGCACCTTTCTGCCTCCCTCTACCGCTCCGATCAGCCTCGGAAGCCAAGGCAGCTGATGGTGCAGGCTCTCTAGCTTGGCTCTGGAAGAGAGGCAAATGACAGTCAACAGTTTTCTTAGGAAACATTTCATTTCTTAGGGCAAGTCATATCATTTCTCTTACACAATTAATCAACAGGTGCATTACTTCAAACCTTTCAAAGCTATTAGTGCAAATTACCCAAGAACAGAAGTAAACAGCTATCAGTCCCTTACTGACCCAAACAGCTGGATGAGGAATTAGCCTCAATGGTTTCATACATCAATTTATTCCACCAAGTTGTTATGTACAGTGTTCCATCGTGTCAGACCTTTATAGAAAAGGCCCAAGATATCTGATGCAAGATCTGAACATGCTGCATAAAGCCTGCAATATATGCTGTAAGAACAGAGAAATTTGTCTTGAGGTGGCAAGAACAAGAGATATTTTGGCCAGGACATCTCATCCTAATGAGGATAAGTGTATATGTGTATATAGTTGGATGCAAAGATAATTTCATCTTCCCTTCAGGATATTTATCTTCTCTTTTTATAGATATTTTATCTTCCATTTTTATCTAGTTATTTATTTTAAGTAAAAGTTTTAACTTTATACAATATTTATTTCACACTGTTGTATTTGAACTGCAAGCTGGTTGAGAAATAATATTACATTCTCTTGTGTAATTACATATGGAAATGTTCCATCACTTTTCCACATTGACCATGCCTACTTAGAATTTCTGACCAATCACGCAATAGATTCCACACACTGCACAAGAAGAAAGTTCTGTCCAGAAAGGTGTGTCAAGGCCAAGTTGCAACAACTTCCAAACCTGCTGTGACTAGAAAATTTTCTTTTCTCAGATTATGTAACAGGCCTAATACTAACCAAGCACAATACGTTATACGAGGACAGACAGCATCCATTTTAACATGGTAATTAACTTTCATTCCCATCTGCACATCATAAACCCCCTTCTCATTTCTCAATTAGTCCCTCCCACCCAAATAAACTGAGTAGAGGCATTTGACAAGATGAGACAATTTTGTCCAAGGATTGTCACTTCAAGGGTCAGTTAAATATTACATGGAAACCATGCATTAGCTGTTGTGTTATACCACTGCATTTCATGATCTGACAAATGAGTGCTCATTGAAACTTTCGATAGCCTTCTGACTCACTTCACAATGTGGCATAATATTTGTGTAGGCAATGTGCAGATGTCATATTATTTAATGTCAAACGTTATTTTATTTAATGCCAACGGTGGATTGCACATTTAATTATTTCAGGTAACTAATACCACTTCAAATAGAGAAAACAAATTTTTAATTTCATGCTCCTATCAGGGTTTGTATAACCCATGCAGGTATCACGCCTTAGGTCTAACCCCCAACAAGACTTCTACTATGACACTCTCCACCATTTTTAAGGTTCCCAGTGACTATGGAACAAAGTAGGTGGGATGTGACACTGGGATGGCTAGTGTCTTCATTTGAGTAGAGATGCAGATGATCAGATAGGTACTGATGTTATACATTACATTACTACGTGAATTATCTCACTGTATCCTAAATACATGCTGAATAATTACTGAAGTCTCCCATGAGCTATGCCTACTTTTTGATCTGTTAAGTGACATATTTTAAGTACTTTTACTCGTTTCATTTGTATGGTATTTCAGCCCTCTTAATAATTCATCCCCATATTTGTTTGAAACCTATAGATTCTTTTCAATTTAAAAATTTTCATCCCCCTCCCATCTCCAAATGTGTTGGTTGTGAATGTTATGGTAGACTCATTAGATATTTGCAGTTTTCCTACAGATTTCTACAAGTTAAATTTAAGACTTTTTAAAGATTTAAAACACTTTAATGCCCATTTTACAGCCATACTGGCAAAAATTTGTGACTCCTACAATTTGGGAAAATGTATTTATTTACTCCAACGATTCCCACCATTAGGAGTCATTTCTCACTGGGGGGCTGCAAAGTTAGCAATACCTGTTGCTCAATTTCAATATTAATTGTTGGATTGGAGCAGGTGTAACCGAGTAGACTAATGTTACTTACTTTGCAGCTTGGACATTTAACAGATTTATTTTAACACAGTACACTGAGCGAGTTTACGGCAACATAGCTTAAGACCTACCATATCAAATTTAAAACCTTTTAAAGACTTTTTTAGGGTATTAAATACAGATGTACAAATTAAAGACTTTTTAAAAACCCTGGGAACTTCTCTTGAGCAAAATAGAGTCTTTAACTCTCAGGGACTGTTGCATGTTTTTCCATTTTTACCCTTGGCTACACTGGCTGCAAGGTACCGTCATAAGTTGGTAGTCCTGTCTGTCTATCCACAAACTTTGCCATGCACTGATAAGTCAGGCCACTAGGGCCAGGCTCCCAAAGAGTTGGCTGGAGTTGGCCGTATAGACGCCGCTGATATCTGCAAGTACTTGAACCACACTCAATGCGGTCCCAAAAACATGATAGTGCACAGCATGGTTTAAAAAAAAGAGGGATGAAGGAAAATGCCTCTGTAAACCATGATCTGGAAAAGCAAACACTGGAGTTTCAACTTCCTGTCCAGTTTCACTGCGGCTTGAAAGTGGAGACACAGAGTGGAGAAATGTGTGAGAGAAATGGAACTAAACAAGAATAACTTTCACCGATATTTAGCTCAAACCTGTGAAAATAACACCAATGTTAACACAAATGTTATTAATGCAATGTTAACAGTCCAGCCGGCTCTGGGTGTTGGCAACACCGGTGGCTGCCGAGGGCGCAAATTTACAGACAAAAAACCAAATGACAATAAAATAAAAATATATAAATTAGAATATTTGTACAATAACCTGAAACGCACCCTTTACACTTCCTTAACATGTTTTCTCTTGAATAAATCATAATTAGTGGATTCTGTCATTAACATTTATTTCTTATTCACTATCAAATGCATGGCACCAACTCACATCATCTCTTAAACATGCAAAGTATCTAAACAGATTAAATTATTTCTCATTGTGCATTTATTACTCTTAGACTTATGGTTCATTTAATTCTTTATCACTATATGTACTGATTTGGATCATTTTTGTAATCCTTTATACATGTATTATACAACCTAATTCCAGCATTAACAGATGGTCTCAAACATTTTAGATATTGCTGTCCGAAATGCACTGTGCAGAGTGCGCCCCCCCACACACAAACACACAATTTCAATTCCACAGGAAACACTAGAATGTGTTCATGCAAATGGCATGACTTGTTAAGAGTGTTTTTATTCGACCTTGTTATATATATATCCTGAAAAGATAACTTATACATGTATATCTTCACTATTTTACCTGTTAGCATTACAGCAAAAAACATTTTTGAGACCAAATTTTATTTTAGGCTATGACTTTATTATTTTACTGGATTGGCTTGCTTGTGATCATACTGAACTGTATGTGACCCCTGAAATAAAATGAGTTTGACGCCTGTTACACAGTTTGTAATAATTCAATACATTATCTTACACAGTTTAATGTTACCTTAAGATTTTACTACTCAATTGTTGATAAAACAGGTCAAATCATCCTTAATATCTACAGCAGTAAAATCCAACACACACACAAAAACTAATTACGTATTACATGATTTAAGTAAATTTCACTAAATACACCTACAAGATGCTACTCCATCAACATTTTCGGTGCTTTGATGCATTGTGGAATATTATCCCACTGTCATACAATTGTACTCGGGTGAAGGCTGTGAATACTTCCTCCATTTTACTTACTGCTCCAGGGGCCGCAGTCTCTTGACCACGGGCCCTTCCTCTTGACCTTGCTCTTGCCCGGCCGGTCATTTCCACACACAAGTGAGTCAACTGCAGGGAACTAATAAAAACCAAAGATTAATGTAAAAAAAAAAAAAATCAAATAAAAAATTTTGAGGGAAAAAAATTAAATAAATGGTTTTAAGGACCTACATTAATACTAAAAAATGGACACTGAATGTGCACTGATTAAACTGTAAAGTTTATCATGTCAAACACAGGTAATTAACTTTACTAACCATTAAATTATCATCAGAAATTCAACTGTTACATAAAAACGTCCAATTAAATCGCCTTTTTACAAATAAGTGCACTACATCGTGGCATCAGCTAAGCTAACTGGCGAGGCCTAGCTAATTATGTTAATCGACGCCGACTAACGTAAGCTAATAGCAATGCCTCGATTTCGATTAAAAAAACTTTATCAAATAAAACATATTCGTGAGAGTTAATATTTAAATATACTTTTTTGGTTAAATTTACATGTTACTTACGTTTCAAAGATATCGCTGTTCGACACGTGTCTGCACGCGCTCAACCAACAAGTGAAAATGCGTAATGAGCCTGTTCACACCCAAAATCTTACGCCCGTGCCGACTAAACATAACCAACACATATCTCGACTTTAAATAATGGGAGAATTACCTAGTTCAAAAAACTATTAAAAACAATCATAGTGTAAGCAACTGTGAAGGAATGATGGAAGAGTAAAAAGCTTACAAAAAGTCTAAGAACTACTTTTTTGGTCGCAGTGATACAGATATGATGTTGTGTGTATTTTCTACGTGATCTCCGCTTTGTCCGCTAGGTGACAGCAAAGACCACATTCTAAACACACAGAGGCATCCACAACGGTTTCCATTGGCCTTGTTTCTGCGTTGAAAGGTCTGAGAATAAAACGCAATTGGTTGCATCGATCAGCAACACTCCATTTTTTAATTCAGTAAATGGATAGGGGAAAAAAAATCCAATTTACATCTACAGTAAATGTATAATTTAATAGTGTTTCATTTTAGTTGAACGCTGAATGTATATTTCTGCATTTCTTTCAAGGAAATTAAATATTTTGCCATGATAAAGTGATTATACAAACTGCTGTTAATCATCCACCTTACCTAACCACGATATGTATGGATGGATGCATGTATGTATATTACATAAATATTTGTATTTAACAATTAACATGATAAATTCATGTATCAAAAATGACTGAAAAAAGCATTAAAATCTTCAGATAATCCAAATATCAGTCAACAACTTCTTTTTTTTCACTTTTATATAGCAGATTATTTAGTCTTTACACATTTATTAATTTACAAAATAAACTGTAAAATTATTAGAAATCCATCCTGCCACAGAACAAATCAGACAAAACAGACACCACCGAAAAAGTCAGCAACACAATAAATATAGAATACACACAGTCGATCATCATCAACAAAACAAAGAACTTAGAGTATTAAACTATATTGGCAGGAAAACACCTTTGCAAAGGAGTGTAAATGATATAAGAGTTATTCAACATATGTTCTGTAACAGATAATAGAATAAGCCTCAGTGTACACAGTCCTCACAGTTTAGATACCTTAAATGAGTAGTTTTACATGACATACAGTATGTCATGTAAAACCTCAGGCGGGATTTGTATGGTGGCAGTGGTCAGTAAGGGAAAAAAATTATCATGCATGTGTTTTGAAATCAAGCTAAGAAATTGTTGAGAAGAAAGACATATACAGTTTTTTTTCTTTTTTAAATGCCTTTACATGGAATATGTTTTATGTGTGTGTGATTCTTTTCAAAGCAGCTTGCAGAGGCTTTTTGAGGAAGGTCTCATTCAACGTCAGGCAACTGGACAGAGTGTTTCTATGTGCTGCAGTTACCTGGGAAACAAAAGATAAATTACATATACACAATGATTAAAATGACCCCTCCCACTTTCTAATGATATATTGTTTGATTCACTAAAGAAACTCACATGGCTGCTGTATTTGGTGAGGATTGTTAGCATCATTTTGGCAAACTTCACAGATTTTGTAAATTGAGGAGCCTGGCTGACCAGCTGTTTGGTGAATTGTGCAAATAGGTCTTCATGAAGGTCAGGCTGAAAGAAAACAAGAAACTCAGTGACACTGAATATTGTATTGTGACTGTTTTCAAATACATTTTCTCCAAATAAACATCTGATTTACCTTAGAATCTAGTAAGCTGTGGATAATGGAGAGCACTGCCTCACTCCACTGCATTTCAAATGTCATTCTTAAAGAGGAAAAGATACAAGTTTGGATTTTTTATTCACAAATATACAAGAGTCCATTCTGATTCTTGATTTAACATGTACAGCATTCCTGAGAAGGTAATTTATCTAAACATATAATATTACTGGAGGATCACAAGTCTGTAGTGGGGATCCAAGCAGTTTTCTATCAATCTGTTCAGCAGCTCAGCTTGTGGATTCCCTGAAAAACAAAATACATTTACAAACGAAAGCAAGAAGTGTTTTTTCTCCCTATTCCAAGACACAGAATGCCTGCTATTTCCAGGGTTGCTGCTTCATTGCTATCAATGTTAAGCAAAGAACTTAATTATCTACCAACCTGAAAGATTGTGGCACATATACAACATCTTTTCTTAATTTAATAAACAGTAATGAGGAGGTTTTTTGAAGGAAACACCTAACTAGTTACCTAGCAGCTGCAGAGTATGGTTGGGCAAATACAGACATTAATAAGTGCCTCATAATGACCAAGAAAATGCAAAAGAGCAAATAAACAACTAGATAATGGTGAATATGTGTAAATTAAAAGTATTATATTAGATAATAATTAATACAATATTGTAAAGCTCCCACTTAAAGGAGGATTGTCCAGGAATGGATAACAGTTACGATTATATTTCCATTAATAATTCAAATAATCAGTTTTTTGTCAGCTAAGATTTGATTTTGTTAACTTCTCTTCTTTCTGTTTTACAGCAGGCAGTATCCATCATTAATGCACATCTCTACTACAGTCATGGAAAAAATTATTTGACCATCAAAAGTCATCAAAATAATGGTTATGCAATCAAGTCCTAACTCCTTTGTGTATCATGTGACTAAAACAGACAGAAAAGAAAACACAGAATGCCTAAAAGCATTGTTTTTGTCAGTACAATGACATAGATATTGATGTAAGAACTGAAGTGATTTTGGTTATTATCAAGAAAACATGGGAAATGGATAGATATCAGCTCTGAAATTAAACTCTTATGAGCTATTTTTGTTGATATCATTATATTTGTCCAAACAAATGTACCTTTAGTTGTACCAGGCATTAAAATGAACAAGAACTTGAAGAAAACAAGGGTGGTCTAATATTTTTTTCTGCGACTGTATGTCTAAGTGTGGACCAGAGTTAACATTCCCCTAAATTAAAAAGCCCATAACAGACAATACAAACACCCTGGTTATAACAATGGACTTCCTTAGGAGCCACAGAAGGCAGAGGGAAAGCAATAGCATTCTACACCCTCACAGGTAAACATCAACTCAAAGTCGCTAAATGTCCACACTCAACATCTGTCAAAAATTCTTAAATGTGCAGATGTGTTTCCTCACCAATGTTTTTGTCTTCTAGTACTGGACCAATTACAGCATGGCACATGGGTCTGGGATAGGAGCTACATAATGATGTGACTGCACTGAGCAGACATCTGGAGGCCGGTTCTGACAGGGACAGGACCTGCATGTTGACCAGCAGAGCATTCCATCAGTACTTCACAAATATACTGATTTGACCTCATTTATAAATTTGTTGAGATACCTTGTCTAGCAGGAGGCTTTTCAGTAATGTTGCTGCTGTGCTGTAGCTGAGGTCAGGAGAAAGAGCCAAAACATTACTGCACAGTTTAGGCAGAGTCTGCTCTGGTAGGTCGGCTAAACTCAGCATCCGGCATAAAACCTCCACCTAAATTAATGAAGAATAAGGTAATGGAATGCTAGGCATAACTGATAACTCAGGTTAATATTGCAAAAACTGTGACCCAAATAGTTTAAGAAAATACCTGAGGTGGGTCGCAGTCATTCAGCACTTTGAACACATCTGTGGAGCTCGGGTCCCACTGCAATCAAACAACAGGGAACAGATCATGGCACTGGTGTTTCTTTAAATCTGTTCTTCCTTCCTTGAGAAATAAATATTTCTTCTCACCTCTGCTTGATTGTCCAACAGTTCTTTTATTTGAAGAACAGAAACCTGAATAAAGGAGGATACATATATTACGTTACTAATGACATTTTATTCTACAATTGTCTGTTGTTTCTGGTTTTAAATGTTGATATTCCAAATAAAAAATAAACAAACTAATCAGAACATGGGTGAAGAAAACAACTGATTTGGCAGCTGTAAAAATATCACTAGAAGATATCCAATAAAAAAATCCAAATTTGATTCCTTAAATAATAAAATTAATGTTTTGCCCACTTAACATAGAATTAAATAGCTGTTAGCAGCATCTCCTTGTTTCTGACATGGAATGTCAAACAAATCATCTTCATTCATTCTACATTTAAAGTAAAAAGATGAAATAATCATTGGTCAATGCTTTCCAATAATAACTAACCAGTGCCGATCATCTCAAAATGTGATTTCACCTGCTTGTGTCTTACTTTTATTTGCTCAGGCAGAGAATCACATGGTGTATCTGGTGATGGCTGCAGCATATCAGCTGATACTCCAGTGGAAGCACCTTCGAGTATTCGTGACTTGTCCTCAGTCTGGCCCTGATCTCCTGCATCTAGACCCTCACTGCCACACAGATCCATTTTCATCCTTTTACTCTGCTGTCCAGCCTCCTCATTGTCTGATTCTAGAGCAATAAAGCTGCTCATTCTTTTCCTTTGTGTCCCCAGCTCTGATAAACCCAATGCACTTTGAGAAGCAGATGATGACACCATTTGACCATTGAGGCAGCTGGTCCACCCTCCGACCTCGCCAGAGCCACCTAGACGCTGTGACAGGTCCAGGAGTCTCTGGCTACACAGTGGACTGTAAAGAGGGTCCCCACTGTGGGGGCACAGGGTTCTTTCCAGCTGTCTAACCAGAGTTGCGACCCAGGGGTTTGGAGGGGAGTCATGACTGAGACAGTCAAGCAGACGGAAGACTGTGGCCCGAGGAAGAGAAGAGTGGACCAGATGAACGAAGGACAGCAGGTTTTGTTTGAATAATGCTGGGAACAGGCAGACCAAGGGTTTACTGGAGAAATCAGGAAAAAAATTGTGTAAGGCATAGGTCAAAGTAAAATCAAGAGTCTTAGATTAACATGTATAGACATTACTAGTGCATTGTTGTTTTTTATGAGGTGTCTCATAAATTTAAAACACAAGACGGAGCATTTCCGAGTTTTGTCGGGGACTTCAGTAATGGCAATTTAAGTTTTTTTTGTTTTTTTTTTTTAAGAAATTGAATGACATTCCAATATTTAGAAAATTTCCCCAAAGAAACACAACAAATGTGCTGATTAATGTAATGTTAGTCAACAAAATTCTGATTGCAAATTCATGAGTATCATATTACTCCCTGTGGCTAACTACCAGAAAAAACACCAACTGTTGC
>JAPTYQ010000028.1:20241753-20256047 GCA_029814465.1 Ostorhinchus cyanosoma | reverse complement strand
AGCTGTTTCCCTGCAACCAGAATAAAAACATAATACATGGCTGTAGCGAAGGCCCAATCCGACTCAACGCCACCACAGTAGTAAATACTCTTAAAACCAAGAAAAAACTGATTTGGAACAGTTGGCAATCAGAAATAAAATCAACTCATTTTATAGTAGTGAATATTAAAACACTAAGAGGGTTTTTGATCATTCTGTAGTCCTTGTTTTGTGCTGATTATGGGTCATTGTTCACTGTTAGTCTCTTCAAATGTGTATACAAGCACATTGCCAAAGAATTAAAAAAAAAAAAATCTAAAAACAATCAAACCTGTGCTGTTCTTCCATCATTTGTTTCTGCTTGAGTGACCTCAGACCTCTGGACAGACTCCTGAGACGAAGAGTCCAGAGAATCTGCAAAACCAAAGCAAATTAACCTCACATGTGCCCATGACCACAATCCAAATATCAAAACAGGGTTGGCCACATACCTTGTGATTGTTCTTCAGCGGTATGTGCAGCCAGATGTTCTGTGTCCTCTTGTGGATTTGGGACGGTCACCTGGACTCTTCTACTGCATTGCCGTGTGGACGTGGATGTGGATGTGGAAGTGGCCTGAGCCTGCAGCAGAGCCGGCTCTGACCCCCTTCTGTCCGACACAGCATGAACCACACTGGGTGAGGACACACTGGGCACTGAACTCCTTCTACCCACAGCAGTGGAGGCAGCAGCAGCGCCTTCATTCTGAACCACATGGAGGTATCTACAAATAAATAACTCGAATGAATGAATAAACTCAACTTGAAGTGCACTATATGTATGTTGTGAGTTATAACTAAAACCTTACCTGCAGTGTACTCCATACCAGCATGTACCTTTTTGAAAGTACTGGCAGATCTGGATTGAAGGTAACACTGACGATTCATGTAGAAATCTACACCTTAGGCCGAATTTGCAATTACCATTTAAGAAATACCTGTTTAAAAAAAAAGGAGAAAAAAAAGGGGGTGGGGGTCATTATCAGTTACTATATCTTTTATTTTTACCCCCCTCCCCTCTTTGTCACATGCAGTCATACAACATGCTGGTATTTGCTATGAAAACTTCATGGATTTTGTGAGTTAATCTGAGAATATAGTAACAGGTATGACCGAAGTTTGGCGAAATCTGAAGAAAAACCTGTCCACACAAAAAAAAAACCTGAGGGAAAAAAAAATTCGACAGCAGATATCTTTTTAAAATGCCTAAACAGCGAAGTATCCGATTTAATAAATAATTTTAGCTAACACATTAAATCTACACGTTCCCTTCAAAATTGACACGCAAGTTTGTTTACGTACAGTCGGAAATCAGAGCTTTGAGCTACTGCCAAATTAAAAATACCACCATAAACTCGCTAGTAACTGCTCATAGTTGATGAAAGTGTCAATTAACGTAAAATATAATGTACTGGACCTAATTTAGGATAAAATTATTGAAAACAAAACCAAAAAAAGCCGCAATGCACGCTGTTTGACCTCCACGCTTCCAGTTTGTTTTTTTAATCGGCTCGTGAATGGAACGTCAACCTCTTCCTGAAACAATGAATGAATTGGAATGCAGCTTAACGCAGCTCACTAATGCTAGCTCTCCGTGGAATATGAGGGCAAGTTTTCTACTTTCCGACTGTTTTTCCGCGTGTCTTCTTACCTGCAGACACGTCCAACCCGTGAAGGCGCGTATGGATCCATTTCCGACCACTGCCTCCGTCTATTTTTTGGAGCATGCCACCGGGTGCCAGCTGTTGTGTTATCTAAATAGATAACAGCCGTTTCCTTTCACTAATTAACTAAGAAACGGCGACCAATAGAAACGTGACGATGCTCAGATTCGAGGTTAATCAATAAATAGAACCAATCACAGCTCTCCAAATGCTTTGGTCACATCTGTCATTGCAATGCGACTCAGACATGTTCTGATTGATGTTAAAAAAACGGAGAAAAATCAATGTTTATCGTTCTAATAAAGTTTATGAGCGAGATGTAACTACCTGCAACTTGGTTACATGTGACTACAGGGACTAAAGTCTTTCAAGTTATAACACGTTTCTGTGCACAAATAATCTCAATCCATCACTAACACACAGCCATAGAGGTAGTTTACATACAAGTTGTTTTTTGTTTTTTTGGTGCACTTTCTAGTTTTATCCATCCACACCTTTTGCTTGCTTGGCACACTGCACATAAAAGCCAAAAAAATAAAAAATAAAATAGATATTTGCCAATGTGTTCCAGTGGCAGGAATTAAGGCAAGAATGTCAAGAGTTTAGATGAGACAGTGGAATATTATCACAGATCATACATCACATAGAGGTAGATAGGGATAAAGACAAGAATAAGAGCACAAGAGGAGGATTTCCATAAGACGTGTGCAGGTGTTTTGTGTGCTGACATACTGTGTAGTCCGTTCAGATCAAGTACAGTGAAAAAAGAAACTTGCGGAATAGAAAAACAACACTTGGAAGCATTTGATGTTGGGGCTATTGTAAGACAAATGTAACTGTACATAAAAGAATTACTAACATAAGACTGGAAATACACTATGTGAACACAGAAATGACTTATTTTTTACAGCCTTTAGATGCCGACTTGTCAATTCTTGTCAGCTTTTGTCAGATAATGTCATGTACTTCTTTCAGGTAATCCAAATCCCTCATCATCAAATAAAAGTTTATGTTTGATGATATATTTGGTACAACCTGGACTTAACAGGCAGGCATGTAATCTGAAATAACACATACTTAATACATAAAACAAGATAATAATTCAATGTTTTGCCCTTACAAATAATGATCAACAATTACAAATAATTAGTAACATAATTACAAAGAGTAAACTAAGAAAGAAAACTATATATATATATTTATAAAAAAAAATTAAAATGGCAAGTTTATGATCATTTGTGTGTTGAAACAAAAGAAAACATGCTGTCCCTTGTACTTCATCGGGTCAGGTGTTTATAGTGTCAGCTTCAGCTAAATCTGTGCAGCATTGTCCATTAGTTACCACTTGGGTACATGGCTTTAAGACAAAACCTATATATAACTTGGGGTTTCCACATTTATTGACAAATGCAAATGGTATTGCACAGCCAGCTGCATTGAGGGAGCTCTACACTGCTGGAGCCAGCCCAGTTTGTGTTGCATAAACCAAATGGCAAAGATAGTGCTCTTTCATTGTGATGATGATGATGATGATCATGATGATGACGATGCTGTAAACAAAATAAACAATTTCTGCATCTTTCGATTCACCAAATAGTCTTAGAACAATCACTCTGCAGGAGACATTGGTATCAAAAGAAGTTGTGTCACAGTTCTATTTGATCTCTGCCACTGGTATCTGAACATGAAGTGCTTTCCCTTTACAGCATAAAACCGAGCTGAACCGAGGCGAGGCGAGGTGAGCGAGGAGAAGCTCACTCTAGACACTGCTCAGGGGTCAGCTTCGCTATCGGGATGAAATGGGAGTAGCCTCGGT
The DNA here is from genome assembly GCA_029814465.1 of Ostorhinchus cyanosoma. Taxonomy (NCBI): domain Eukaryota; kingdom Metazoa; phylum Chordata; class Actinopteri; order Kurtiformes; family Apogonidae; genus Ostorhinchus; species Ostorhinchus cyanosoma. The sequence goes on along the minus strand of JAPTYQ010000028.1, from coordinate 20,252,550 downwards.
AAGAAAACATATCATTCACACTGTTAAGTGACCGTTGTGGGAAAATGGGAAACTAGGACTTGTAGCAAATGATTCCAGATGCTCTTCACGCAATCATACACACACACCCACGCGCACACACTTTACTGTGCTGACACTGAGAAGACCTTGCTGATTGTGTTAGCCCTACCATGTAACTTTGCCTTGTCCGCACATGTTAAAATCCATGCCCGTATACGGAACAGTGCTTGTACTGGATGCAGTGTAATTATTATTATAAACTCAGTCTGTAACAGTATTGCTAAAAGCAGTCTGTGCTGGAGAATACTAATACATGTCTTTATAGATCTCCTGTAGTAGAGGGTGGAGCGAGGTTTCCGACTCAGTCTTTTTAATCTTTTGGACGAGCTGAGCGTTCTCAGTAACCAGCTGACGGAGGTCGGCCATCTTCTGCAGCAGCTTGGGGAAGAGGTAGACAGAGTCAGAGTGGTTTGCTTGGAGGTGGAGGTCCAGGGCTTGGAGGATGTTGTCCTGACTCTGCTCCACCTGCTTCACGTTCATTAACCCGGGCCGATCTGGGAGGACAAAGAGTCACCTTATGATAAGTCACCCAGCAAACAATCATCATGCAAATAAAGGGTCATCAACACTTATCTATAGTCTAGAGTTAAATCATTTGTTGATGATGGGATATATTTTAAAACAACAAATACAAATCAATACAATATAAATCTTTCACTGTGGAAGATTTGATGGTTTTTGACTTAAAACTGTGTATTCATTTTCACATAATTACAAAATATTCTATCATTTTCCCCATATTATGAGAAAAAAAAGCATGTAGGTGGGCTGTTTGGGGGTCCACTCACAAGAAAGTTTGATGCATCATCATCACTTTAGACCATTATTACCATATCTCTATATGAGAAAGAAAAGCTAGAGCATATCAATAATCACCAAAAAACGCCTAAAACTAGCAGTCTGTACCAACTACAAACATTAGATCAGGGCAAAAGAACGTTTGGTTAATGGAGCTGATCTAGATTAAAAAAGCCAAGTGGCCTCTGTGTGTGTATGTGTGTCTCAAGATTAACACCAAATCCAGAAAGAGTTGACTTCTGAAGTTTGGTATATTTATGTATTTTTGGTCAAGGAACAGACTAGCGAAAACAGCAAGTTGATAGGACCAATATTTTGGGAGATATTAGTAATTCTGGAATACAACAGCCTTACAATCACATCGCTATACCCAGAATGCTTTGGTGGTGACTGCTGGACAAATACAGTACAGTATGCTCAAAACACATAACAGCATAAAAACCACTACATCTAGAACCCCAAATTGTGATATCTGCATAAAATGAAGCAGTGGTGTTAGGAGAGTCAAGTTACGCTGATTTTATAATTTGGCCAAAAATATGACTTGGGTATTTATGCTATGAGCTAAACAATAACATCAAATTATATATAGTTGGGTAGATAAATGAAGATGATAATAAAAAAATACAGTCATGTAAACAAGATGTGAGGTTAAAGGTCAAATATGCAAAATGGATGGCATTTTTCACAATTCTCACCTCCACATAGAATAATGGCAGCGACAAACAGGGCCAGGTCGCTGTCATCCAGCTCCAGAGCATTGAATTTAACTGCAAACTCAAACTTGGGCTCCATGATCTCGCTGAAGGGTTTTCTTAAGCTGCGAAGGAACTCCCTGGTTACAAAGCCTTTACCATTGGCCACCAATAGTCCATCTTTGTTCATGAGAGAGGGCAGCATGGCGAAAATAGCCTCATGTACTCCGTACTTCAGCAAAGTCACCTGTGGAAAAGGCATAAATATTACTATACTGCCTCCTTCACTGACCACAAACATTTAAGCCGCACTTCACTGCAGGAACATTTCCCCAGAACTAGGATCCTGTGGATGTCCCTGCTCCATTGTAAGGACTATTTACCCCAAAAACCTCCCTTCTCAGTCACTTGCTTGACATTTCCCTTTTTTAAAAAACTGCTGTCACTTTTTCACAGTGGAAATTTCACAACCAACAGTGTGAAGGAACCTTTACGCTCCTGTCACTAAAGTTCCTGGAGCTAAATTTTAAAGTGGTTGAGCTCAGGGCTGTAACAATAAGAGATTTTGGTACTACGTTTTCGATCAAAGAAATAATCGCATTTTCACGATTACAACAATTATTTTGTGGGATGTTTATACACAGGGGTGCGGTCCGTGCCATGCGTATCTCACAATGGGTATTTGCAGACCATACGACTGTATGTCCCTTTGCACAGGGAAAGTAAAATTTAACACGTCCTCTACATCTCCCGCTGTTATGAAGCTCATTTATCTTTTCCCTACCTCCTGAAACTTCGCTAACTTTCATTTGAGGGGGAAGTATGTTTGTTTATGGGGGTTTGCACCCTCTTGCTCCCCCCAGAACCAGGCCCGCTGTACAGGTCTATCAGACCACGTTGTGCAATTTGCCTTGTGATCAAACAGGGTGTGTTTTTCTGCATCAATTCACAAATTAACCCTCCCGAATCTTGTATGACAGTCTGAGCTGGAGAAGAATGGCCTTACTCTGCCAAAGCTACGCAGAAAGATTGTTGTGAATGGGTTGTACAATGGTAGCCTGAAGCTGTATAGATGACAAAAGCGAACATAAATTCTATGGAAAAGAAAGTGAGCCCGCATTGAAAATATATTTACAGTCAAGGCAATTCAGAAATAAGTCAGCTTGTTCCTTCTGTCATTTTCACTGGTGGAATGTTTAACGCAGTGCTTCTGAAACGTTGCTTTCCTTCCGTGTGGGAAGCACATATTGGTGTGCCTTTGGTTTCACTCTTAATCTACTGTACTTCATGAGACGGTTTTAGGCAGCCTTGACAATTAAATAACTGAGGTTTAAAATTGCAAAAATTCGTAACATCATGCAATGGTTATAACCCTAGTTGAGCTGGAAATGCAGTTGTTGCGTCCAGGTGAGGTGACTTACCTGGTCATTAAGGTAGAGGTCCACAAACCCTGGAATGCACTTGGCAAACTCTGTGAGCTCCCGCACAGTCTCCACCGTAGTGCACTGGCAGCGGTAGAACACATGGACCCCAATCTCCTTGGTCAGGGGTGCACCGGGAAGTAACTGGCTCCACACCAAACCACTTTCTGCCTTCCATAGAGTGTCGACATCATAGATCACAAACGGCTGAGGGGAGGACAAAAACAAGGCCATCTATCAACCGATTTAGGGTGCATCTATAAACATGGACACACTTCTATTGTGGAAGAGTTAAGTCAGACAGTCACTGTGAATAGAGCTGCCATGACTCAACTTAAAGGGGTCATATTCTGCTAAAACCCACTTTTATTAGTCTTTAGTTCATTTATTTGTGGAACCTAATAGTTCAAAAAGTTTGGATTTGAGTTAAAGTAAGAACAGTTTGTATGGTTACAGTATGGAAAGCTTACTTCATCGAATTTACAAACAGTTTTTTGTGAATGTGGTCCACCCCTATAACTGGTTACCACAGCTACGAATCATCTGTATGTATATCATCCAACACCTTATTAAAATACACTTATCAGGAAGATGAATACCTGAACATAAATCAGCCAAATTAAATTAACCTCAAGACTGAAAATTGCTGTATTTTACATATAGATAATTTACTTATATACATTCATGAAAACATCCAAACTAGTATCAATGTGTGGCTGTTTTTTTCATCACTTCACATCAACATCATTGTTTGTAAAAAAAAAACAAAACAAAAAACTACTCCTGTAGTTGGGACATACGGAGGTGCTGCTGGTTTTGCCTGTCAGAATGCTGCGGGCCCTCTTCTTGGTCATGCTGAGGTTCTTCAGGTAGGCTGTGTTGACTTGTTTGGCTAAAGTTTTCAGGTCTGAGCCGCCAGGTTTGCTGAGGTTCACTTCCTCTGCAAGCAGGCCTGCAACCAGCTTCTTCCTCTCCGCCTCAGGCATGCGTCCGTATCGGATCGCTGTGAAAACACACACACATGCTGGGTTTATTATGTACCAGGGCTGGGTACTCTAACACAGCTTTACTTTTGCTTTTAGAAACAAGTTACTAGTTTTAAGACACAAGAAGCCTTTAGGAAAGCAGAAGTTCATTAAATCCATCTGGGTTTTTTTTTAACTGTGGGTAAGAAACTAATTCCTGCCTGGAGGCGAATACATGGATATGTGCATTTTACTGTCAATAAGAATCAGTTACCAGTTAATATGTGCTGTATTGTAATGCTCCATTTTGCATTTTTCCCTTTTATGTAATGAGATTTGAAAGAAGATTAGAAAGGATTTGCAATAAGTGAGATTTGTTACTTATTTCAGACTGAATAAAATTCTTCAAACTCTTGTAAGTAAATAGCCGTCTCCTTCAAGTCTGGATTTATAAAAAGAATGTGAGTAATGCAACTTAATTCAGAAAGTTCTTAACTCAGACATTCTCTCCCTCACCATCATGGGACATTCCTAAAGACAGGCACTTCTGGAATCGACAATATTGGCACTTGTTACGATTCTTCTTCTGAATCTTGCAGGAGCGCTCGCACCGCTCATATTCCAGTTTCATCCTCACAGTTCGTCGGAAAAAGCCCTGGATAAGAAACAACACAACCAGTTCAGTGAGTCACATAAGACGACCCAAAACCGCCTTTATCGCCTGTTGCAATCTTTCCAGTGTAACACAAACTGCATTACCTTGCAACCCTCACAGGCGTGGACTCCATAGTGGAAGCCTGAGGCCTTGTCGCCACAGACTTTACACTCCACGCTGATCCCAGACCCGGTGCTGTCTTCTCTGCCGAGACGCAGCTGTTCTGACAGCGAAGGAGAAGAGGTATGGGACAGGTCTGTGTAAAGATAAACAGACATGAACAGTTCGGCCAGAAACTACATTTCATTCTCATGTGCAATAGTTTTTGCCTGCAAAAAAACCCCCACATATTACACTAAATCTTGCTCTTATTGTCTTCTATCTATGCTATAAATATCAATCTGGCTGCTGTAACACATTGTGTGATTGATGAAGAACTGTAAGAAAATCAGGGTTCCTACAGGTTTCTACATATTAAATTTAAGACTTACAACTATTTAGAAAAGATTTTAATGCCCATTTCACAGCCATACAGGCAAAAATGGGAGACTCCTAGAATTCAGGAAAATGTATTAAAGGAGTGTTATTTTGCATTTCTAAATAGAATTATGTGTTTTAAAACATTTCCCTGTGGTCTACATAAACTGTAAATACTATGCTTGGGTCTGAATCTTTCTTTAATTCAACTCCACAGGTTCATCTTCAACTGTATTTCTGAGTATTGACACCACAAAGGTAATTTTCAGCGCTGGCCCTTTAAATACAAATGAGCCACTTCACACTCCACCCCCTCCAGATTGTTGGCTGTGCTGCTCTGTCCCGTCCAACCAACACCTGAACATTTTAGGTAGCAGGCCCGAAGTTTGGACATATTTTCAGTATGGACTACAACCGCTGCTGCTGACAAACAATTATGGCGTACTAGGGGAAATGTACGTTGGAAGTCTGGACCTTATATGTACAAATGTCATGTTGAACTAGTTATAGACGCAACAAATTAAGGAACTGAAATGGGTTGTAGAAATACACTCGATTTTTCCCCAAATAAATATAAAGATAGCTTTGCAGCACCTGGAGGGTTCAAATTCCAACTTTATGAACAATTAGGTTCCAAATACACAAATAAAAAAAAAAAAGTGGGTTTAGCAAAATATGACCCCTTTAATTTATAGCAGCAGAGGTTGAATATTACATACTGTATACAGAACTGAATGTTCTGTGATCATTTCTGCAAAGTTAGTGATAATTGGTTCCTAATTTCAATATAAATTGTCAGGTTGGAAAAGGTGGAACCGAGTTGATTAATCTTAATTTCTTTTTAGTTTGGACATTTACCAGACACATTTAAACACAATACAGCTAAGTTTATGGCAACATAACTTAAGACCTACCATATCAAATTCAATACCTTTTAAAGAATTGTTGATGCATTAAATGCAAATTTGTAAGTTCAAGATTTTTAAGACTTTTTAAGACCGTGTGGGAACCCTGTAAAATATAAGTACAATTTTACCTGTGTAACTGGATCCTGCAGTGCTGTTCTGTCTGCTGTGATCATTTTCCTGATCCAGACTCTCTTGTTCTCCTCTCTTCTGGTCCCCTTTCAGGCTTGTAGAAGTAAGCACTCCCTCCTTCTCCTCCTCATCATCATCACTTTCCCTGGTCTTCAGCTCTTGCAGGTCTGTCAGCTCAGACACACTGGTCCCCCCGCAGCTGTCCGAACCTCCAGACTCTCCCACGGGTGCTGTCCACCTGACGTCATCACTGTCTTGGGGGGACTTGGGCTCACAGTAGCCATTCACTCGCTCGTGCTGCTCTGTAGCAGTTTGCTGAAACCCATCCATGGCTCCTTTTGAAGCTGACTCAGCACCTCCCCTCCTGTCACGTCGTCCTCATAGCTCCACTGTGTAAAAATACCAGAACATGTAAAGAGTAAGCATAAATATAATAAAAGGTTAACATTCAGTGTTAAGAAGTGTGTCTTTAAACTGATGTTATGATAATTTTATGTAGTAGTTTTCCATTATTTTATGTGTATTTTTAGAATTTTCTGATTTTTTTGTTTGCTATGTTAGTTTCACATATATTATTTTAATAGTCCTTTAACACATACATATTAAACTGCAGCTTTTGACTAAACTTTGACTAGGCTTTTGACTTGATTACTAAGTGTTGTATCAGCAAATAACCAGGATGTATGAATTTAATAGATTAATTCTTTTTTTTTTGTCCACATAATTTTGCTATTAAGAGATATTGTTGTTTTAAATTTTAAACTATTAAATATTAGACTCCGAGTGCTGGGCTTCATGCCTTACTATAGGTTTTTTCTTAATTCTTAATCACTGGGTTTATTTAAGGTTGTCTTGTCCCGCTTCTTTTCCCCTACTACTAGTTGTGTTTGAGCAGCCAGGGAATGCCCTTGATCATAAGAGGCTTATGACACAGATATACAAACGACAAGTGGTCATGCCAGGATTACCTACAAGCAGAGACAGGGCAACCAAGCCAGTTGAAAAAAGAAAGACCCAATTTAACATGAAGGCAAATTTGCAACACGTGACTACTGAATAAGGCAATACAATTTTCTTTGTCTACCCGTTTAAATAAATTTATTTGCATGGAATAATGGAAAAAACAGTCTTGCTCATTGATGCATCCACTGCTGAGAGTAAATACACAAAAATTCGTAGGCCTTGATAAAAAAAAAAGAGAAAAAAAAACATGTTCCTGCAGTTTTCAACATGTCCACTTTAAACTTTTTAATACATTTTTAAGATAATATATGCAATATAAGACCTATTTCATAGCCAATATGATTGCATAACAATACTGAGTCATGATAGGCATTTGCTTATGGCTTTGTTTTTTTGTTTGTTTTCACTTCCAAAACAACTCTAATGGGTTTTTACCTAGTTCCTAATTTGACTATTTTCTTACTTATGGTGCAGCAAGCATTAGAATTTCAAAAAGATTTCAGTTTTTTCTGCTCATGAAGCTTCAACCAAGCACAATGAAATCAACAAATATTATATTTGTCAATGTAATGTTAAAGACATATTAAGGCCTAAAATTCCAACTTTAAGAATGCAGAGAACAGCCAAAAAAACCTGCAAGACAAATGTACATTACATCATGCCATCTAAAATCAACACAAACAGCATAACCCTTGATACAAATAGGCGGTCTATTACTATAAACATCCTGGGACTATGACAACACAGCCAAGCTACAGTGTTTGGTCTGGACGTTTTAGTTAGATTACCTCAAAAAGTAAACTGTGTTTCTTTTGGAGCCAGGAGACATCTGTTATTATTGTTTGCTTCAGTTCATGGCAGGGTGCACATTGTACTGAGTGGATGCTTTAAGGGGACAGGGTGCATACTCTATGTACACACTGCTGTGCTAGTAGTGGTGGGGGAGTGGGCTTTGAAGGAGGGGGTTACATATTTGCCCCGGGCCCCCTAGTGGATTAATCCGTCCATGTATGTAGCTGCGCCCTGACAAACAGCCACAGCGGCTTCTAACTGAAGACAAACACACATTAAGTGGGAATGCTTGTTGTACATTATAGCCCACAGTAAAACAAACAGAGAAGTTAATTTCTGTATCGTTTCCAATAAACAACGTAATACATTAGTAACGTGAAAACTTGGTGATACTTCAAACAACCTGTCACACTGGTTCTCGGAAATATCAGCTAACATTACTGTGAATTTTATGAGTCACTGACATTTCTGTAATTGGATACAAGTATTTGACGCCTGATATGATGGTAAAAGTAGTGGCTACCAAAAGTTTTGTCTCACTCTGCAGACTATACTATTGCTAACTAAGTAGCTTTTTTAGCCTGTCAGTCGGCCGTCGAAGTGGTACGGCTAGCTAACTTAGCTAGTTAGCGCTAACCTTGGATGTTGACTGAATAGTACTAGCTGTTAGCGTGGCTGACCCACATTCCCGTGTGTGCCTTTAAATAACGTTAGCTGGTTTGCCAACTTAGCTTACCTCTCTCAATAGTGCTTCTGGTTCAGGAGATTTTCAGGGTAAGAGAAATAGTCCACCGGCTAAAACAAACAAGCGGCGAAAACAGCCCCGTGTCCGGTCCGGGATCGATCGGCTGTTGACAAGTTGTTTGAAGTCAGTAGCAGGAGTTAGCTAGCAGCAGGAGCTAACAGCAGACTGCTAACTCTAACTTAGATTGATCCGGGCCTTCATGTAGACAACGAGCTGACAAACCACCGGGTTCAAGAGGAAAGACACGGCCGTCTGGACACTTCAGTGGGCTGCCATATCACATGCAGATAAGCATAGTTAACTGATAATCCCTCCCCGATTCTCCCCTTGTTGTTCCCAGCTTTGCTTTGCTTTGCTTTGCTGTGCTTTGGCTCACTCCCCCCCCTCTCTCTCCTCTCCTCTCCTCTCCACTCCTCGCCTCTCTCCCTCCCTCCCCTGTCACATGCCAGTACACAGCGCCCCCCCCCCTCTCACACACGCCGCAGACCTGAGCCTGCAAACAGCTTTGTGGGCACAGTCAAGGTCTCTCCAAGTTATTCTGAACTGTTTGTGTCTCTAACATGCACATTTACCGAGGAGCTGCTCTCACACTAAACACATAAACATGGAGCACATTAGGCTGCGTGACTTCAATAAGCAGGCCTAGTCCTTTGCTCATACCAAATTCCACTTATATTTTGTTTATGCAGGAGTATCTGTATCATTCATTCATTCATTTAGTTGTTTTGAGCACTTTTTGTGTACAAGGAACTAATGGCAGAGCAAATACAGGTAATCAAGACGGGTAGCAATTGCCATGTACACTAGTAATAACAAAATAAATTCAACATTTATTGCTCAAAAAGGAGTAGAAAGAATAAAACTTATTAAATCCCACCCCATCTTATATTTATACAACATAACATATTACTTTGGCTTCCTTAATGATAAAGTAACATCTGTTTAGAGGCCTAATAATGTAAATAACAGATAGTAAACAGATCAGGAAAACTGATGTATATTACACATAGTAACTAATTAAATGATAATCTGCAGAATTTATAATACAATATAATTCAACAATAATCACATACCCACAACGGTAATGGAAGTGACACAAACCAACATGGTAAACAAGCACAAGTCAACAAAAACTATTATTTCAGTCAAATACTAATATCCCACCAGTAAAAAAAAGGAAAATATCTATATTCAGAAGTAAAAAGCACATGCAGTATTAGAAGTCATAACAAAAGCTGATTTTGCTTGCCAACACTTCTTTGTGTTTAAAGAGTTTTTTTGGTATGATAACCCTCAAATTTGATCTGAGCTTTTATGAACTTCTACATGATCAGTGAATTAAATATTGGAAAACATCTGATTTTCACTGGAAGAATGCAAAATACAGAGAATTTTTACATAATAAATGATGACAAATTACTTAAGAAATGTTAAATGTAGAGGAAAAAAAATAATTTGGGAGCCCCCACAAAAGTAGCACTGGGTTAAGTGTACTTTATTTTTCAATAAAATAATTTGAAAAAACTGTAAAATGCTTTTAATTGTTCTTCAATGTACCTCAGACATATGTGGCTTTTTTTTTTTAAAACAAATCAAGGGAGTAATGTTCGCAAAAATAAAACTTTTGTCACTGCTCAAATGTTTGGCTGGATTATTTCAACGGTTAGCCTTCAAATATTAGGATTAAGTCCACTTTAAATCTACAAACAGAAACATCTATATGTCATACAAGCAGATTGACTTAGATAAAAGTACTAATACAATGCAATGAAAATGAATGAAAAAGCATAATTCTACATTCAAAACATTACTTAAATAAAAATCTGTAAGTATTATTTTTTTTACCAGTAAAATGTTCTCCAAGTATGGAATATAAGATTAACCATTGAGCAGTAAAATGGTCCCTGGTGTGTTTTACTATCACATGTGATGTATTTGGATTCAGATTAATGCTGCTTTAAGTAACAACATTAATGTATCATGTTCTACAAGCAATTCAATTATGCAGCATCTCTGTCCTGTGAGAGCAATACACCTCTAAAACATTTCCTGTGCTCAGAAAAATAAGACAGTTTTCATCTTTGTGACTGCATATTTTGCAGCAAATTTGATTCAGACAGACAGACAGACAGACAGACAGACAGACAGACAGACAGACAGACAGACAGACAGACAGACAGACAGACAGA
>JAPTYQ010000028.1:20225273-20239235 GCA_029814465.1 Ostorhinchus cyanosoma | reverse complement strand
ATAGATAGATAGATAGATAGATAGATAGATAGATAGATAGATAGATAGATAGATAGATAGATAGATAGATAATTTAGTTTAAGGAGGAGCTCAACCCATAAAGGGATGAAAAAGGAGAATCTGAAAAGTAACAGAAGCGATCAGACAAATGCAGTGGAATCCAGTATCTTCCTCTTTTTCCACAGTTGTAAAAATTAATATAAACCAGTTTTTGTTCTGTGTAGTTTGCTGTGTTTGTCAGGTGATGTCTCTGTTCACATGCGAGTATCACATTTTTATCACTCAAGAGGAATCAGATTAGTGTTTGATGACATAGATCAAACCAAAAGAGGCGGATTAATATAGAAACTGTTGGGGATGTGCTTCAGTAATAAAAAATTGTAATATTTTGAATTAAATATCAGTAACATTTAATGTATTAAAATGGCAGTTCTGTTCACCTGGCCATTGCAAATAAGTCTGTACAGTAAAAACATAGACAGAAATTTGATTTAGGCAGCCATCAATTATTTTATTTACACAGATGTCAGCTGACAGTAGAAACAGGAAGTTTAATGAGGTGTCTCTCTCTGCCTCTCTTTCTCTGTCTTTCCTGTTTATCAGAGTGACACTCGTACACTGAAACTGCACCAAACTCTAATACTGAAACACCTTGAACAGTCAAGAAGTCGAACCACTGGCCTTAGACTTACAGCAAAATATAATATAAAAACAAAATAACATTATTAATATATATTACAAAACTAAATAAATGAGCTTCTCCTCATGTATGTATTAACATTTCAATGTTAGAACTGGTTTTGTACCAACAGAGTCTTTCTTACAGTTCATTTTTCTGTACTGAGGTATAGTTCATGTCCAGACCAGGCCTCATACAGGTTTCAGTTGAAGCATTATTGAGCTGTAGACATGTTTTTAACTGTTGCTCTTTGTGAAATGAGGTCAGTAAAATCCATTTAGTAAAATGGTAGTAACTTCAGTTTTAGGTGTAGACGTGCCTCTGTTTTACAGGTTTGGTCATAAGTTCACGTCACAGTGAACAGACGTGACTTGACACCCTCTGACTCATGTATTTTAGGGGATATCCATGTCTCCGTTGGAGGCATGAGAGTGGCGTTTCTCTGAGTCACAATCCGCTCTGTTGTCGACATTTTCTTTGCTCTCCTCGTTCTGCTCCTCTGACCCGGTCCTTCTCATCAGACGGAGCCCGGGGTCTCTCTGCGTTGGGATTTGAAAGGCTGAGAAAGAGCTCCCCAGCGAGGGTCTTTTCTCTGGAAAAACACAGACGTTGCAAATGAAATACTTCAGGAAACTAAGTACGTGTAAAGAGACGAGTGTTGAAAAAGGGAAGTAAATGAGCAGAACTAGACATGAAATACTGACTATTCAAAAAAAAAAAACTGATGTCAAACATGACATCAGGCGGTTCAGAGCTTTGGTAGGTTTCATCACATTTATCTGAAGACCATAGTGTTGCAACTAAAGACTTCACACTGAACATGAATGGGCCTTTTATTAGGTCAAGGTCAGATTTCTTTGTATAGTACATTTACAACAACCAACGATGACCAAAGTGCTTTACAGCCATATTAAAAGTGTCACTGAAGACATTAAGAACACTTTTATGAGTTTGATGAGGTTTCTCTTAGTGGAATCTATCAAATGTAGGACAACTCCTCAATGGAAACATTAGGAACATTGTATGAAACAGTTCATTTATGTGTTTCAGCTTATTGCATTTCAAATGGTCTGAGGGGAAACGAGACTTCTGCATCTACTCTTCAGTGTGTTTTCAGGCTGTAGAAAATCTGCCCCACGACAGGAAGTTAGGGTTGCTTCGAGATGTTTCAGATTACCAGCTGCAATTATTGATCGTTGTTGCAAATCTATCAGATATGACTCTACTATTTTACTCAGTGGCTCAACAGAGAAGCTTTAAAAAGTAGCCTCGTTCACGGTGTCACATCCTTATCTTTATATTTAGTTGTTTCACTGAGTGGATAGAATTGCAGAGAGAAGGCTTTTCCTGTCATTTGATGGTTTAACTTCTTCAAAACAGGATGAATAGAAATAACACCCCAGCTACATCATGGTTATTAACACTGTACTGTTCATTTTAGGACTGATATTACAACAGGTTTTTTCTTTTTTTTTTTTTTGCAATGGAGGTGTCAAAAAATGTCTTTTTTGCCAATTCTTTTGCACTTTTGTTTTCAGGAAGAACTTAACTTTCAATATCTGTCGGTTAATTATCATTATTATAAATAATAAATACTTAAACAGTGTATTTTAGTAAAAAGAAAAAAATGGACTTGAAGTACAGCATATTTATTATCAGAAACAGCTGTAAATGCCCATAATGAAACAGTTTGAGATTGCAGAAATAAACTTTCAGCGATTTTACATCTGTTCAAACATGCTTTTTGGTCTTGAACATTCAGTTTCCATATTATAGCTTCATATTTTTTGTTGTTTCCAGGTGATTTTTTTTTAGCCTGTGTGGAAGTCGCTGAAACAGATCCTTTCAACTTGTAATAGAGTCACACTTCTCCTGCCGTAAAGTATTACACAGTGTCAAAAAGTTCCGAATCTCATCTTTTTGATGCCATTTGAGTGATGTGGGCGAATGGCTCATGAGTTAAAGTCATCTGAATGCTGTAAATTGAAAAGGGCCGAACCTGAGAGACTGCAGTTGTTCAAGGGTTAAATGAGGAAATACTGCACATGACTTAGAGAAAATATTCTACTACAGGTGAAGTGACTATGATACGTACCACCCGGTCCGATTGGTCGCATCAGTCTGTTCATCTGTACGTTCCAGTGCTTGACGTTGGTACTTGCTTGTCGAAGTTTTCTCTGAGCAGCCTGTCAAGAAAAAAAACACATCAAATGTTTGAAACAATGTGAGAAATACCTACAGCATCAACACGTAAATCTGACATATTCTGAAATTGTAATATGATGTTGTCATTGTTGTTGCTTGTCATTATTTTGTTGTCATTGGTTTGTTTATTCGCTTGATTTTTCTCTTATTTGTTGTTGTTTTCTGTCTACTATGTCTTGTTAACTGTATCACTAATTTAAAAAAAGATATTCTGAAATAAATCCTTTGACACACACAAAAAAACCCATTCAGACATTTTTAACATGCTAGTTGGCTTAAGGTCAGAAATAACATAATATATTGTATTAAATGAGCTGGTGTCACTATGTATTGGCATTAGTTGCAAGTCTTTAAAGGAGAGAAACAAATCTCAGGAGACGGACTGTTTTTAACTCCAGGATGAACACTGTAATCACTGAACTGTGGAAAGACAGGATATGGAAGCTCTCTGTTTTGTTTCAGGCTTAGATATCCCACATGAAACCTTAACACAAATCCATTGTTATTTATTTATTTTACTGATTGTAACATATATGTGTATAGACAAGAGCCCATTAATAACCCCACCCCCAAAGGGAGGGTGAGGGTATTGTTTTTGGTTAGTTTTTTTTTTTGTTTGTCAGTTTGTCTGTCCATTTGTCAGCAACTTTAAGCAAAAACTACTGGACCAATTTCCATGGAATTCACAGGAAAGCTGTGAGATGGTCCAGAATAGATCCTATTAAATTCTGGTGAATGTAGGTCAAAGGCCAAGGTCAAGGTCACCAAGAATGTGTTTTCGCAGTGATAAGAGATAGGGCAAATCAGGTAAAACGTTTGCAAGTGGCAGGGTTTGTTGTGCCTGGCAACACTGTTTTAATGCATATACAAAACCTTTTGAGTCTACATTTCTTTAGATATACATTTATATTATATTTTTATCCAGTGTGCTGCATGTCTAATTATTATTACTGGTATTTTGTATTACTATTGGCTGGAGGCACAGAAGTACATTCCACTGTGCATTGTACTATTTATAACTGCACATGAGATGAATAAAACCATCTTATCTTATCTTATCTTATCTTATCTTATCTTATCTTAATTGTGTAGTTTAAACTCATGTAACTATGCTTGTTTTTACCCGTTTCTGCTCTGTGAATCACTTTTGGCAGTTTTTACTATGAAAACAAAAGTGCTTTATAAACCAAAGATGAAGTTGAAGCTGAGGCTCCTAACAAGCAAGTTACCAGCATGAGACCAATTACTTGGATTCAGTTCATTGCCATTTTGATAATAATTGATTTTCCTTTTCAGCTCCAGGCTTTTGTTGTGTGTTTTTTCTGCTTCTTACCACTACATCCTGGTCCACCCTGTGCCTGTTGGCGCGGACCTCTTCCAGCTGCCTCTGCGCTTCGTCCAGGGCCCGGGTTTTGGCCTCCATTTCTTGTTTCAGCTCCTGCTTCTCCCTCTGTGTTTTCAGGATGTACTCCTCCTGTTCCTCCTGCAGGGCCATCAGGGCCTTCATTTTCTCCTCTTCCTCAGCCAGCAACCTGGACCCAACAGGAAACACAAACAACAATTTACAGGAAAGGTCATTCAAATATTAAGGCGGCGCTATGATAGTTCTTACCTTTGTTTTCAGTTTCAGTTTAAGTTTACTAGAGCAGTAGTTTTTTATTTTATTTTGAGGACTTTGAGTTTAGTTTTTCAGGCACTAAAAGGAAAATAATTCATAGACGACAAAAAAAATAAGTACACAATATCAACATGATTTACAAAACCACTGTTTATTAAAATTAACATATAACCATAAATCTGATTTGATCTGTAATCCTATTTTTTTAGCTCCTGTTGCATTATTTGTTAGTTTTTATTAGTTTTATTTCATTATATTTTTATTTATATGAATATTTTTCCAAGTTTTAGCTTTAGTTCTTTTCATTCGCTGTAGAAACCCTATATTTAGAAGAGTAAACACATACGCACAGCATCCGGAAAGAGCGCTTTTTGTATTTCTGATAATTTCATCAGATTGAAAAGGTGGAGGGACGCAAACGGTAACACAAAAGATCTAGAAGATGACAGTGTGTTCATTACTTCCTCTGCTGTCAGTTCAACTTCCTCAGGAACATAACGCAACGCAGCATGAACTCCTGGCCGCAGCTGAAGAATATTATGTGTAATAAAGAAACAGGCCTCATAGTTAGAGCTGGTGAAGCTCAGTTGACAGGATCTGGACTCCTGATCGTTTGTTGACAGTGTATGGAAGTGTCTGATTGTGTGTTGTTTAGACTTTACCCTGCCTGAGCGTATCGGAAAGCCTCCTCATCCAGCCTGGCTTTGATCTCCTGCTGCAGCGCCTCCTCCAGACGCTTCTGCATCTCCTCCAGCTCCTGGATCCTCTTCCTCTGCCTTTCTGCCTCCTCCTCTTTCAGAGCCATCTCTGCCTGCATGCTGACCCGGGCCTGGACACACACACACACACACACACACACACATATAATTATATATTTTAATCACACACACACTCAGTACCATTAGTGTTCACTTCACCTTTGTTCACTCAATATTTCCTCCTTCTGCTTAATGAAAAGTAAACAATGAAAACTATACAGGAGAAACCTTTGTATTGTATGCTGTATGCTTTATATGCTTACAAAAATCAAACTAAAATTACAGAGAAAGTCTTTCACTCTGACAGACACCCAGACAAGTTTTATTGTCATCTGTTGTGAATGGGGTTCATCTGTCCTACCTGAATATATATTTCAAACATAATGTGTGTGCACTTGAAAACCCTCAGCCTTCAGTCCACGCCAAAATTTTTGCATATACCGACGGACAGATAGACGACAAATTGATGACAATACCCTGCGGCGAGGGCCCAGCGTAAAAATTACACAATTTGATTTTTTTTTAAAATCTCCCCCCTGCAAAGACCCCACACTCCCAAAAAAAGAAAAAAAAAGACTAAAACTGAAATTGAGAGTTTTCCAAAAAATAAAATGTGAAGTTAATTGGCAAACCCACTTTAAAAACAGGCCAGGAGTCTATTCTGTGCATCATGAGACATGGGTTACAATTCAATATACTGTGTAAGCCACGCAATTATTTTATTTAATTTTGTTGTATTTCATTTCAATTTTATCATGGTTAATTTAATTTAAATAAACATCTTAGGTATAAAATCTGAATTAAAAAGTCAAGTTAAATAGGTGAGGACAGATTATGACCCTTCTGTGTAGCGGTAACACGTATAAATACAACAAACTAGTTAGTATATAAATTAGTATAAAACAGTAAAACAGTATTTCTGAGAATCGATACAGTAAAACAAAACCTAAAACTGAAACTGAAAGAAGAGTCAAAACCAAAACACTAAATCTAATGCCCATCACCTCCTCTGCCTCTCGAAGCTGCACCTCCAGGGCTTTCTGCAGCTGCTCGTGCTGCTGGCGCCTCCTTTGCTCGTCCTGCTCCAGGAGGGTCTGCGCCTGCTTCTGCGCCTCCTTCAGCAGCTCCAGCTCGGCCAGTTTACGCTCCCGTTCCTCCTGCAGGGCCCTCAGCCTCTGCAGCTCCTCTTCTTTGGCCTGTCGCCTCTTTTCTCGCTGCTCACGCTGTTCACGACGCTTCAGCTTCAGGTCCTTGTGGAGCGACGTTTTCCCTTCCATGTGCAGGCGGATGGCTGTCTGAATGGCTGCGGAGGACAATGTTTAAAGCCTTTATACGATGACCGAGCGAGTAAAGTCAAAACATGTGGGAGAATGTGACTGTTATGGATGGATCAGTATTGGTGAACCTGAGGCTGGTCTGACCTGTGGTCCACTCTTGTCTCTGTTTGGTGTCTGAGGCGCTCATCTCATACGTCTTGGAGAGAGTTTTCAGACAAAACATACACCTCTTCCCATCTCGATCTGGAAGCACCTGTCCCACAAAGGAGAGATTCCACAATGTTACATCATGATGTGTTTAGTTCTCACTGTTACATGTGAGAACTTTTTTTTTTTTTTTTTTTTAATTTCATACAGTGGGGAAGAAAGAAAAACTTAGAACTCACTGGATCTAGGACGCTTTTCATCCATTTTGAACGACCAAACAATATTTGATCATCGTCTACTTCCTATAATAAAGCATGATTTTAGACAAATGATTGCTCACTTTCTTGTGGAGTGACACGTGGTTCACTCTGTAGTGTTTTTTACTGCAACAGAGAACTTGATGTTTTGTTTTGGTCAGCGTTCTGTGTGTTATTGATGACCGTTTGGCATTGATGAGCTAATAATTGACTCAGTGTTCACATCAACTGCTGCTGTAACTCACTCACCCTGCCCCAATTCGACCGGGCTTTGCATTTTACAAAACCATCCCCTTTCTAAGTCCTACAGGTTAATCTGGAGTTCACTTGAGCTCAGCGAGATTTGTGAGGAAATCTGATCGTGAACCTGAAACAAAGGAACCTTTATTTTCCAAATGTTGTTTTTATACACATGATAATGCAGCAGTTACCAGCCTTTTTAGCCTTTAACTCCTTATAATAATCAACTGATTTGATTTTAATCTCAGTTTATTTTAATTCAGTGTTTTAATTTATAATCCTCGAAGTGGAAAAATTATCCTGAAGTGGTGAGATGACCTTTATATATTTATCTCATAACACCTTGGGGAGTTCCCCACCCACAGAATGATAAACAGATGGAATTAAAAGGAAAAAACCAACCTGAAGTGTCACGTTGGTTTTATCTTTACCACATGCCTCCACAATAACTTCGACGTTAACTGACATTGTTTTGACAAGTGTTTGAACTCTAAAGGGAGGAGACTTATTCCTCCAAAAAGATTATCACTCATTTAGAATGTACTCGAGAATATAGGTCCAAAATTTCCTGTAGGTGTTCAGTTATGTTGAGATCTGATGACTGTACACACTGTAATATCTACCTCATATCATATTTATGCTCCTCAAACTGTTCACTGAGCCCTAGTGCTCTGCAAATGGAAAACACTCCAGATCACTCCTATTTGTTGGCAGTATTACACAAAAGCTCTTACAGTGATTACAATTTTATACTTCTTCCTCATTTTATACTTCTTCCTACTCCTTTTCGATCATGCAAATTTAGACTTATTTGTACTTGAAGGCAGATTCTGTTCATTTAAATGTTATTTTGTTTTATTTTCACTTCTTTACATATTCCAAATTAATTAATTAATTAATGAAATCTAGTGGAACAGAGAAGCACAACACAGGGATGAACCTCTTAAATTTTAAAGTCGATCTATAAAAATGTATACAAGCTAAAGCTGTTTTTCACTTTTTTTTTTACACTGGAGAGATTCAGTTTATGATCTAAGCTAATACAGTGCTTTAGGATCCCTATGGAAATGCTGTTGAGCCTATTTTAATTTATAACCCTTTGCTTTGTGTTGTACCATGAATATAAAAAACAATGATGCCGTCACTGCCCTCAGATTCATCGTGCAAGTCTCACGTAAGAAAATAAGACATGACCCTTGACGACCCGCTGTTAATTCAACATGGACACTGGATCCTGGACAACTTTGTCCTTGGATGCAGATAAAATTCAGCTTCTTATCATGATGTGTTTGATTATATTCACCACTGATGACACGTTACTCTAATAATTCTCATATCTGCTGCTACGAATCACACCCTTTGAAAGTCAAAATCGCAATACGGATGGAGATGCTTTTGTTGTAAAAGAACACTTCAAAATAGAAATATATTAGTGCAGATGCAGCTTAGGAACAAGGTCATATTTTGTGTTTTTTTTCCTTTGTAATTTAATACTTTTGTGGAATAAAAGGGCATGTTTTTTTTTTTCTTGGACAAACTGCCGAACAAAACTTTGCTGCCTAAAACTAGTCCTATTTTTTTGTTGCAGTATAAGTGATGTTTTGAGGTCCTCCATAGCTGCTTACCTCCACACAGCAGTTCTCATCCAGTGCTATGTTCCCCTGGCAGTCCTTGCGGTCCTCTCCGGTGTAGTAGGCCAAGTTACTCGGCCTTAGAGTAAACCAGCGTTCCTTCCAGTTCCTCCTCAGCTGGCCTTTCTTCCACAGATAACCCTGCAGACACCCAAGCCATCATGAACTCTCACCGACACAAAACAGACCAATCAGGAGTCAAAACACACTCTGCTGTATGAACCGACCAGCCCTCTTACCTCTTTAAGGACGTCACCAACTATTTCCCTGTACACTTCCTCTATAGCCATGCTGATGACGCTCTTATCGATTCCTCTTGTTATCTTTCCCGAGTTCATCATCTCCAGAAAAACCCAAACGGTGATGCCACTCTGCTGCACTGAGTCTTGGGAGAAGAAATCTTCCAGTTCGACATAGTTGAACTCAATACTTATGGCCATGCAGATCTTCTTGAGGAGGTACTCCACCTGAACAGGAGCAGCAATGAAGAGGTTTCACTCCAATTATATCCTCCTGTAACTTTTTTCTAACTTTAATATTGACAATGTAGTTGACAATGTTTTAAGGAGTGATATTTTGCTTTTTAAAATGGAATTATGCATTTGAAAACATTTCCCTGTGGTCTAAATAAACTGTAAATGCTCTGCTTGGGTCTGAATTCTTTATTAATTCAACTCCACAGGTCCATCTTCAATCCTATTTCTGAGTAATGACACTAGAAGCTTGTTTTGAGTGCTGGCCCTTTAAATGCACATGAGCCACTTCAGGCTCCGCCCCCTCCAGGTTGTTAGCTGTGCTGCTCTGTCCAGTTCAGCCAACAACTGAACATTTCAGGTCATCGGTTCAAAATTTGGACATATTTTCAGTATGGACTACAGTACAACCGCTGCTCCTGACAAACAATTATGTCATACTCAAAGAAATGTCAGAGGTCTTGACCTTATTTGTGCAAATGTCATAATGTAACTAGTTATAAAACGAAACAAATTAAGCAGGAATTAAAATTGGTTGTAGAAATCCATTCGATTTTTGCTGGAATGAGTATAAAGATAGCTTTGCTGCACCTGGAGGGTTCAAATTCTAACTTTTTGAATTATTAAGGTCCAAATACACAAACAAATGAACCAAAGACTAATAAAAGTGGGTTTAGCAAAATATGACCGCTTTAATATAAAACACTGTCAACTACAAAGGACATTCCACAAAAAATAAGTAAAAATGTATCTGAAAAAACTGTATTAGCAAAAGTATTTAATGCAAAAAGCATAAATTATTACTTTCCTGGGTCTCAGGAGGACAAGTCAAGTTTACAGAAAGTGGCATAATTACTGCCTTTAATAGAAAATTTTTTATGTCTCATATTTTTTTTAGTTGTAGTTCTTATGATTCACCCTGAACGTTTACAGTTATAGAGTAAATTATATTAATGGTTAAAGAACATCATTATCATTTGGTTTCACTTTTCTTATTAAAACTTTTCAGTGATGATCAGTAATCAGTGCTGCTGCTCTTTCACAAACAGCACTTTTATTCATGAGTCTTAATTAAAGTACTCGAATAACATAATACTGACGGCATTTACAACATCATAGTATTCATTAGACCACAGATTTTGTACCGTGGCCTGTGTGTGTTAACCATGTGCCAAAATAAAACAGGATAGTTTTCTTAAACTCAGCACGACAGAAACTATGCTGCCCTTCAAATTTAGGGCTTTCTCTTGGCAGCAGCAGCACAAAACACACCACAGGAAACCAAAATGAGAGTTTGCAAGTGAGAAACAAACCCACACTGCTGCTTGAAAAGAGCACGGTGTTCCATGATGGCAAGAAACAAAGTTTCACTCTAGGTGTATTCAGTATTTGTAACATTTTTTGCTCAAATGAAACGACAAAAGATTCAAAGTGTGTATGTAATAAATCACAATAGCAACTTAAAACAGTCATAGCTGATGTGGTTTAATTTAGAGATAAATCAAAAAACATCAATAATCAACTATATTTTTATGATTTAGTAAACTGGTTGTTTTCATTGTAATATTAATTCTTTTTATCCCAGTTGTATTTTGTAACAGTAATCCTGATTAAATCCTATTTTCTACTCATATGTGAAAACTTCAACAGTGTACAACTGAATCTTTTTTTTTGTTTTTGTAACAGAAAGTATTCAAATTCAACCCACCTCATCAGGAACCATAACCAGAGGGTATTTGTCTTCAGACAAAAAATTAAAAAGGCACCAGAGGCGGAAAGCATCCCTCTCCGGCAAAAGAGTGCTGCTACTTCTGTCTGGTTGGTAATTTTTCTTTGCCGTCAGAGTCCAGCAGAGCTCATCCACATTTTCCTTGTCAAAAGAGCCTTCAATGACCTGAAATATTTGCATTTGGTTCAGGATGGAACACTTCTAAAAGTACAGAAACGAAGAGCACCATGATATAAGAAAACCTAAGAAATATCTGTCGTTCTTACCTTATCCAAAATGTATTTATTGAGGTAAGGCATGTAGCCCTGACTGGAGACGGGGCCATCATCATCATCCCTGAAGTGCTCCTCTAAAGCTACAGGATCATGAGGGATGGCCAGGACTGTGCACAGGTTATGGGAGAGTACCTGGAGAGAAACAACATACAAGGCAAAACAACAGCTGAAAATGTACAAAGTCAACAAAGTAAAATAAAAGAAAATGCAGAAAACAAATGTGTCACAGTGTTTTAGGCATAAAAGTTATACTGATAAGAGATAAAAATGTGCTGCAATCATCAGGAAATATGAGCCAACACAAAGAAAATCCCTGGCAAGTCTTAATTTTTTGTTTCTTGCTGCACTTTTTAAAAATAGTTTTGTTTGCACATTATTGTGACAGATATAAAAGGTTATAGTGACCATAGTCAGCAAGACATTTTTCATAATTGGAAAGTGCAAGGTCAACATTTACCTAGAGGGTAATGAAACTGCAAACAGAATCATGAGTTGAATTAACCTTATTTCTATAGTAGGTTTTATGAAGAAGTGTATCCTGTTTATATGTACCAGATCACTGGAAACTCATTTAAAGGTTAGTGTTACATCTAAGTCATGTGTGAAGTGCTGGAGTTTAGCTTGTGTTTTAGTTTTACAGGCTAAACTCAAAAATTAGAAGATGCTCCTTTTAAAAATGAAGTCTTCCACTTTATTATAAGTCTAAATCTAGCTTTGAGTTCCATTCATTTTTGTTTATGGTTACAGTTCTGTGACAAAAGTGGATGTTAACGGGTTAAAGTAGCCTAGCTCCCAGGTAGAGTTATAACCCTGATGAAAATTGAGAAATTGTGAAGAAATACATGTGAATATGTGATATGTGAATTGACACATTATACAAAAAGATGGAAGACATTAAATTACATTAATCATTTAAAGAAAGACAATAAATATAATGAAAAAGTAATAAAATAGGCGTATGCGGTAATGTGAACCCAATGCAGTGAAAGTAGGAGTATATAAACCAGACATCTTAAAAGTCTGTCACAAAAGTTCAATAAAATCAGACTTCTCATTTAAAAAAACTAGTGTCTGCAACATCTTAATATATCTTGTACATGTTATCAGACAACAAGTCTCCGGGTGTTGAGCCATAACCACATCCTGTATCTCGTCTCCTGTGCGCTGCAACATCTGTCAGTTTTGAAGCCAGTGCATGCAAACTGCCTGCTTCTGTCTGAGAACATGGGGCCTGTGTGGGGCTGTATGCATGAGGGGGATAAGCCCTGTCATGGGGCTGAGTGTGTGTGAGCCAGAAGCAAACGGGCAGCAAAAACGTGGAGGTGGCTGGAATGAAGTCTGAGCCACACCGAGACCAAGTGACATAACGATGAGATCAACATAAGTACAGTGGCTTCATTGAAGCATTGTGGCAGAGACAACAATCCCATCATGTTTCTCTGCTGTGTGTGCTCTCACTGCCTGTAACAGTGTTCTTTTGACATACACAGCCTCATGCTGGGAACATACTCTATTCAACAGGCTCTTGTCTGCTCAGGTCCGGTGCCAGAGAATCCTTTGCACTACAAGCTGGTACACAGTGGCCCAGACTCAAGCCCAGCTTGGACATGAGGGCTCCCATTCATATCAAGACTGAGAGCAAACTGTTACTCTGGTGCTCTTGCCAGACAGAGGTGCATATTGTGCCCGCCATGTCAGCAGTGAAAAGCATTTTACTCAAAATATAAGGAACAAATTTGTTCCCTGTTGGAGAGCATGTGGTTTAAAAATACTTTCACACAGGAAACATTCAGATAAGAAGTTATATGAGGTTTGTGTACGCCCTGATTTCCTGAAGCACAAATTCAACACAAACTAAATAACAAATACAGTGGTGACACTTTCTGTGTTGGTACTTCAAATTTGTCCACCTCCTGGTACTCACAATGGGATGTAGTAAGATCTGGGTTACACACTGACACAGATAGTACATAAATGAGTGAAGCTCATTAAAAAGTTTTCTAAAAGCTCTCCTTGAGGTGTTGAACTCACCTTCAGCTGAGACTTGGACACTTTCCCACTCTTCTCCAGATCCAGGGCCGTGAAGCCATACCAGATGGACTTGAGCAGCTCAGACCGCAGGTCCATGTCTGCAGCAGCCGGACTTTCTGGTTTCCTCCTCTGCGTCTCTTCTTCTTCCCTCTGCTGTGACACGGGCCCCTGGGTGACAGGCAGACACCCACGCTGTGCTGCTGCTGTCAGGCAGACATGGGGCTTTGGCTGTCTGCTGACAGCGGCCCCTAGTGGACATGTTCTGTCACTGACGAAGAGGGAGGGTCAGACTGGGGCATGATGAACACATGAAGTCCAACCCAACAAGGATTCAGAAGCACAAACAACACAAAAACAAAACGATCTTCAATTCATAAATAAATACACATAATTTTGATATAAAGTGTTAATATTAATATATATAAGTATTTCATAAAGGTTTGCCAGGTCCTGAAGGAGGAGGATTTGATGTTCATTTTCGAGTAGTTAAGCAACAGTTATAACTGATGAGGACTATGATTACATTTGTCAAATTAAAGTGGTGGTACGGAGGAGGAATGGAGAAAATAATAATAATAATAATAATAATAATAATAATAATAATAATAATAATAATAATAATAATGTGTGTGTGTGTGTGTG
>JAPTYQ010000028.1:20192077-20203217 GCA_029814465.1 Ostorhinchus cyanosoma | reverse complement strand
GTATGTTACCCAGAGACAGGTGAAGAGGCGTGGTCCAGCCAAGCAGAGTCAAAACCAGAAAAATCCAGAATTAGTGAACTCGGGGTCACAGGTGGGAAACAGGTCAGATACCAGGACTGACTCAAAAGTCATGGTCTAAATCAGGCAGGGGTCAGAAATATGACACTGGGTTCAGGAAACATGGGAGAGTCTGGCAGGATTCTGAAGACAATCTGGTGAGACTGGTGAGTCAGTGAGGTTTATATACTGCACTGATGAGAACGAGCTGCAGCTGGGTGAGCAGGTGAGGGGAACTGGCCTGATGAGGTGGGTGTGGCTGACGGGCTGAATGAGAGGGAGTGGCTTTGTCTGAGTAGGTGTGGCATGGTGAGGGAGAGGACAGCAGCAGGGAGTTCCAGGGGAAACCAGTGTTGATGAAGTGACAGGGTCAGGAAGGAGACAACAGCGAAACAAACTGTGACATCTTCTGTATTTTGCATTTTTTTTCTGTGAAAATCAGGGTTTTTCCTACATTGAATTTAGTGATCATGTAGATGTTCATAAAAGCTCAGAGTAAAGTTGAGGGTTATTATATCAGAAACAGAAAACTGATGAAAAAGTGACATTTTCAGCAAAGATATCAATAACTGTACATAGAAACAAGTGCTTCCATCCACTGTCATTGATCCAACTCCATGGGTTTTACTGGTAAATAAGTAATGTAGAAGATGATGGTAACTACGGGAGCCTCTGAACGTCCAAATGGGTCATATCTGATGGCCATGAAAAGATGACAAACTGTATTTTACACCAGTTATTTACATACATTGATAGAATTAGTGGATCAACAATGGATCATTTAATAGATGATTTTGGTCAGTGGTGGATGTTTGGGGCTTTATGGGTTAATAGGTGTAATGATTTTAATAGTGATGGGTATGAGTAACATGTTTACAAATGTGTCCTGTTTAGGGTGGTACTGTCATCGGCAGTGCCCGCTCTAAGGACTTCCGGACCAGGGAGGGTCGTATGATGGCAGCTCGTAACCTGGTGAAACTGGGCATCACCAACCTGTGTGTGATCGGAGGTGATGGTAGTCTGACTGGAGCCAATGAGTTCAGGACCGAGTGGAGTGGGCTGCTGGCCGACCTGGTCAAAGTCGGTGAGGAACATCTAAATGTCATCACCATCTTGAACTAAATGTAAAAAAAAAAAAAAAAGAAAAAAAAAATAACTTTAGGCAATTAGTTAATTAAGGAAATTGTACATTGTTCTTAGCGTCATTTTCCATGGATTACTTGTTACTGAAACGACTGCCTACTGTAGTTCATATTAATATTTTTGGATAGATTGACAGGAGAAGTTGTGATATGTCTTTTATGGGGATCTCAGTAAAGGCTATTTCTAATTCTTATCCTATCCACTAATATTAAACAGGACGAGTTTAACACTGTGTATATGTTTGTTCAGGTAAGATCACACAGGAAGAAGCTAAGAATTCTTCCCATCTGAACATTGTGGGAATGGTCGGCTCCATCGACAATGACTTCTGCGGCACCGACATGACCATCGGCACTGACTCAGCCCTGCACCGCATCATCGAGGTGGTGGACGCCATCACCACGACCGCTCAGAGGTCAGAGGTCACCGCTGCTGCTCTCCCTCAGTGGAGCAGTTTTTAGACATTACTTTTACAGATTCACACAGTATCATAACACATGAATGTATGTGAAAGTGACATATTTGGGCCTAACGTAACAGAGCTGTTGTTTCTGTTTTTGTGCAGCCATCAGAGGACGTTCATCCTGGAAGTGATGGGCAGACACTGTGGGTCAGTATCAGTGTTTAACTCCTGACCTCTGAGATAAAGTAAAATGTACCAGAAGTCCATGATTTACTGATCCATGTTTATTTTTTGCTACTATATATTTCCTTTCTTTCTTTTTTTTTTCATTCAAATTTGTATTCAGAACAGTCTCATAAGATATTTTACAGGACATCAATGCTACAAGTACACTGTTTTGTTTTGTTTTTAAAGAAAAATGGTAACAATAATACTCACTGAAAGGAAGACAAAAAAGGTGTAATATAAATGAAGTAAGTAAATGGGTAATAATAATAATGATATTAACAAATTCTATACATAGCCAATCATGCATCTAGGAAATAAGATGAAGAAAATTATGCATAAATACATAAATATGTATACACACTACTATGCTACTATATATATTTTTATCAATAAGTGCCATTTACTTTAACTGAACAAAACACGATGTCTTTTTACCATATTTCAGCATATTTATCAAATTAATGTATTGTTTTTAGCTGTGGGAGATGCTTCTATCTTCAGATAATTCTTTAATGAGCCACATCGAAGCTTATCATCTAATTGTCTTTAAAAGCTGTTTCATGAGACATGAGACTTAACAACTCTGCTCAGTGTGTTCTGATGCTATTAACCCATAATGACCCAGCACTATTTTAGTGTCAGTTCCTAAATGATTTTTTTTCTCTATTTTTAACTTTTCTTAAGTGATTTATCACCATTTATTCCAATACTACACTCAGTATTTTTGCCTTCTTTAGTGACAATCTGATATTTTTCTATATTTAATTCACTGATATTGTAGATGTTCATCAAAGCAAAGAGTGACTTTTTCAATCAAATCTATCAGTAACTGAACATAAACCCAGTGTCTCCATCCACTGTCATTGATCCGAATCCATGGGTTTTATTGGTGAATCAATGTTGTAGAAGATGATGGTGTTTCCATGGCAACTTACAGAGCCTCTTAACATCCAAATGGGTCATATCTGATGACCATGAAAAGATGACAAACTGCATTTTACTCCAATTATTTACATGTATTGATCGAATTAGTGGATCAACAGGTATTAAAGTTTTTGCATCAGTACATTATTTTGGTTGCCAGTGGGTGTTTAGGTTAAAGAAAACTCTTCCTACTTTTATTCTTATCAGCCTATTGCAGAATTAAAGCAGAAGTGATGGTCAGAGGTTGAACTGACTTTCTACCAGTGAAGGCAGTGAAACTGTGGTTTTCAGCTGTGGGTTAAATTCTTTCACTTGAGGCCCGTGTTTTGCAGAGTTAACCCTTGTGTGTGTGTGGTTTCAGGTACCTGGCCCTGGTGACGGCTCTGGCCTGCGGTGCTGACTGGGTTTTCATCCCAGAGATGCCACCAGATGAGGGCTGGGAGAACCACCTGTGCAGGAGACTGACAGATGTATGCATGTCTTCATGTACAGAAAAAGAATTCTAACTCAGTAATATAACATCTGTTCAACAGTGGAAGACGTAGACGCATCCTCGTGTCACAAAAATCTAAGTATTGTCAGTAAAATTTACTTAGTACTCATTGTGGAGCAAAATGGTCCTGGTTAGTTTTTATGACATATGATGTTTTTGGATTATTTTCCTTTTGAGGCATTTTACTGTAGATGTTGAACTCTGAGCTTATTTTATATACTGTCAATAGTTTAAACCACAACCCACAATGCAATATTCAGTGGTTGTAACATCAGTGTCCTGTTACAACCACAAATCTCCAAAAGTCAACGTTTCATCAGCCCAGAAAAATGGCCCTGTTTTCAGCCTTGTGACCATGTGCATTTTTTTCCAGTGGGGAAAAGGGTATTTTACAGAGTTTATTTAACTTAACAAAGAGAAATTTTCAACCCATGGAGGAACACTTCATCCTTCGGATTATGACAAAAAAGTAAACTAAATGGTTTCTGAAGCTTTCAGACAAATGTAGTGTAGTGAAAAATACAATACTTGCATTTGAGGCATAGCGGAGTTAAAGCATAAAGTGATATAAAATAGAAATACCGAAATAAAGCACAGTTTGTATGTCAGTAAATGTACTAACTTCCATTCCACGGCTGCATCTACATGTATTTTCATTTTGTCTGTTATTTTCTTTTCAGCAAAGGGCCAGGGGTTCTCGTCTGAATGTGATCATCGTGGCTGAGGGTGCAATTGCCAAAGATGGAAACCCCATTACATCTGAACAGATCAAAAAGGCAAGTCCACCTCCTGATGCATCCCATAAGTAAAGTACAATTCACAACCGAACAGACACAAACTCACTGAACGTTCTAACTGGTGAACTCACTGGTCTTTAGCTGGTGACTGACAGACTGGGTTTTGACACCCGTACCACAGTCCTTGGACACGTACAGAGAGGAGGCACGCCCTCCGCCTTCGACAGAATCCTGGTAAGTGACTCATAATACATACTGTATATATAACCAGCCCACTGTTTACCCTCTGTGCAGCCACTGTACCTACTGTTTTGGAGCTGCATGAGTCTGATCTGCTCTTTGAAACACACTCTAATATTTGTAGTAGTAACTAGATGCATCCAGATCCAGGAAATGCATTATTTGCTTTTTTTTTATTTGATTTGATTTATTTGAGTAGATCTGGAGTTTTGCATTTCCAGATACACTGTGGTGAAGGTTCATGTTGATGCACTGGAAATCAGTCAAACCATCATTACATTGTAAATAGATACAGATACAGACACAAGGAGCCTTTCAGTTCAAGCAGTTCCTGAACATAGAAGAACACGCCACCACCAACAGCAACAACAGTGACAACAAACAGGAATACATGTCAAAGACACCACATCAGTACGTAACCAAGGCCAGGTGGAGGGTAAAGAATACACTTAATTTATAGAGCATTCCTACAAACAAAAAATGTCACAGGGAAAAATGAATCTAAGGTAAAAGGGCACAAACACGAGCGACGAAGATTATAAAGACAAAAATAAGAGTGAACAGAATATGAGGTTTACAAAAAGAGAATAAAGAGAAGTAAAAGCAGAAGCACTTTAGGGCTCCAGAGGAAATGGCTAAATTGTTAAAACAGTTTGTTGTTACACAGCCTTTCCAATACGAAGTCCCACATAGTCATCTTAAAGATCACAATTTGCAAATTTTTCAAAAACCAAAACAAAATCAACATCAGTTTTTTCAGTTTTTTGAAAATCATGATTTAAACAATTATTTTAAGACGGTAACGACGTACAATATTTGGTTGGAACGCCATCAGCTTTGATTAAAGGAAGCATTCACTGCGATGCAATGCTTATGCAGTGGGACAAGAAATATCACAACACTTGCAGTATATCCATACACAGATCTGTTCATTTTTCATTATGATGATGATGATGATGATGATGATGATGATGATGATGATGATGGATGAGTCTGGCCAATGCGTAAAGCAGGGGTATTCAAATCCAGTCCTTGAGGGCTGGTATCCTGCATGTTTTAGATATTTCCCTCTAATATGATGATAAATCACATAAAGGTTAAATAGAGAGAAAAGTTTATTTGGGAACTTCCACTAAAGTAACACTGGGTCTTTATTGGTTAGAAATAAGAAGCTACACTTTTTTTGCTTGGTTTAATCCTGGAGGGTATTGTTGTCCAAACATGGTATTCAAAATCTCTCTGACGGTACATTTTAGAGACAATTTGACAGATTAGTGTTGCTAAATGACCCACATTTTTACTTTTAAATGCATTTTTGCTTTAGTTGGACCATAAGGGATAATCCAAAACAAGGAGCTACTTTATATTGAAATAAATGTTGGAATGGCCGTCAACTAAAGTTCGCTCTCTGACGGGACATGACTGTGTTTTGACCCTTAAATGTTATGGAACATCTCAGGTGAATTTATTTGATTATAGTCTCACTGAACCCAATGGTTTTGTCCACTCTGTGTATTGTACATTTTGAACTTTAGCTTATTTGTTTATTCCAGGGGTGGGCAATTAATTTTCCCATGGAGCCACATGAGAAACTTTGACAGTTATTAAGGGCCAGATCGATTCGCCTGCAGCTCTGCTCAATATGTGTCTATAAAAACAGTAAACGAAACAATACGATGAAAATATGGAGCACAGAATACAACTATCTGAGTATTCACAAAAACATTTTCAAAAATGTGCAAAACCAGCTCCATGATACCTTTACATGGAAAACCATAAATGCAGCTTTGTTTGTTTGCAAATCTCAGCTCCTTTTTCTGACTCCAGTGAAGAAATACTTAGAAGTCCATGTCTTGTTAAAATCTCTGCATTCTTAATCAATCTTTCTTTTTTTTTGGTGTTAGCTGACATCTTAATGGGCTGAAACTCACCAACAAACCAATCAGTGCATGTGAAAAAAATGTTAATTTATCAGATTCTACAAAATAAAAGCTGTATGATATATATTTGCATTGACTTTTAATTTGCCAATGACCTCATGCAGGGTCGGCTATCGGGCCACATGTGGCCCCCGGGCCTTACTTTGCCCAGGTCTGGTTTATTCTCTTATTATATTTTGTTTTATTTTTTTACTGCATGCTTCTTACTCCATGTTCTATGTATGCACCAAACCACTGAAGCAAATTCCTAGTAATGTGAGCCCTGTTTACTCACATGGCAATAAACACGATTCTGATTCAGATTTTTTTTCTCTCTGACCTGAACGACAAATATGTATATGTTGGAAACGTTCAATAAAAACGAAGGATAAATACAGTTTGACCTCAGCTTCTCCTCACACACAGTCCTGTTGTTTTTCCAGGGCAGTAGGATGGGTGTGGAGGCGGTGATGGCGCTGCTGGAGGCCACTCCTGACACTCCGGCCTGCGTGGTGAGCCTGTCGGGTAACCAGGCCATCAGACTGCCGCTCATGGAGTGTGTGCAAGTGGTACGTCACTGCATCTCACTCACTGTTCTTTTTGTCTACTGTTGTGTTTCTGAGGATAAACACTGATTTTGCAGTGAGGATTTCTCAGCTTTCACTCACATTTGTTTTTTTTTTTCTAGACCAAAGATGTGACGGCTGCCATGGCTGAGGGAAGATTTGAGGATGCTATCAAGCTCAGAGGAAAGTAAGTCAATATCATTAAAAAAAAAAGGAGCATTAAACACAGAGAACATGCACAAGCTAGTATGTTATTTTATTTTCAGTATCTATTATCTATAATGGGTGTTGTTTCTATAGCATAGCATTACCTTTGTAAGATTTAGGTAGAATGAAAAGGAGCCCAAGGTTGAAAAAGTTTGAAAAAGGTTGTAAGTTGAAAAAGTAATTGGAAAATGTTCTTTTCATTAGCTGGTCCGGACTCAAAGTAGGTGACAGAAGAGTTTTTATTGGGTCATCAACTGTCAGTGTCAATAGATAAGAAAAACATATGTGAATTATTTTTAAGATTGTGGAAGAGTATAGAAAAGTTGATGTAAAAAAGTTGTGTGAAATAAAGACATACATGTTAAAGAAAATTTTGGATGAAAATGGCATTAAAAATAGTAAAAACCGAAAAGTACAAAATTATGTTTGAAATGCAACTAGATAAAAAAAAGTCATTCATGGAAAAAACTTTGGCAATAACTGTATTTTTTTTAACCTGGAAGAGGGATATTAAAATCTATAATAACATGTTACACTGAGGGGAAAAACATGTTAAGTTCCACATTTTATTTTAATGTAAAATGGACCCCAAACTATAGAAACTCAGTCCTGTTTCTGATGTGCAGGAGTTTTGAGAACAACTGGAACACATACAAGCTTCTGGCTCACATCAACCCTCCAGACGTCAAGGTGAGGGCGGATCAGTGATTCAGAATCAAGCCTCATGTTTTTTATTAGCAACGTTATTTCTCAAACAAGTAACCCCCCCACCCCCACCCAGACTCTTCCTCACCTTGTCTCTTTCTGTCATTGTACCAGAGCAACATCAACGTGGCCATCATGAACATCGGCGCTCCCTGTGCTGGTATGAACGCCGCCGTGCGCTCTGCAGTCAGGATGGGCATCATCCAGGGTCACAACATGTTGGCCGTTCACGACGGCTTTGACGGTCTGGCTCATGGACAGGTAAATCTGCGATCTTGGAAAAAAAAGGAGAGGGTTAAAGGGAAATGGTTATGAAGATAATTAATTTACAAGTTATTAAAATATGAAATCTTAAAGTTATTACAGTTTACCAGAACACAACTTTTCCTTCCAATTTGAATTATGTTTTAACCTGTTGAGACCCAGCAGTGCATTTTTGTTATAGATTTACTAATTAAAAGAAATATATACAGTTGTGCTCATAAGTTTACATACCCTGACTGAATGCACTTTGGACGATTTTGAATGTTCCAACATGACAATGAGCCAAAACATGAGCACATCTGTACGTCCACTTCAAAGGACATTCCATACAAAAAAAATTTATTAGAAAACAAAACAAAAAGAACAACTGTTGCATTATGTGGTTTCATTAAAAAAAAAAAAGCCCAAAGCTTTTACTTTCCTGGGTCTCACAAGGTTAACATTAGGAAGCCAAAAAATGTTATCATATTTATCACACATTAATGAAACAAGGAAGAATGAATTAATACTATTATCTCCATTTTTTTATGAACCAGATGTGGTTTATATACCGTTTTTATGGTTTAAGGTTTGTGTATTTAACCTTAATAAATTAAGCTTTTTTAATTCATAAGAATCGGGTTCTTACTTGTTGAAGTTATTTAACAAATATGTATCAGCTTTTAATTTGTTTATTCAATCTACAAATGAGGTTATGTTTTTACCAGCGTCTGTGTGTTAATAGTCGACTGTCCCTGGTTTTGGACGACTCATCCTATTTTGTGGGTGGGTGTGTGGGTGTGTGTGAGTTCTTGATGACAGTGATAACAGATGATTAAGATCAGGAAAAAAACTCCCATTTAACACTGATCAAAGCTCCTCTGATTTTTAATACATGAATAATGTCATAAAAAGTGTCCCGATTTTCCAAAAATCTTTATGTTAATATCTTGTTGGGACATTCTTTTCCAATTTTTGTGGTATCTTTGGGTCATTATCTTCTAGAATGTCAAATAAAACACTGGGTGCATTTATCTGTTTAGAATTCAGCTTCCTCAATGAGCATGTCTTGGTTTATTAGTTCCTTTATTTTAAAAGTGTATCATCCAATCAGATGAAAACAGTTTCTTTCCCAGAGCTATAACCACACTGAAAGCCCCAACAGTGAAACTATGACAATGTGCAATAATATGTATTAATTTATGTACTGAAATGTGCATGTTTCTTTAGATTTTCAACTGACCAAATACTAAAATGAATTGTACTGTTGTGTGTTAAATGTTGCATGCTGTATGTTATATGTATGTATGTATGGTTTTTAGAGCATCTTTTTTGGAGGTGCACCCAAATTTCACTGTATGAAAATACAAAGAAAAAAAAAGTCTTATCTTATGTGCAATTAAAATACCTAAAATGTAAATTTTAGTCCCAAATATTCACTCGACTGTTGTCTCTGCCCATCGTTAGGCTCTAGTTTCCTGTTTCTAAATGTAAATGTACATGTATAGTAATCTGATCTTTTTTATCTATTTATTTTATTCTTCTTCCTGGTAGTAGATGATGTATTAGTAAATAACATTAATTTTTTTTCCCCCTCCAGATCGAACCCATCAACTGGAATTCCGTCAGTGGCTGGACTGGAAAGGGAGGTTCGATGCTGGGCACCAAGAGGTAAACTGTTAACACTTTAAAGGTGATACAGCATGATTATCTTATTTTCTTACACTTTGTTGTCTGCGTCTGTGCCTTAAAGAACTCTACCATCCAAACTGCTGGAACAAATCAGCCTGAATATCGCCAAATTCAACATCCATTCTCTGGTGATCATCGGTGGATTTGAGGTAAGTCTGGTCTTCTACTTTCAAACTCAGATATTTAGATTATCGTTTTCTCATTTCCTTTCTCCTTTCCTGTTACAGGCCTATGTGGGAGGCCTTGAGCTGGTTCAGGCCAGAGAGAAATATGAGGAGATGTGCATTCCCATGGTGGTCATCCCGGCCACAGTGTCCAACAACGTCCCCGGCTCTGACTTCAGCATCGGCGCCGACACCGCCCTCAACACCATCACCTCGGTCAGTCACTGAAAATACACATATATACATATAAGAGGCACTGAAAAGACAACAAATACCAATGTACACAATATTTAGATATAAATATAACAAAAACAACTAAATGTAGTGAAGAAAGGATTAGTTCCTCGTGTCATGTGACAAGTATTCCAAGCCCTTGTCAGCGTGTTCCTGTGGCGCAAACATTAGTTTATTGTTTACTGGGGATCCCCATTAGCGTGGTTGCTAGTCTTCCTGGGGTCCCAGTTAAAAAGACATCAAAAATTGATACATTATTCACAATAAATACAGTAACAATGCAGTATCAATAAATAACAGTTAACTCATCCAATAAGCACAACTTTCACATGTGGTACATCATAGATTTTAGTGTTCTTTGAAATACTTGTAAATTAGGTGAGTCCCTCAGCTTTTTTGGCAAATTATTCCAGAGTTGCAATGACCTGAAAAATATGAATTCCCTTTTGCAGTGAATTAGTTCTAGCTCGACTAATGACCAATTCAGCACTCCCAGCACGGCCAGTAGAATGTGAGTGTGTCTGGTTTACATATCAGGTATTTTCAGACACTGAAACTGGTTTACCAGGCAGAATAATTTTCTTTAAAAACACTAATAAGTTATACTGTAATTTATTTTGC
Source organism: Ostorhinchus cyanosoma (assembly GCA_029814465.1). NCBI lineage: Eukaryota > Metazoa > Chordata > Actinopteri > Kurtiformes > Apogonidae > Ostorhinchus > Ostorhinchus cyanosoma. Next base: position 20,192,641 of record JAPTYQ010000028.1, on the reverse strand, counting down.
ATGTTGACCACCTGAATGAGGACTGCAAGAGTCGCTGCACACTTTATGGTGCATCAACAACACCAGCATGTTAAACTGGCCTCCTTTCTCGCCCCATATGAATCCCACTGAGCATCTCTGGGACTTTCTGGATTGGTTAGTACACCAGGAGGATCACCCTGAGCTGCAGGAAACACTCTGGGTTGAGTTTGATTGAATTCCACAGAGATAGACTGACAATCTGGTTCAAAGCCGTGAAGGATACAAGCACTAATTACAGCAAAAATGGACACACACTATTGAGACTGTACGAACTGTAGGGTCCTTCTAAGCCAAGATAGTGGCATGTACAAAAACAGTGGCTTTTGGCTCTCCGCTTTTTCCCTTTTCATACAGTATTTCTCTAATTTGCACATATTTCAATTGCACACTTTAATATTTTTTAAATATATGTCTGTATCTTATTGTGGTGCAGAGACCACCTGCAATTTTGTTGCACAACTGATATAATAACAATAAATTCTATTCTATTCTATTCTATTCTATTCTATTCTATTCTATTCTATTCTATTCTATTCTATTCTA
>JAPTYQ010000028.1:20172358-20188100 GCA_029814465.1 Ostorhinchus cyanosoma | reverse complement strand
AAAGATGCGAGGTGGTCCAGAATAGACCCCAATAATTTTGGTGAATGTAGGTCAAAGGTCAAGGTCAAGATCACCGAAAAGATGTTTTCACAATGATAAGAGCCAGGGCAAATTGGGTAAAACGTTTGTGAGGGGTGGGGTTTGTTGTGCCTGGCACCACCCGCTTTATCCTCACTAGGGTCACGGGGGTCGCTGGAGCTGATCCCAGCTATTTCATGGGCGAAGGCGGGGTTCATCTTGGACATGTCGCCAGTTCATTGCAGGGCTGACATATAGAGACAATCACTCTCACATTCACACCTCTGGACAATTTAGATGAACTAATTAGCCTATCAGTGCATGTGTTTGGATGGTGAGAGGAAGCTGGACTACCCAACACAACGTCGTTTAATCTAATCGAAGAAAATAACTGTCTGATTAATCAATAGCTGCAGCTCTAGAGCAGACTTCAAAATTTGTCTTGGATGATTCTTTTCAGAGTTGATACCGCTGCGGTTTGGGCTAAGTCCATACAGTGTCTTCATGAACTGTCAGATACAGACACATCAGGCATCAGATCAGTGGATTTGTTGTCAAAATAGATGACAAAATGACTTTAATGTGTGGTAACTTATCAACTAATCATAACAGTAAAACAGGGGTAACAGACCCGTACTAATCCCTCCTCTGTCTCTGCAGGCACCGCATCCCCCACACACAGTGGTGGCTGAAGATAAGGCCCATCATGAAGATTCTGGCCAAGTACAACATCAAACTCGACACATCTGAACACGCAGACATGGAGCATGTGATCAAGAAGAGGAGTGCACTTGGAAAGTAGACTCTGCTCTGAAGATCTCATGTTTGGGGGGGGCATGATTCACTGTATTTGCTTGTCCATATCCTGTCCCTGTGCTGTAGTACACGAGCTGCTGCCTTCTCCTTTTATCCTGAACATGTGTTTTCTCATAGAGTTCAGTGTTTTCAAGAATTTTCAGGGACAACCTTGCAAAAAATGCAAGATTCTGAAAAGATTATTAAAGACTTATTTTAAGAAAAGCCTCTTTGTTGCTGGTTTGCTTTAAAATTGAAATAAATGTACATCTTCTTGAAAATAATACCTTTATTTCCATGGAAACCACAGCTCCACATGAAAATATTAACTCTAATCTATTACACATGACCATGATATGTCCTGAGTAAGACATTTTACACAGAGTTAATATGGAAAAGGGTATAATGTGAGCATTTTCCAAATTGGGATGTTTAGTCTTTTCCACATATACACACATATGCTTTACATCCATTACAAAATAAAAACCTTTTATAACCACCACGTCTTCTGCCGCCGCCTTTGGTTCCGTCTGCCCTGTCTGGTTCTGACCTTCGCTCATCTCTGACTGCCTCTGCATGCTCCTCGTCGGACGCTCACTAGCTTGAGTGTTGCCCTGAACACTGGAACTGTTTGCTTCTCCAACCTGAAGCTCTATTGAATGCTAGCGCTGCTAGGCTCTCCAAGAACTGTTTTGAACTCAATATTCCTGTGGTAACAAAGACTGTTCTAAATTGAGTTCACTCTGTGGAGGTCTGCTTTTGGTCCAGTCTGAACGTGTTTCAGGGTTTTAATGTGTAGGCTGTGTGATTGAATAGTTATCTAAGCAATGAAGATGTTAATACTTCTCAATTTATTGTCTTTTTCATTTTTATCATGCAACAATAACAAGTTATTTATTTGCACATTAAAAAGCTGCATGAAAAAGATCAAATGCACTACAGCAGACACACTGAAAAGTAATCAGTGCCTCATACAGTTGAACTTCAGATTGTCAGAATGCAGTCTATGGTCAATGCAGCATGTAACAAATGAACTCAAATAAGCATGGGTGAAATGGTTGGGCTTTCACTCCCACTGGGATTTGAACCCCGGCCTCTCATACTGCAGTCGCATAACCTCCTGAACAACCCACTACTGACATTTTTGATATTAATACCAAATGACCTATCTTCTGATATAGTATTAATATATAGTTCTGGTAGATTATCTTTGTCTTGGTTGTTTCAGAAGTAGCTCACAAGCCATTTATCCAGCCAACAAATTTCTAAGAATAAGATTCAATTTTGAAGTGAATAACTATGTGTTCTGTAAAAACGACAGAAAATTGGGAGCATTTATTTTTTTCTGTGCAATTCAGTACAGGCCTTTTGGAATGAGTTATGGAGCTGGCTTAAATTCAAGAGGGTGAAAATACCACCTTTAACTTAGAAGGTTATTAAATTTGGCCTATGTGGTAATGAGAATTCAACTTTTATGTTAAACATTTTAATCTTATTTGTGAAATTTTTCATCCACAAATGTAGATATTTTAAAACTGATCCATGCATAAATCACTGGTTGAACACATTTGATATTTTGTACAAATTTATACAGTATCTAAAAGATAAGAAAGCCCTTCATGTATTGTCTTTCTGTTTACAACTTGAGATGAGCCCTTGGTTTTTGTTTCTTTTCATTCTTAATTCATATGTACTCATGCCTTTTTTGGAATTGTGACACAGTGACATAAATGCCATGTTTCTTTATCTTTCAATAAAAAGAAAAAAAGTAGCTCACAAGCCAAAAAAAAGTGGGTCACCCTGCTGTAGGCTCTAAAATTCTAGGATCTGTTTAGATAATAGTTTCAATGTGCAGTGCATTGATGTTGATGTACTGAGACACTAGAATCATAGAATGTGTTATGTCATGACATCTGACAAACCCATGGACCTGATCTTGGAGTGTCTTTGGGTCATCTTGCACTTATTCAACTTCATACTTTTAGTTTATTGGGGATGAAACTGAATCACAGAGAGAGCTGAGGGTTGTTTTACATTGAGGGAGAGTGAACTGAGCTCTGGTGCTGTTTGTTGTGGACCTAAGGAGGCGGAGCTGAACTGCTGGTGTGCTCAACCTATGGTTTCCACTGACTTATCACCTCCTCCTGATTAAATCTGACACAGAACAAAGTGATTATATCACAGTATTTTCTAATTCTCCCCTTTTCTGTTGTAACAGAAGAGGTGTTACACTGTTAATTAAACCAACTTACAGTTCACCACCATTTATAATTATAATGATCATTGTGTTTTCAATCAAAAGGAAGACTCAAAACATGGATTTCTGATCAAATGACATGCATGTGATTGAAGAAATGAGTGTTGTAATAATGTATATGTTACCTTTTACTGCTGTAGATGTTTAATGCTGAGCTCTTGTATATAATGATGCTAGTTTAAACTACATAAATAGATAATTTTTTTAATCAAATCATCACGTTCCGTAGTACTGCTGTCCTGTGAAAACTACATATTTCTATACAGCAAACAGCTATTTTCAGCTTTGTGGCTATATATTTTCCAGCAAATCCAAGAGGGATCCAAGGTGTTTTACAAGGGAACACTTCATTCTTCATTTTATCTCAAACAATTAGGTAGGTGGTTAAAAAAATAGTAATTTGAAAAAAATAAACAAATAAAAAAATTGTCAGCCAAATGTAATGGAGTCAAACAGTACAATATTTGCCTCTGAGAACAAAGTTGTATAAAATGAAAATACTCCAAGTTACATTACACCAGTGGTTTGCAACCTTTTTTGGCTGGTGACCCCATTTCAACATCATGGTGACCCCAGACATTCAAAACATAGACATTTTTTGCTACAATTACTTTGTTTTTGATCAAGTAATAGTTTGCTATAATATATTACAAATACAAGTCAAGTGTACATTACTGCACAAAGTGAGAATTTGATTTTCTTTGTTTTCCTTATATGTAGTCAGTCCAGCTTGTATTCACAAGACTTACAATTAATACTGAACAAACAATAACTCAAACTATGAATTATGAAAGAGCTGCAACATCTGAACTCTCTCAACTCAGCATATATTGTTGTTGTTGTTTTTTTAATCAATTACTAGAAACTTCAGGCGACCCCATGTGGGGTCCTGATCCCAAGGTTGAAAACCACTGCATTACACTCATATAGTACCAAATTAAGAGCACAGGATTTATTTTCGAAACCCTATTCTAATTTCATCTGATGTAGATGCAAGTTTTAGTAACTTCAGTAATTTTGCTGAATGTATAAAACAAATAAATGTGATCCAAAAAATGTACTGAATAAATTTACCCGCATAAACACAGACATTAAACAGAGTTGGATTATCAATGGGACGTAAACAGACTTAAAGGTAAAGCGTAAATGTGGAATGATGTAAAACTACAGTAACAATCCGGAAAAGGAAAAGGAAATGGTTTCTGCAGAGGTCACCGAGAACTCGCGGTGGCAGCCGGGACGTCGGCGGACTGTGTGCCTGCGCTGAGGAAGGGTGCGTGTCCCCAGTGTCCGCTCCGGTCGCCCGGTTAGGAATGCGCCTGACGATCCCGGTGTGTGCTGTGATACTCGGTGAAATGTCAGCGGAGAGCGCGGTGTTGTAAGAGTCATGGTTTGGCATCGTTTATACCATTAGTATCTTAGTGTGCAAGTTTGAATCATTGAGCTAGCTGACGTTAGCCAGCTCCGTTGATTCATAGCACGCTAGGTTGCTAGCTTTAGTCTATAGCATACCTGCTAGCCGGCTAGCTAGCTAGTACGCTAGTTTGAGTGTGCTGCTGGCCAATCCAGTCGAACAGGAGAGAACCAGACTGACTGCTGAACTCAGCCGGTATTTCGGAAAGAGGAGGTGGTGGCAGGCGGGTGCCGGGAGAACGCGACGGGGTGGAAGTGAGTCAGGAGCGGCTGATGAGTTCAGACCAGAGCGGAGAGCCGCCGCTGCTGCAGGAGGAGGCTGATCCGGGACCGAAGACCGGTGGGAAGGACGAGGCTCCGCTGGGGAGCGAGGGAGGCTCAGGCGGCATGGTGAGTGCGGCCTTGTTTAGCGAGCCAGCTAGCGGGCTAAGCGACTGTTGAGAGGAGACCTGTTAGCACAGTACGCCCCCTCTGTGTGGCGAGCGATATTTGTTAGGCAGCAACTAAAATTATCCCAAACACAATGTATTTTAAGACGGTAACTTTCAGACAGGCTTTGACTTTCTGACTATTTGCGTAATCTTTCTCATGTAATAATTATTGCTAAGTAATATTAGATGTTCAACAGCCCGGGTAATAGTTGCACGGCTGCTGTCTTGTAGCCAGTGAAGGCAGGTAAAATTTCACATTTATCCTGAGCCAGATCTCAGCTACAGCTCCTTCAGGTGACGCTATGTTAGCTAACGCTAGCTTAGCCATCCACCGAAACAAGCAAGCTCATTAAGTAGTTTGCTGAGTAATCACTAGCCTATAAGTTAAGTTATGACACGACTGTAGATTTTCGGCAGTGCCATTTCGGGGAGAAAAGTACAGATTGATTGTTTTTCAGTATGCAGATGATTGATGCTTCGATTATTGATCAAAGGTTAGGCGTTCATTCACTCTAACGTTATCTGTTAGCTAATCGCGCTGCTAGCTAACCTAGCTAGCGCAGTAACATGCGTTGCAAATACCTGGCCTGTGCTGCGCAAAGCAGTCAGCTGACATAACTTGGCTTGCAACGGCCTGTAACACAGAGGCATGCATTGTAACCATGTGTCAAGTTGCAGGCACAGAGTGTTAAATGTAGTTTTTTGAATGACATTGAGGCCTAACCTATGGGTACATCCATTCATGCTTATTTGGAAGAGAGAAGTGGTTTGAGGCATATTGTGGCTGGCAGCTGTTCTTGTCAGGCCGAGCGCTTTGCAATAAAGGGGGTGGATCCTCTAGCAGGTGGCATATAACAATGTCAAAGGATGAAGGTGCTAAAGTGGCAACAGTCACCTAACTTATAAAGTTAATGATAAGCTGCCATACACTCTTGTTTTTTTAAAAAAAAGCTTAATCCATATTTGGTTCATATCAGTGTTTGTATCCCAGAATATATACAGTATGTGTGCTATTCTTGGCCTTGGATCTCTGCAGGGTCAGGATTTCTTCAGCCAGTCTACATCTCTTCTATTATGCTGAGTCAGATCATACCCTATGCTAATGGGCATCCAAAATATCAACAGCTTGATTACTATACACACATTTTGCTCATTTAGTTCATTAAGAAATTCTTCCTGAACTTTGCTTGATTAAAACCTGTGTCATGAGGATTGTAATGTTCCTCACTAGATTCCAGTTGCACTCATTGGGTACTCGGGGGGCTTCAGGTGTTCATTCAAACCATTCATTAGACCAAGTGATTTTACCCTCTAAAGTAAAATTCATGGGTGTTGTTTTTAGGTTCGTGTAACCTCTGTGCTCTGTCCTCCAGGGTACATATCCGCAGACTGAAGATTAATTCTTTGTTAATCTGCAGTTTTTTGTTGACACTTTTGCGAAAGCAGACATGCCTTCACACACACCACACAAAAGTCACATTAACGTAAACAGCTGAGGGGGAACTTTGATTTCACATTCTGCTCCTTGACTTGGGTTCATTTGGGGATTTAAAGGACTTCTTATCCATACATGTTGTGTAAGTTTCAGGTATATATAATGTAGCGCTAGTCATATAGGGTGGTTTAATCACCTCCTCTAAGTTCCAAGAACTTAAGCCCTAACTTTGTTTCTACCTTGGTGATTACATTTTAAAACATTTGTTTTAAGTCTTAATAGCAATTAGGTTTATTTAATTCACTGTAGATGTTAAGTGCCTGACATGAATATGTTCCTGTGATAAATTCAACCAAGTGTCAAAAGGTCCCAGACCCATGAATACTGCCGCACAGTTATTTGTCTGTAGTAATTCTGATTTATATGCGCAGTACAACACTGTGCCAGCATTCTTTTGCGCTAAAATGGGTTAGGGTTACGGTTAGGGTTAGGAGTAGGCATCCAGGCACTCTTGCGTATCACTAGGCAACAGCTCACTGCGCATGTATGCAGGAAGTGCGGGACAAATAGGTAACAGCGACGTGGGTCCGGGCCCAGACCAATAGCAACACCCTCTATTCAATGCTCGTGGTTTGATTGAAATATTAAACTTTGCTCTTGTTGTATGGTTGAACAAGAAATACAAGTATTATTGAAATCACAGTGTGACCACAGTCCTTTTATTTTTTTGATAAAACATCAGTTTCCCCCAGAGATATGTAGCTTCTGTGCAGGATTCAGGATATTCTGGGCATTCCACATGCTGGAAGTCAGATGAACGTAAAATCAATGTAGGGACAGTATCACACTAAGAACTTTTCAAAAGGTCTTTTCTCAGATTTAATGATTGCAGTTGGTCCCCAGTCCACTTATTTAGCAAGTTTTTGTTTTTTTTGTTTTTTTACTTGCTCTGTGTTTTTATTTTTTGTGCACAGATTTCATGATGATAATGATACAAAATTCTATGGCATATTTTTTTTGTATTGAAAAATCTAACACTTTGTTTAAAGAGGTCCCCCAACCTGGCCAAGTTTTACGCACATTTAGGGAAAATGCAGCTGTATTTATGATAAAGTTAATGCACCCTCTTATCAGTATTAATTGAACCGCTGCTCATCCAGGCCCCTCTCAGACCTAGGGGAAACTCCTGTATCCCAATATAAATGAAGCCTGGTGTTGCAGGGATACCCATAGAATCATTCTCTCCAGAGGTGAAGAACCATGCTTGTTTGGTACAGATTTCAGCAAAAAGCATATCCGTTTTAGATTTTTTTTGTCAAATATGATGCATGCACAATGGACAGGATAGGCCCTTTTCCACTGCCGGAACTTTTACCATTTTCCCAGATCTTTGAAAAACCCTGGTGTGTTTCCACCTAAATTTCCTGGGTAAAAATCTTTCCCTCACCACCAAACTTTCCCGAAAAAGTTCCTGGAAGGGAGGTAGCACTTTTCAGATTACCCGAAATTCTTGAGGGGTGAGGTGGTGTGCTGGAGAACGCTGATTGGACTACACTTGCAGTGTTCTGCATTCCGTTCACCTGCCATTAAGCCACTGTGTGGCAGCAAACTTTGTTTTGTTTATTTCACTTCCACATGCTTTGACTTAATTCGGAAAACAGACCAAAAGAGAGGCTATGACAATCGGACAGATGAGGAGGTCCAGGCTCCTTTTGGGCGTATTTTGCAGAGGAGGAAATTCATAGGGACTTTGACACAAAACAATTGAGTCTATGTAAAATTTGCCAACAAGCTGGCAGAGCTAAATGTAAGACACATGCCTGAACAAATACGAGATAAGGTAAAGAAATTTATGCAGGATTGTAAGAAACTAAAAAACCACAACAGTCGCAGTGGGTCTGATCGCCAAACAAACAAATGGTATGGCCAGCTCGGTTGGCTGTGCTGGACAAGCTGGTCCAGACACTTGGCCAGAAGCCCTAACCTTTCATACATGTTTGCCTCACTTTTAATCTCAAGTCACCTTGTTTTTTACACCTTTTGTTTTGTTTAAATTTTTAATAATAATAAAAAGTATCACCTAATATTGTTTGTTCATTTACAAGGCATCAAAATATAGGTAGAGTATAAGTACTTTTTTTTTTTTAAGTAATATGCTGTAGAGTTAAATGCAGGCATTTCAGTAAATCTGCATAACTTTAGAGCTGAAGAAGTAAATACATGTTCTACCATTTTTAAATAAAAATTAAAGATATGTTATAATTAGCTTCACCTAAAATGTAGTCGAGATGGATTAAGTGATTCAACAACCAGCAAAACGTTAAACCAAAACCGCCCACTTAAAGCACTATGTAATTTTATTGTACTAGAGCTTAGCTTCTGAATGTTCAGCTAAAATGTGTTTGAATTAGTGATGTCCCAATCTAGATTTTTTTATCTTAAGATCAAATTTTTTGTATGTTTTGCTGATTCCGATCTGATACTTTTCACTATGAAATTTTGATTTAAATTTGGACTCATTATTAATGGGTTATTATGTTATTATTTTACTTGAGCACACAATTAGGCTGAATGTGGAACCTGAACTAAAAAAAGTATGACACCTTTGACTCTTAATAACACACATACATATGCTGGAACGCAGCTCATCCATCTCATGGCCAATTTCCTCGGCAGCTTGAAAAATCCATTTTCTTTTTAAGATTTTCTTTTCGGGTGTTTGCAAATGTCTTTGCAAATACTATTTCTTCTTTCCCATTCACATCGCATGGTTTTATTCGCGATATAGTAAAACATGAGAACAACTTGGGATCCTCCATCCAGGGTGTATTGTGTCGCACAAACGATGCGTGCTTGCGTGCTAGTTTGTAGGGTCATCATGCTTTTTGGGCCTTCAGCTTCTTCCTTCCGCCACCTACTGGACTGGAGGTGTAGTGCAGTTTCTTTTACCACTTCCCCATACATCATCAGCCTAATTTGAATAAATTACCCTGAATTTTGGGGTGTGATGGAAACGCAAAGCACACAGATTACCAGGAATTCTTTTACCCAGGTAAATAACTTCCTGGTAATAAATGCTACTGATATTTTGGTAGAAAAGGGCCTATCGATTATCTTTTGCATATTTTTCAATCCTAACTCATAGTTTGGTGCTTTTCAGCAAAAACCTTTTTGGTTGAATTCTGACTATGCTCCCTGCCCGCTAAGGATGAGATGGCAAAACTGATGTGAACCACTATAGATGTTTAATATTCTGCTCAGCTGGACTCATATTTTTACCCCTTCACCCCAAGGGGAGGCAAGGGGTATTGTTTTTGGTTCGATTCATTTAACACTCAGGCAGTGAAACTATTGGTTGAATTCATACCAAATTGGGTTAATAGATCGCCACTGACCCAGAATAGATCTGATTACGTTTTGGAAAAAGTAGGTCAAAGTTAACTTTTTTTTTTTTAAATTTTTAAATCTTTTTTTCCCCCATTTACTTATAATGGGTGAAACTTCAAGTGTCTGTTGTAGCAAAACTATCGTTTGACTTGTTATTACTTTTAGTTGTCTGTACAGAATTGATGGTGTGAAATTAAAACTTATACGTTTCCCAGTGATGACTTCCTCTAAAAATTCACCCGTTTTTGCGAAGAACTGTTTAATCTGGGCTAAATGTTTAAGAATTAAACTCATCTTGATTTGCTGCTTCTGTGTCATAGGTCACGTCTAAAGGCGCCGGTTTGAACCCAAATGCCAAGGTGTGGCAGGAGATGCCTGTGGCCGCCAGCGAGGCGGTCACCAACAGCCCTCATTGGCCGCCATCAGACATCAGTGAAGGTGAGGCTTCTGTCATCAAACTAATAAGATGCAACAGTACATACTATGGAAATGCATACAATTGTGGATACTTTGAGATGGTTTTGGGTCAGGATTTCTTATTAAGGTGTTAACCGCTGTCACATTCAAGTATATTCTTTTATAGTTTGTACTTGTAAGTTTAGGTTAGAGTTCTTAAATGTTTTTATTTATTTACCATTAATATGATGCTGAGCAATATATGGAATTATGGAGATTGTGAATCAAGTTAAGATTCACATTTCCATTGGAGACCTTTTGTTGATCAGAAGAATTTCACTGTGTTCACTGTTTGTTGTTCCATTTATTGTAAATGTTTTATTTATTTATTTCTTTGGAAATATGTTTTTAGTCATTACTTGTAATAGTGCTTTACTCTATTTTAATAAGTTTGAGTTATCATGTAATGCACATCGCTGCTCACATGCCCACATACAGAGTGTATTGTTACAGGAAACTCTTTCTGAATCAGGTTTTTATTTCATGCTCATGAAGACAACAAAAAAGTCAGAGATTTAACTTTTTGGTTGTATTGCTCAGCTATACAGGAACACTTCTTAAAAATGTAAATATGTCACTGAACTTGGGTACAACAAAATATATAAACTGAGTTAAGAATTAAACCTTCTACCTTGTTCACAGGTTATTCTGAGCCTTCGTCTGCTGGGTGCAAGCAGTACACTGTGGGATTCACAGCCCTCGATGACAGCGGCTCCACAGCAACAGCTGAGATAGCAGTAAATGGAATGGACCCTCCAGAGTTGGGCTTTTCCCCCGCTGAGTCCACCAAAGGGACCTCAGGTCAGTCACGTCACATCATACACGCTCGTCTCCACAAAGTCTCTGGAACCAAGGAGTCACTTTTAATACTTTTTTCACTTTATTTCTGTGTTCTACACTCAAAAACAGTTTTTCTCCTTGTTCATTTATTCACAATGAAGTGTCAGTGAGTTTCATTGTGTAGAATGATCTCTTTAATGGACTTATCACCATCAGGATGATTTCAGAATCTTGTTTAAGGGGCAACATTTCTGTGTTGACATAATATCATTATTGAAGAGGTGGATGATGTTGCAGAGGGAAGTCATTACTGTAAATACACAAACTCTAAGAATAAATGCAGACATTTGAATGAAGACATTTAACCAAAATAAAAAAACATAAACATTAAGAGAGTATTTTTATCCATTATTTTGTATGTCAGTCAGTATTTTTTTCTCTGAAAACACGGCCTTAAGTTTCTGTTTGATATAAAATCAGTTACTGCAATGTGGAATCTTATAATGTCTACAGGTTAAATATAACACTATCCTGTGAGTATAATTAACTAATCAGAGGGTTGTTTGGGGAAAAAAGAAACACAGCGGAGTTGTGATTCTCATGATACATGTTTTGATACTTGTTTTTGAGTCAGATAAAGCATACGGTTTAACCATACCAAAGCAAAGCAATTATTGATTCACCACTTTGACACCTAAACCATGTTTCACACCCAAACTCAGTATAATTAACTCATATTAAACTCTTACCTTGTCTTTTATCTGTTCAAAGAGAATACTTTTCCCTTTTCAGAAGGCTTACATTGTGACATGTAAATATAATATATAGGCTTTCTGCAGCACTGACATTATGTTTTTTTTTTGTTTTTTTCGGTTCTTTGTAGATTCCAAAACTGAGGAACAGCCAATCTCAACTGAGAATCTGCGAGAGTCTCTTAAGAAGGAGCTGGAGTTTTATTTCTCTCGGTAAGATGTGAGCACATATGCCTATGGAAAGTGGACCTGAAGGGACAAGACACTTATTTACATGGCTATGTCATTTTGCTTTACAGAGAAAACCTGTCAAAAGACCTGTACTTAATGTCCCAAATGGACAGTGACCAGTTTGTCCCCATTTGGACTATAGCCAGCATGGAGGGCATCAAGGTCCTCACAACAGACATGGACCTCATCCTGGATGTTCTAAGATGTAAGCAGAAAGTTTGACATGCTCCATGTGTGAACAGTCCCCTTATAGTATGTGTTTTTTTTTTATTATTTTATTCTATTTCAATACCTTGCTTGTGCTTCCTTTTTTTCTCAGCTTCTCCGATGGTACAGGTAGATGATAAAGGAGAGAAAGTGCGTCCTAATCACAAGCGGTGCATTATCATCCTGAGGGAGGTCCCTGAAACCACCCCCGTGGAGGTAATGCAAAAACTCTAAACACTTTTTAGTTAAAGGAGTGATATTTTGGTTTTTTAAAAAAATTGAATTATGCATTTTAAAACATTCCCTGTGGTCTACATAAGCTGTAAATACTATATTTGGTTCAGAATCTTTTATTAATTCAGCTCCACAGGTCCATCTTAAACCTTATTTCTGAGTAATGACACCAGAAAGGTGATTTTGAGCGCTGGCCCTTTAAATGCACATGAGCCACTTCAGGCCCCGCCCCCTCCAGGTTCTTGGCTGTGCTGCTCTGTCCTGTTCAATCAACAACTGAACATTTTAAGTAATTGGCTCGAGGTTTGGACATATTTTCAGAATGGACTTCAACGGCTGCTGCTGACAAACAGTTATGTTGTACTCCGAGAAATGTTCATCAGAAGTCTTGACCTTATTTGTGCAAATGTCATGTCGTAATTAGTTCTACAAATTAAGCAGGAATTAAAATGGGTTGTAGAAATCCACTTGATTTTTGCCAAAAGGAATATAAAGACAGCTTTGCATCACATGGAGAGTTCCAATTCAACTTTTTTTTTGAACTATTTGGGTCCAAATACACAAATAAATGAACCAAAGACTAATAAAAGTGGGTTTAGCAAAATATGACCCTTTTAATCAATTTCACTGTAGAACAAACTGTAGATGGTTTTTACTATGAGGCATTTCTTGTGTAGAAATGTAATTTTTCCTAAAAGGGTCACATTCTAGGTGTTGTAGTCACCCTGTCTGTGTCTGTCTGTCTCCTATGATAAACATACCCCAAGCACACATGCACGCATTTACAAAGGTACTCAATCTGGTACTGAGGTAGCATTCCCTGAATGTGTTGCACTAATTAGTTGTTGGTTCATTTATTTGTGTATTTGGCCCCTAATAGTTCAGAAAGTTTGAATTTGACCCTCCAAGTGCTGCAAAGCTATCTTTATATATTTAAAAAAATGACCTTTCTGGTGTCATTACTCAGAAATAGGATTGAAGTTGGGCCAGTGGAGTTGAATTACTGAAGAATTCAGACCTTTTTCCGTTTATTTAGACCAAGGGGAAATGTTTTAAAATGCATTATTCCATTTTTAAAAAAGAAAAATATCATTCTTGTAACTGTCATTACACAAAGTACAGTGAAGTTGATTAGCAGTCTTGATAGTCCATACATACCAACACCCTGTTCACACTGGACTTATATAACCTGGTGACCCACAGTGATTTGGGCGTTCTGGTTCGTGTGGTGCATTTGCTGCAGTACATACCCCTCAGAGTAAAGATAGGCATATGAAAATTGTCAAACATACTCTATTGACTTGCAGGTTTGAATTTATCCCAGTGCTGCAGTGCATTTACTTGCTCTGTATGGCTTTGACAAAAAACATGTTATAATAAACTAAACATAGAACAGTGTACTATGGCAAAATGAGTAATACAGTTTCACTAATGTTACATAAAGTGGGACATCTCCAATGCCCACTGGGGCCAGACTCACCCTCTGCTCAGATGGTCACTCATGGACATCTGCACCTGAATGAAAGTGCAACGTCATGACTTTACAGCAGCAGCAGAAAACACTTAGCACAAAGTTCTGCAGGTTCAAGTTAACAAACCAGCCATATATAGAAACAGACTGTAATAAGGCCACTAGCCTAGCTCCAGTGATGCTAACAACTCAGGCTGAGTGATGAACACTTCACATCATGGGCTGAAGGTGACCCTCACAGCTTAACACACAGGTTGTGTGTGACAGGATGTACCACTTCTCATGTAACTTGTCTGGTGGTGACTTCAATAGTTTTGCAGATTCCAGCTGGATAATTTAAAAAAAGCAAATGTTGGATGATTAAAATTCAAAATTGGATCTTTGTCTGTAGAATGAGTGTTCAAATACTTGAACCAGCCTTAATTTGTGTGGGACTAATATTATCACAGGACTTCTGCATTTGCTGAAACATGATCAGCAATTTGTGGTCTGATCTTTAGTAAATACATCTGTAAGTTTCAAAACAGACTAGTACTAACTGTGAATCAATCGGTAAATAAAAAGGTGTCCAGAAATGCATTTAGAAACTACATATATTTGAAGCTAAAATATTCAGGATTGCAGATGCCCCGTGTTCACGTGTTGCATTTAGGAATGTAATCATCACTACCACAGTGTGAACATCATTTTATCACTGATCTACTTTTCAGGAAGTGGAGTCACTGTTCAAGAATGACAACTGTCCAAAGGTGATAAGTGTAGAGTTTGCCCACAACAACAACTGGTACATCACATTCCAATCCGACACAGACGCTCAGCAGGTAAGTCCAAACACACTGTTCTTCCATTATTCTGTTGAAGTCTTCGGCTGTGAATTGCTGTTTGATTCCTCATTTCTGCTCCCACAGGCGTATAAATACTTAAGAGAGGAAGTTAAAACATTTCAGGGAAAACCCATAATGGTGAGTTAAATGTGATTTAGTGTCATTTTGAGAGCTCTGTTCACCATTTGGTCATTTGACACTCTCCTCTTGTGGGTTTTCACGCTGACAGGCCAGAATAAAGGCCATCAACACATTCTTTGCAAAGAATGGTTACCGTAGCATGGACAGCAGCCTGTATGCCCAGCAGTCCCAGAGCCAGTCCCAGTACAGCTCTCCACTCTACATGCAGCACGTCTACCCTCAGCAGCAGTACCCTGTCTACGGTATCGTACCCCCCACCTGGACGCCCTCACCCACACCCTACTTCGAAACCCCTCTGGTAAGAGTCGCAACGCTTAATGTTACCTTCACTTTAGTTTTTCTGCCTTGTTACATTAAACATGTTCCATGTTCCTATAAATAAAAACTGGTGGTGAATTAGATGGTAGATCTCTGATAATGGGCAGGATTTGATTGACTGTGATTAATGTATGCCAGTTGAGCGAAATGCACCCTTAAAAGAATATAATGACTATCTGCGAAAGGCTTTGTGGATTACTCATCTGAAGAGCAAATTTTTAACCACAAAAAAACAAGTTGTCAACTTATAAAACACTTGTAAAATCCCTTGTTAGTCATTTCCACTGTTTGCTGCGGTCCAAGTTTTTCCATTTTTCTGTATCACTGTTTTGTGCAGCAGTGTATCGGTCAGTGTAAGAGCATTGATATTAGAAAAGACTTATCGATGGTTGAGTATTTTATATTTTAATGTATTCGTGCTTATTGTGTTATTTGCTTTTAATATTTTCAGATTTTATGAGAGACATTCAGGTTTATACAAGAGTAATATCACCAAATGCATTTAAATATAACCTCTGAAATGGATATTATCCAATCAAATGTTCATTTAAAGTATTTCAGCTTGTTTTCTGATTTGTTTGTTTGTTTGTTT